>BLSH010505387.1:163671-178268 GCA_018402905.1 Glandirana rugosa
GACCGAATACACCCCCGTTGGAAAGAACGCCGGGACCAAGCTCTTGGGGACCATCACGTCTGTCCCTCGAGACCCCGTGTCCCCCCGTGCTCCCGACCTGTTCAGAGACTACCGTCCATATCCAGGTGACTTCGAGCACGTCCGACTTCCGATCACCACGCCAGGCCCACCCGTTGACCGACCGCCACGTCATGTCTTCCTAGTCCGTTTGCCCATCAGTCCATGTTCGACCCAGCCATTGCACGTCCACCGACTTCATGTTTCCCTTGTATCTTTGTATCTTTTCACGATTGGAATAAACTACCAACAGAGGTTGTGAGACAGTCAACAGTAAATTGCTTCAAACATGCTTGGGATAAACATAAATCCATAGTCAGACAACAAGGTTAATGTAAAAAATAAAAAAATAAAAAGAGGCAGACTCGATGGACTACTCAGTCTTTTTCTGCCGTCACTTTTCTATGTTTCTATGTTCCCTTTGTACTTCAGCCACCTGCACGTTACCGACCCAGCTTGTACCTGACTACCCGTTTGCCTGATCCTTCTGTACTGCACCGCCAGCCAGTTGCCCACCCGGACCGCACCACTAGCCTTCAGCCTGCACGAGCTTCAGTGGACCTATACCTGCCATCAGAGACTTGTCCAGCCCTCGTGCCCCCCTGTGCCCCAGAGCTCCCTGTCTGCACTACCAGGGGTTCTCGAACCAGGGCCGCAAGAAAGGTTGCCCCCACATAAGCCAGACTCAACCACAAGGTACGTGACAGGATCCTTTGACTATAGGAGTAGGTGCTCTGATGATTCCATGAGCACAGTTCTCTTTGATTTATGCCTTTCCCTCAATCTTACTGCTCCTGAATCTCTTGCGCAAAATTCGGGAGAAGGCGGCAACAGTCATTCTAGTAGCGCCAGATTGGTCCAGGAGGCCTTGCTACCCAGAGATAATGAGGTTAATGGCGGATGGTCTGACCCGATCTACTCTATCAGGGTCCTATATTCCACCCAAATTTACGTTGACGGCATGGCAATTGAAGCCACGATATTGAGAGATCCTGGGGTTTTCGGGCCCTGTATTGTCTACAATGGTAAACCCTAGAAAGCTAGTCACCAGTCAGATTTATCACAGGGTCTGGAAGACTTACATTGCGTGGTGTGAGGCCAGGAAATGGCATGCCCACAAGTATGTGATTGGTAGAATGCTAGCCTTTCTTCAAGCAGGAGTAGACTTGAAGCTGGCTTTGTCTACAATCAAAGGACAGGTTTCTGCTTTGTCCATATATTTTCAGAAGCCTTTGACTTCTCGCTCCTTGATCAGGATCTTTCTTCAGGGGGTAACTCATCTGTTACCACCTGTTAGATTTCCTCCCTGTCCATGGGATTTGAATTTGGTTTTGTCAGTGCTGTAGAAGTAGTCTTTTGAACCTATTAGGGGATTCCCTTGGTTCTTTTGAATAGGAAACTAGTCTTTCTTTTTTACCATCACCCCAGCCAGAAGGGTTTCAGAGTTGGCAGCTCTTTCTTGTAAAGAGCCATACTTGAGATTGCACCAGGATAAAGTGGTATTGCGGCCTCTTCCATCCTTTCTACCGAAGGCAGTGTCAGCCTTTCATCTCAATGAAGATATTATTTTACCTTCTTTTTATTCTCAGCCCTCCTCACCAGAAGAGGAGAGACGATTGTACTCTGTTGCGTGCTGTTAAGATCTATCTGAAGAGATCTGCAGACATCAGTAAAACTGATGCCTTTTTTGTTTTGCCTGAAGGCTCTAGGAAGGGTCCAAGGCAGCTGTTTTCGCTGTGGATTAACCAGCTGATTACTCAAGCTTATGGTTTAAAGGGGAAAGCTCACCCATTCAGGATGAGAGCTCATTCTACCAGGGGAATAGGGACCTCCTGGGCTTTCTGCCACCAGACGTCAGTGGCACAGATTTGTGAGACCACTACATGGTCCTCAGTACATACATTCACAAGATTCTATCAAGTGGATGTTAGCACAGTGGAGGATTCTGCTTTTTGGCCGCAGCGGTATAATTGAACTTGTGTCTCCCTCCCCTCAGGGATTGCTCTGGGACTTCCCAGTATGTTTAGAATATGTAGCTTGCTCTGTGTCACGTGATGTCAGAGAAAGAAAATTTTGGATTTTTTTATACATACCTGTAAAATCCATTTCTTTCTAAGGACATCACGGGACACAGAGGTCCCTCCCCTCTCTGTCTTTTCTACAGATTTTTGCTACAAAACGGAAATGCTCCCAGTGTGGGAGGGGTTATATAGGAGGGGGAACTGTTTGTTTTTGGTTTGATTTTCCAGTGTCCATTCACCTATAGTTGTGCATAACCCAGTATGTATAGAATGTATAGCCTGCTCTATGTCCCATGATGTACTTTGAAAGAAATGGATTTTACAGGTAAGTATGTATAAAAAATCCAATTATTCTGACACTTTTCTGATTTTAACATGTACGTTCACCTTTATAGAAGATCTGTAAGGTGAACTTACACTGGACCCCCTCCCCATCCTCCCCGGTCCGGCTTTACAGGAGTCCTGCAATCACCCACTGTGAGACACTGGGTTGCTGCTTCACGGGTCCTGGGATTGAAATCCCCACAGCTTAATCCCCTATCCGTACCGCTCAGCGTGTATGGATAGGAGGCATTCTAATTTGCTGGCGCTGTTACATGGATGGCGCTGAGCAATCAAAACCCGCCTAGCCCATCCTGTCAGCGCTGGAAAAGAGGAGAGAAAGCCAGGAGGATTTTAAATCCCTAGACCGGTAAAGTGAAGTCCCGGTGTCTCACAGCGGGTGATCGCGGGTGTCCTGTATAGTGGGACAGGGGGGATGGGGAGGGGGTCCAGTATAAGTTCACCTTACAGATTTTCTGTAAAGGTGATCTTACCCTTAAATTTACAGTCTGATTGTTCTTGGTCTGTAGCTCAAAATTATTGAAGCTGGACACAGCTAAGTAATTAGCATTTCCGGAAGGAAGCCCATAAGCGCAGCTCACAAATTCCTCTCATGGTGCACTTTAACAAACTCCATAATTGACAAGAGGCACAATTACCACATGCACTGCACATACAGAAATATCATACACATAAACAGAAAGGTAACTTACAAAGCAATATCTTGTTAGATTTTATGTATAAATTCACATCCATACAAAATAAAATACTATTGGTTATATTTACATGCTCCTAATTAATGCACATTCTCCACAAGCACTTTCCTCATGCAAATACAACAGCAACATAAACTACTGAACTAACATCTAGGCACAAGCACAATATTTATTAGGGATATGTCATCTACAGTATCTACACACAGACAGGATTCCAAAGAATGTAGTGATGCTGTAGGAAGTCAAAAAGGTCACCTTCAAATAACAGGTTTAAGCCCATAAGATACCTTCTCTCTGCTCTGAGTTGTGAATGCAGTTTTCCTCATCCCGGCTCCACAGGTCATGTGCAAAAATATGTTCAACTTGATTTGGGGGCCACAGTTTTAATGCATCATTAAGCACAAATTGCTCATATTGACATAGCTTCATTGTAATTTAAGCAACATTATAACCCTTTTTTTACATTCTTTATTTAAAAATAAAACACTTTCTATGAAAAATTACTATGAAGATGTTCCTGAGGCTCTAACTGCCAGCTATGCATTGCATGCAGAAATTTGAATCTTGGCTCATGTGTGGTCAAACCTCCTCCTCTACTGCATGCAATATCTGGATATGTCTGAACCTGGGAGAAAAAGCTCACATTCCGTGATGCATGAAATGTTTTTGCTGTTCTTCGCTATGTAGACAATATAGGAAGGTCGTAGGTGCAAAAAGGTGTCAGAAACTGGTTTGTATTTTAGATGTTTACTGCAAGTAAAAGTAAAAAGCTGGACTAACATAGGGTTCATGTAAATGGGAGTAATTTTTCAGTATTTGACATAAAGCACATATTAACCAAAAGTCAGCACATTCCCATTAACTTCAACGGTGTAATGTAGATAACATTTCTGAAGCCACCTTTGACCTGCTTTGCGTTTCTTTGGAGCAACAGGTCCTATTAAGATGCATTTGCACTTCAGGAAAAAGCCTAAGAAAACCAAGTGAAGGAAATAGATAGATAGATAGATAGATAGATAGATAGATAGATAGATAGATAGATAGATAGATAGATAGATATATAGATAGATAGATAGATAGCAAAAATCCTGTTCTTTTTTCTTTTCAGTATTCCTTGCATGTGATTGGGTATTTTTTCTTTTTTAAGCTAAGTGAAAAATGCCTTTTGTAAAGTAAACATGCTCAATTCTATTAGTAAATTAAGTTTAATGTCTGAGATTTGAAGTTTAGAGAGAGAAAATCTGAAGACAAACCGCTTCTGCTTTTTTTTTTTTTTTTTTAAGGAAAACCCATAGCGCTTTTTGAATTTTGTCTCATGATAGAAAATTTAATTAATTCTTTATCTTCAAAACAAAGCTTTTATATAAGTACTAGTAATAAAAATAAAACAGAAACTGTTTAAAAATGTATGAAAGAAACTTCAAGCAATTGCCCTGTCTTCCATGAAATGTCAGCACTGTTGCCAAGGCAAGCTCACTCACTTCTCCTCTATTCAATGAAAGACACCTTATTTGCTACATAAGTGCTCCTATAAGACAGGAGCATGGTTGTCAGGGCTTAGTTAAAGGGATGGGTCTTCTGGGATGTTGATCACTTAGGACCCTTTCACACGGGTTTTACGATCTGTCCGCCTGTCAGTTTTTCAGGCGGCCCTGATCGGACGCTCCATTTAGCCCTGTGGAGCGGCGGATGTCAGCGGTGACATGTCCACTGACATCCGCCGATATTCTATTCGATCCTGTCCTTGAAATCCAGACGGATGGAAACCCTATTTTCCATCCGTCTGGAGGATCGGATAGGATCGGATGAAAATGAACAGGCGGTCAGTTTTCATCCGGTCTCCATAGAGGACAGCGGGGCTTTGACAGGTCCATCTCTGCACAGTGAGCAGAGACGGACCTGTCATCAGTTTGCTCAGCGGGGATCAGCGGATCAATCCCTGCTGAGCAAAGCGGAGTCCGTACACGGAAGAAGAAACCAGGATCGAAGAGGTACAGAGAAAAGGCTTTACTGGCTAGTAGAAAGCAGAACTCCAGGTTCAGTAAAAAATCCCCCATTAACCTCCCTGGTGGTATGATTATTTCAGCTTTTTGGTGCTGAAAGCGGTACCATTATTTTGCATGGAAATTTGGCGTTTTATATTGTAGTCCTGTAATTCTTAGGAATAACTCACTTAAATCTGTCCAAACAAAAGTCTAGTAGATATCCCGGGTATGATAAAGTTTGAAACAAGAAATCAGAAATTATAATATAATAAATAACTATAAATAATTATCAAAAATAATAATATAATAGTAATAAAATGTATTCAATAATGTAATTAAATCAAAAACACTGAAATTTGCTCATTTGCAGAATTGTCGCTGTCGTCACTTTCAGTGTGTGAAGATAAATTTCCCCAACAATCAGTATCACTCAATTCTGCAAATGATTCTTATTTACTATCAGTGTTTTCTAGCTGATCAAAAACCACTTTTGACGTAAATGGACACTTTTTGGTTGCCATGGACATTCTCAAGTTTCCAGACAGAAAGCATGGCATATATAATATAAAAGTGCATGCAGGGCACTGGGCAAACCACTAGGGACAAAGGGGATGTGAAATGATTTCATACAGTAATGTAATCTTACAGATTACAGTATACTGTATGTGTTATGTGTGTTTCACTTTTTTAATTTGCTGCCAGGCTCCGCCCCCCGTGCGACGCGATGCTCGCAGGGAACAGAGCCCGGCACACAGAGGCATTGGGCAGAAGACACAGCCCGCGCACACAGCGGGGGGACATTGCTGGATCCAGGGGACAAGGTAAGTAACCCAGCCTGGATCCAGCGATGCAATCCCGAGTGTGGCTCGGGGGTTACCGCTCTTGGTACAGAAAATTCACCCAGAGCCACACTCGGGAATACAGCCAGGGAGGTTAATACACCCCCTACACTTAACACTAAACAGCTATTACATTTGTGAAATTTCTTACATTTGAAGAGATACTGTATGTCCGATTTAATTTACAGGAAGTGGTTTCTCTAAATCAAAAGATGCAGCATGTATTTTGCCAGGCAGGCTTTGTTAGAACAGTGATTACATCATATCCTCTTCTCTCTGTTTAAACTGTCCTCAAACTATATTTCCCATCATGCTTTGCACATTTCAATTAATGTGGGATGTACACTAGGCCTGTAAATGTAAATGTGAAGAAGCCCACTTCAACGTGAATCACGCTCCTCATTCTGCAGCCAGGCCCATTACTCAGTAACACAAAGCATGTCTGTTCTCTCCCCTCCAGCCACAGAGGATAAACATATTGCCCTTACTTTATGTAATCATTACTGAACTGTACACACATCCTATAATGATATATTATACACACTGTACTCTGCTGTAATTCAGTATTAGAAATATTCCTCCTGCTGCTGTAGATTTGAGATCTTTATAACAACAATCAGTGCTGGTATTGTGTATATGAGAACATCCCTAGACACACCACAGAAAGAAAGAGCCGTGATGTTTTACATCAGAATGTGACACAAGTAAACGGCATGAGAAAAAAAACAAAAAAGTGCAGCGCTAACTTACTAATCAATAACATAATAATGGTGGAACCCTCTAATGCAGGGATAACTACAAATCCCATGAGGCATAGCAAGACTCTGATAGCCACAAGCATGACATCCAGAGGCAGAGGCATGACGGGACTTGTAGTTTTGCAACAGCTGGAGGTCCGCTAATTGCTTATCCCTGCTCTAATGTATGGAAATCTCAATGAGCTTCAATATTACCACAATACCAGTCTCTGTGATATTTAAAGTCACACATAACACTGAAAATAAGACATAAAAATGAAACTCTTTAGGGATGGTGGAAACCCCTCCTACAGATATATGGAAGTGTACGGTGTCCGTAAACAGTGCAGCCTCATCAGTGCCCATCAGTCATGCCTCATCAGTGCAGCTTATCAGTGCCCATCAGTGCGTTCTCACCAGTGCCCACCAGTGCTGCTTATCAGTGCAGTCACACCGTGCCCACCAGTGCCGTTTATCAGTATGATCACACCCATGCCCACCAGTGCTGCTTATCAGTGCGGTCACAGCAGTGCCCACCAGTGCCACTTATCAGTGCCCATCAGTGCGGTCTTACCAGTGACGCTTATCAGTGCGATCACACTGTGCCCACCAGTGCCGCTTATCAGTGCGGTCACACCAGTGTCCACCAGTGCTGCTTATCAGTGCGGTCACACCAGTGCCCATCAGTGTCACTTATCAGCGTCCATCAGTGTGGTCACACCAGTGCCCACCAGTGCTGCTTATCAGTGTCCATCAGTGCGGTCACACCATGCCCACCAGTGCTGCTTACCAGTGCCCATCAGTGCGGCCACATTGTGCCCACCAGTGCTGCTTATCAGTGTGGTGATGCCCTGGCGCCCGGCCCCCATCTCTGATCAATGATAGGGCAGAGATCTCCCACTATGATATGCCTGGTATTCTTGGAATGTCTGGCATGCTTGCTATGTGAACACCACTCTGTAACTTTCCCCTGTCATAGCCGTATTGTGATATACAGCGCAGAGCACACTGTTCCGATGCGGCTATGAGAGGAGTAAGTTACAGAGCTGTGTTCACATAACAAGCATGCCAGACATTCCAAGAATACCAGGCATATCATAGTGGGAGATCTCTGCCCTATCATTGATCAGAGATGGCTGCTGGGCGGGCGGACAAGGGGGGCAATGCTGGCAGAGAGGAGGAAGGAGCGGAGGGAGGAGGAAACCACCTCTATGGACGGCACAGACTGGGGGCTGTGAGACCCCCTCTGCCCACTATAGCCCAGCAGGCAGAAATAGAAATGCCTGCTGGCTGTTCGAAAACTACAGGAAGGTGGGTACAAGACCGCTGGCTGAGGATACAGGACAGCGGTCTTACAAACAGGAAATCACTGGAGAATAATGTTTTTTCAGCAAGTTCAGCAGGCTACTACAGAGGAACTACAGAGCTCAGCAGAAGATGGATAGCATAGTTGGTGAAAGTAGGAGATCAGCAACAAGAACATGGAAAAAAGTTTTTTTCCCAGAGTTCTGCTTTAAAGCTGAACTCTGGGAAAGAAAAAAATGTGCACAGCATAAGTCAAATTATGTCTGATGATAATTATCTTAGGTCTGGATCGCTGCTGTTACAATAAAAATCCTAGCTTTATTGATGGCGGATACTATGGATATCACTTTTCCTCTGGCGTTGCGGCTAACAGCACCAGTTCTCATACAGGGTAGCAATCTTGTCATTCACCCTCCCTTTCTTCCACTGCTGTCCACTCACAGAATGCCTTGTTTTCTATTCACAGAATACAAGGTGTTCAGTGAATGGGCAAGGAGGATCCTTTTGTTTACTCCCCACTCCTCTCCCCTTGCCTATTCACAGAACACCTTGTATTCTGTGGCTAAAATACAAGGCGTTCTGTGAATGGACAGCAGTAGAGCAAAAGGAGGATGAACAACAGGATACATTTTCTTTATGAGAGCTGGAGCTCTCAGCACCAGAGGAAGAGTGCTGTCTCTAGTATCCAAGACCAATGAAGCTAGGTTTTTACAGTAAACAGCAGTAATCCAAACCTAAGATAATTGTTATTAGTTGTAACTTATGCTTTGTACCAAATAAAAGAGAGCTTTAAAACATCTGACATGTTCACTTTACATACTGTATAAATATACTTTAATAATACTACCTACACTTTTGACAGTTGATTGATTACGTTTTTTTTTTCTTTAGGCGTTATTGGTTATTACTGTGTAATTATCATGCTGATCGACCATTATCTAAAAAGTGTTGGCTGAGCACCTGTCTGGCTGTGACTTATGGGTAATTAGTGGTGATAAATCTTTGTCCCTGCCTCGCCTATTGATCTCTCACTGTGTGCTGTGATTATTAGCTTGTTAATTGGTATGGATTAGTCTCTCATCGATAAAATCTGCTTAGTTCAGGATCAAACGTTTTATGTTTGGGGACATTGATCAGTTAAGACCCAATCCAGCTTTCATTGTGAGAAATAATAAGAAAGGAACTCTCACTGAAGAGCTCAAGCAGTTCTCATATATTCAAGTTAACCCTTGGGAAAGCGTTAAAAAAATATTTCTTTAATATTCTAAATAAAAATAAAAAAACCCTTGTATATGCCCTCCTGCAACTTCCACGCAAAATACACCTTTGCCAATTTTCTATGTATATCCATGCAGTTATACCTTCACCATAACGGCTTCACCATACCGCCTGCTTATGTTGTAATTTAGCCAGCCTCTGAAAAAAAAGCTGTGAATTATTCAGCAACAAAAAAGTAATATATGCTTTCTTAATACAATACTGACTGTTTGCCAGCTACCTGCTGAGGTTGCCAGAGGAAAAGCCAACACGTTACACTTGTCGAAGGAAAGCTGAATAATTACCCCAATAATGAATTCTGGGCACATTTTATCTACTGTATTATTTTGTGTTGGCATGACTGCCTTCCAGACATTCTATAAACAAGAGGATTATTTACTGCGCTATGGAACTCGCCGAGCCAGAGAAATATAACAAGTTATATATTTCACTGGGGTTTTCTCAGTCACATTAAGAGTCCTTTGTTTTTACAGACGTAATAGCTAGAATAATAATCAGCTGCTCTAGGAACCTTGAATGTCATTTATAGAAACATAGAAAAGTGACGGCAGAAAAAGACTGAGTAGTCCATCGAGTCTGCCCCTTTTTATTTTTTATATTTTTTTATTTTTTTTTTACATTAACCTTGTTGTCTGACTATGGATTTATGTTTATCCCAAGCATGTTTGAAGCCATTTACTGTTGACTGTCTCACAACCTCTGTTGGTAGTTTATTCCAATCATCAACCACATTTATCTTGCATATCTGCTATAGCAACAGATTATGGAAGGCAAAAATAACTGGTTAGTGAAGGGTTCTCCTCAACCTGAACCTGTGCATTACAGTGTGAAGCAAGAACCCCCTTCCACCATACACACACCAGATGGCCACACCCTATGTCTATAAAAGAACCGGCAGAGAGTGGAGCTCGCACAACTGCGGGAGCTAGCGTCGGGAGAAGTTCAGAGGAAGAAGACAGTGGAGAGAGAAGAACCAGAGGAATAACCGGTAGCTGAAGAAGACATCATAGCAGTGAGAAAAATCGGAGGAAGAACCATAGGAAGAAGACATGAATGCAGTGAAAGGGAATCAGAGGATGAAGACATCACCAGAAGGAGAAGAAATCGGAGGGAGAAGAGACGCTGGAGCTGCTTTAAAAGGACTTTGACACATTTTATGGGTGAATGAGTAGGGGTACAATGTACCCCTACTCATTCACATAGGGAGTGGGGGCGGGATCCCCCTTATTAAAGGGTGCTTCCAGATTTATTAAGCCCACCGCCTGCAGACCCCAGCAACCACCGCCCAGGGTTGTCGGGAAGAGGCCCTTGTCCCCATCCGCATGATGATATTCAATGGGTTGAAGTAGGACCAAAGTAGTGTCAGACTGACTTGTGTTGGACCACTTAACCACTTCCCGACCGCCTGCCGTGTTTTCACGGCGGCAGTTGGGTTGCTGTACGCGAATCGCCGTATAAAGACGGCGATCTGCGAACGGCCGCTAGGGGGCGCGTGCGCCCACCGCACTCCTGAGGAGTGTGCCTGCAGCTCGGGCGGACCCCATGTCTGCCGGCGAGCCGCGATGAGCGGCCACAGGCAAAGAATGGGGAACCGCCGATGTAAACACAGTGGTTCCCCATTCTGACAGTGCAGGCATGAGAGATCTACTGATCCCTGTCACTGGGATCAGTTAGATCTCTCATGCCTATGGTAGCCCAACCCCCACACAGTAAAAACACACCCAGGGAACACAGTTAACCCCTAGATCTCCCCCCGCAGGTTAACCCCTTAACTGTCAATGACATTTATACAGTAATCAGTGGACATTTAAATTTCTGATCGCTGAATAAATGTCATTGGTCCCAAAAAAGTGTCAAAAATGTCCGACATGTCTGCTGCAATATCGCAGTACTGCTAAAAATTGCAGATCGCCGCCATTACTAGTAAAACATAAAAAAAAAATAAAAACCCCAGAAATGAATTCTCATCATCCGTAAACGCAGCCACTTTTGCGCAAACCAATCAATAAACGCCGATTGCAATTTTTTTTATCACAAATATGTGGAAGAATATAAATCGGCCAAAACCGGTGAAAAAAAATGTTTTTTTATATTTCTTTTTTGGATTTGAATTTTAGGAAAAAGTAAGAAATTTTGTTTTTTTTTTTGGAAAATGGTCGCTCTTCTTTTGTTTATAGCGGCGATCAGAAATGACGCAGAGGCGATCAAATACCACCAAAAGAAAGCTCTATTTGTGGTAAAAAAAAGGATACAACGTCGCACGACCGCCCAATTGTCAGTTAAAGCGACGCAGTGCCAAATCGCAAAAAGTGCTCTGGTCCTAAAGCTGGAAAACCTTCCGGTTGGTAAGTGGTTAAGGTGGCTCTCATAGGGAACCATTGATTTATACATGTCATGCGACATGTGCTCTCAAAGTCGGAGGGTATTTCGTACCAGTGTGAACCCAGCCTTAGAGATGAGCCAATTAGTAAACGCCATTACACAAACTCCTCTATAACTTGAAGTACAAGGTACCTTCTTCATTCCCAGCACCTGAACAGTGCAAATGAGTGAAGGAAAAGTAAGTATGTTTCTTTGGCATGTTAAATATACCATTGAAGTTGTGTTTTATCTATTGGATAAGTTGGGAAAAAAATTACCTGTTGATCTTTTGAGAAATATTGGAGCTGATAACTGTGCTCTCTGTCTGCGGTGCCTTCTTATCATGTCCCAAGGCAGCGGCGGTTGGTCCATAAGGGGCACTTGGGCGCCTCCTCCCCACTGGGAAGGAAGAAAAAGAGAAAAAAAGTCAGCCTGACCTCCTAAAGGAGGCACTGGTATATTGACTTTTTTTTTTCTTTCGGCTCCTTGCTGTCTGCTGACAGCCAGTAGTGAGCCTATTGGCCAGTCTTAAAAGTGAAAGTAAGTGCGCCAAAGAGGCACACTTACTTTCACTAATTGGCTGCCCTGAGCACTGGACTGCCAGTGATTGGTGCGGTGGGCAGGGGCAGGACTATGCGGCGATGGACAGGAGAGATGGGAGTGCTGTCTGAGCTGACATGGAGCGGCTACTCCATATTCAGGTAAGGCAGCACTGCATCATTGTTAGCTGAAGAGAGCAGAACTCCCTCTACATGGCAGTGTCAGCTAGAGTAAGGTGACCAGATTTTTAAAATTAAATCTGGTGACATTTTTTTTTTTACTAGTAATGGCGGCAATCAAACTTTTGACACTTTGCGAGAACCAGTGGCACTAATACAGTGATCGGTGCTAAAAATATGCACTGTTACTGTACTAATGACACTGGCTGGGAAGGGGTTAACATCTAGTGCAATCAAAGGATTAAATGTGTGCCTAACCAGTGTTTTCTCACTGTGGGGGAGGTGCTTTTACTAAGGGAAGGCATAGATCCCTGTCCCTGATTTGCAGGAACACAGGATCAATGTCTTCGATACTGACAAAATGGCGATCTGCCTTGTTTACATAGGCAGACCTCCTTTCTGCCTGTGTACAGAACGATCGCCCGGTACGGACCCGCTGATCGGCTCCAATACTCAGAAATGCAGGATCACATATATATATATATATATATATATATATATATATATATATATATATATACATGATCATGTGCAGCACGACCACCCTGTAGCAGTAAATCTGCTATGGGGCGGTCAGCAACTGTTTAAGATCATCAGCATTATAATAACCCACAGGCAGCAGGCACTCTATCATGGCTCCGGCTGGCAATGTACTGTCAGAGTGTGTGACATAACATAGCTGCTGGATGCTGATACTTACGACTAATAGGTTAACAAAATAAGCACCTAGCAGCCATGTTATGTAACACACTGTGACCGTGCACTGCCAGCCAGAGCCATGATAGAGTGCCTGCTGCCTGTGAGTTATGATACCATCCAGAGAGACAGACACAGTGCAATGTAGTATATTCACAGACACCCCCAAAGCACACCTCTGTTGAAGGCTTGAAGGCACTGGTAGCCCCACGATTCGATCCGCTTCCCCCCTGCTGCTGGACACTGTCAGCTGAGCTCAGCTGCCTCTCTCTGCCTGTTGCCTCCGCTGCCCACCTCACAGCCTCTCAAGTTTCACTCTCCGGGCCCTGGCTACTACTGGGTGGGGAGCGGAGGAAGATCACTCCACCGGGGAAGGCAAGGAGATAGGCAGGCAGGTGGCTGGCCGGGACTTGAGCCAAGGCAGAACATGCGAGCGGGATGGGCATGTGCTCGACACTGAAGAAAGAGTCCCTCCACTCCGACCAGCACATGATCATTAGCGAGTAGGAACGGGGGTGTGTAATTGAGATTTTTTTTTAAATTCTGCACTGTCTTTGAAATTGCCCGGGCCTCTGTTCAAATCCAATCTGGGGACAAAACCGGGGACAGATTTGGTCCAGGGACAGTGCCCTCAATCCGGGGACTGTCCCCTGAAACCGGGGACGTCTGGTCACCCTAAGCTAGAGCCCATGGGGAGGGGGGATGGGTGTTGTTGTAATGTTAGTTCTTGTCTAAAACCCCCCACGGACTCCAGCTGACACTGCCATGTGGAGAGCACTGTGCTATCTGGTGCTATGTGTACACCTATCTGGGACTCTGTATACTCCTATCTGGTCATTGGATGGCACACCAAGTCACGGGGATTAACCTTTCATCCGATATTCACCTCATAAGTGCCCAACGAGGATCCATCCATAAAATATATAAAAACCGCACATAGTGTGATACCGAATAACAAAAAGATTTATTTAATCAGAATCAGAATCAGAAAAGGTTTATTGCCATGATCTGTAAACAAGGTTCACGGATTAGGAATTTGTCTTGGTGTTTTGGCGCAAAAGAAGAATAACAAAAAATACAAAAAAATAAAAAATACTAAGTAAAAAACACGATAAATACAAAAGTAATCACAAGATTTACAGGGTTGGATAAGATAACTGTACAG
The DNA here is from genome assembly GCA_018402905.1 of Glandirana rugosa. Classification (NCBI taxonomy): domain Eukaryota; kingdom Metazoa; phylum Chordata; class Amphibia; order Anura; family Ranidae; genus Glandirana; species Glandirana rugosa. The sequence continues at coordinate 177,872 of BLSH010505387.1, forward strand.
GCTATTTAGACTGGGACATGTGCAAATGCAAATGAAAAATTTACAGTGTCAAAGTGTCAAGTGGCAAAGTACAAAAATTACAGTGTGTAAAGTGTCAAGTGTTAAGTGTTCATGAGTCCCACAGCAGATGGATAGAAACTGTTTTTGTGGCGGGAGGTTCTGGTCCGCATGGACCGTAGCCTCCTGCCTGAGGGGAGTGGCTGAAATAGTCCATGTCCAGGGTGAGAAGGGTCGGTTGTGATCCGACCTGCTCGTCCCCGAGTCCTGGAGACGTACAGGTCGTTAAAAATGGATACACTCACATGTTAAATCCAACAAATATCGCATGGAATTCCAAAGACAGGTCTGCGCAATGAAAGAGCATGGGGCTCACAGTCATCCGACGCGTTTCGTCTTA
>BLSH010505387.1:223198-282673 GCA_018402905.1 Glandirana rugosa
AATATACTATACGGATATAAAAATTAATACTACCTTTAAGTACTCCACCTAAATGATTTACGTTTATCTGACACGTGAAAGGTCTCGAACCATTTATTCCCCTTCGAGATTACTGAAGATGGCAGGTTCACGTTCGTTTTTACATCAGAAATAAATAAAAGGAACGTAAACTAACCCGTAAGAAACGTTTAATTTCGAAGTAGAGTAAATAGTTCGACACCGCACTGACGGACAGGCATCACGTGTCATATAAACGAACATCATTTAGTTGGGGTTGCACAAGTTATTGATATGTCCTTTTTCGAAGGAGAAACATAGACGAAGGATAACATAGAGCTTCCCCTTATTTACCAAGCTCTGGAAAGTGCACAGTCTATTTGCATTTAGTAAATCCACCTCATGAATTTCCATCATAATTAAAAATATAGGCATATCATATAAGCATATTTACACATCGTCATGATATTGTAAAACAGGAAAATATTTCATGTAAAGCAGTGAGCTAACACAAGATATTGCTTTAGGTGTCAAAGGCCGAATGCCTAGAAGCTCCAGTGGAAATCCAGTGCTGGCTACAAGACATATGGTCACAAACTTGTGATGCAAACTGTTTTTAATGTATAGGTTGCCCAATATTTTCTACAGGAATTGAGATACCTAAGATATGACAAGGAACTGGATGCCAAAGAAGCAAAAAAGCAGAACTTTGAAAGAAATCCAGTTTTCCTTTCTTTTCAGAATTCTCACCAATTGGCTTATTGTTTGGAAATGGGATTACAATGCACAACTGGGTGATGGGCTCCCACCATAACATAATATAACATTTGCACTGCCATCTGGACCAACCACCCCCATGTATGTGTATTTCTGGTGAGCTATGGGTTTGTATGTGGCCTGATGGTAAACTTACAGCCAAAAGCTCGAACAATAGGCAGCTACTGTTAAACATTTGAAAGTGGTTCCAGCTATAAAAAATCTAGTGCTAGTGTATAGAGCAGTGATGGCAAAACTTTGCACCCCGGATATTTTGGAACTACATTTTCCATGATGCTTAACTACACTGCAGAGTGCATGAGCATCATGGGAAATGTAGTTCCAAAACATCTGGGGTGCCAAGGTTCACCATCACTGGTATAGAACCTTCCTGAGTCCCACAACTCCAACTGGCTTCTAAATTATTCTCAGTCTCAGTCGATCATTGACTTTCCAACCTAGGGTGGAAAAAATGGCAGCTGAAATTTGGAAAGTGATCAATCCATTTTTATAAAGCTGCTGTATTATTGGCACTCTATTTAAATTCTTTGTTTGTAAACAAGGCCAAATGGAAGTTATAACTTCCTAAAAAAAATGGTTTTAAAGATGAATATAAATATATGTTCATAAACTGATACGGTGCTTGATCTACTCCTATCATGGGCTGTGAATGTAAATATACAAAACATACTGAACTGGTAGTTTGTATTTCCTTGGCGCAGTAGTATTGTTTGAGTGCATTTAATCACCAAATGGTTAATAAAACAAAGCACTAACTAATAGAATCCTTTGCAGTGTCAGGTGTTAGGTAAAGAACTGAGAGCAGCATACGATTTTAACAACATGGTGTTAGTACTCTTTCAGTCTTAGCTGTGCTATATAAATGTTTAGCAGAACAAGCATTAGGCTTACAGAATCCTCACAGTTTTTGCAATGGCAAAAAGTTGTTAAAATATCAAGTGAAAATAAACCAGAAAACGGAATCGGAGCAACATAGAATCAAAGGAACTAACAAAACAAAGGGAAAGGACTGACAAACAGACTGTTTGGAGCAAATACATCTGCTTTATGCTTTTATCACCAATGCAATTCATGAATTGTATCTCTTTTAACAAAGCAACATAGAGCAAAAAACAAAAGAAATACAGAAAAAGACACGGAGGATTAGGGTAGGGTATCACCTACCTCCCAGGCATATGCACAGGTAGGTTGTTAAGAATGCTCAGCCACAGATCAGAGCCAGGATAAACTGTCACTATACAGAGATGCTTGTATGATGTTATGGTTTGCACAACACCCCCCTCCAGCTCATCCCAAAACCCCTCCTCCCTGCTCAATATAACTCTGCGCTCATATTTACCCAGGCATAAATGAAAAGGGGGGAGAATGGTCTGGTTAGAATACAACATTGACAGGAAACTCGTTCTGTATGAACTGTTGACTAGATACATGAACAAAACAGAGCAGTCCTCTCTGGCAGGGCACTGGACTCCACCAGCAGAGACACAAGCTTTGCGGAAAGAAGGGCAAAGCGGATAATTTGACAAGGTGGTAAGGAAAGGTGTCAGGCTGTAAAAACTGCAAAAGAGTGACAGATGCCCCCCAGCACCCATTCTGCATGCACTTACCGGCTTCAGCTGTTTTTTTAGACTCATGCTTCATGTGTTTGTGTGACAATGAGACACATTCGCAGCTCTGCCCTATATGACATCACTTCTCCAAATAAACGCTGTCCTACCTCTCTATCTGTCTTTGCATCACCCACCCTCTGCCCTCTCTCTTTCCCTTTCTTCTCCCCAACCTATCTTTCCTCCCTACCCCTCTGTGTCTCTCATCTTCACCCCTACTGTGAAAGAAGGAAGGTATGCTGCTGATTAATGCAAGAGATTTATCAAATCTCATCAACATTATTTTTGGAGATAGGAGTTCTCAAGTACTTTTAGCAGAGATGCAGTAAACACGTGTCTTCGCACCCGACATACACCAGACGGGGAGATACTGTGATTTGTTACATACAGTATATGGCTGTTGGAAAGAATTCCCAGCTAAATCAGCAACTTAAAGAAACACTGAGACAAGAAGTCTCAGAGGAAAAGAAGAGAGCAACAGTTTATAGGAAAAAACACTGAATATATTGACAGTCCATGTGATAGAAGAATATGTCACTTACAGTATCTCTCAAAAGTGAGTACACCCCTCACATTTTTGTAAATATTTTATTATATCTTTTCATGTGACAACACTGAAGAAATGACACATTGCTACAATGTAAAGTAGTGAGTGTACAGCTTGTATAACAGTGTAAATTTGCTGTCCCCTCAAAATAACTCAACACACAACCATTAATGTCTAAACCTCTGGCAACAAAAGTGAGTACACCCCTAACTGAAAATGTCCAAATTGGGCCCAAAGTGTCAATATTTTGTTTGGCCATCATTTTCCAGCACTGCCTTAACCCTCTTGGGCATGGAGTTCACCAGAGCTTCACAGGTTGCCACTGAAGTCCTCTTCCACTCCTCCATGACGAAATCACAGAGCTGGTGGATGTTAGAGACCTTGCACTCTTCCACCTTCCATTTGAGGATGCCACACAGATGCTCAATAGGGTTTAGGTCTGGAGACATGCTTGGCCAGTCCATCACCTTTACCCTCAGCTTCTTTATCAAGTCAGTGGTTGTCTTGGAGATGTGTTTGGGGTCGTTATCATGTTGGAATACTGCCCTGCGGCCCAGTCTCTGAAGGGAGGGGATCATGCTCTGCTTCCGTATGTCACAGTACATGTTGGCATTCATGGTTCCCTCAGTGAACTGTAGCTCCCCAGTGCCAGCAGCACTCATGCAACCACAGACCATGACACTCCCACCACCTTGCTTGACTGTAGACAAGACACATTTGTCTTTGTACTCCTCATCTGGCTGCCGTCACACACGCTTGAGACCATCGGACCCAAATAAGTTAATCTTCGTCTCATCAGACCACTGGACATGGTTCCAGTAATCAATGCCCTTAGTCTGCTTGTCTTCAGCAAACTGTTTGCAGGCTTTCTTATGCATCATCTTTAGAAGAGGCTTCCTTCTGAGATGACAGCCATGCAGACCAATTTGATGCAGTGTGGCATATGGTCTGAGCACTGACAGGCCGACCCCCCACCCCTTCAACCTCTGCAGCAATGCTGGCAGCACTCATACGTCTATTTCCCAAAGACAACCTCTAGATATGACGCTGAGCACGTGCACTCAACTTCTTTGGTCGACCATGGCGAGGCCTGTTCTGTGAGGAACCTGTCCTGTTAAACCACTGTATGGTCTTGGCCACCGTGCTACCAAATTTAACACACTTGCTCCCCATTTACACCTGAGACTTTGTAACACTAACGAGTCACATGACACCGGGGAGGGAATATTGCTAATTGGGCCCAATTTGGACATTTTCACTTAGGGGTGTACTCACCCAACAGTTTAGACATTAATGGCTGTGTGTTGAGTTATTTTGAGGGGACAGCAAATTTACACTATTATACAAGCTGTACACTCACTACTTTACATTGTAGCAAAGGGTCATTTCTTCAGTGTTGTCACATGAAAAGATAGAATAAAATATTTACAAAAATGTGAGGGGTGTACTCACTTTTGTGATACTGTAGATGTACACACATGCCCTGTGGCAAATCTGTATAAAGGCCATGGAAGGGAGGACATACATAGCTACTTTTTTAATTTATAATTTAGTACTTTCATTATATCATTTAAAATAATGGGTCATAGGCAATCATTAGCATTATTTAAGTTTTGGCTGTTGTACATGACCTTACAGAATTAAGAAAAATGTTTCTCATGTTTTGATGTATGTAAACCTTTATGAATTAAAAAATATGTTACCCCAATATTTCATAAGGCTGATATCTGTCTGTTGTGCCATGTGCTTGTGTTAAAAAGTATCTTGTTCTCTTTGTATTGTTTCCTTTGTGTGAAATATCTGGTGATCCTGCCAGTCTCCCTGATTTCCTATTTCAAACTGACCATGCTAGGCAAAGAAGCACATCCTTCCCAGTGTGGTCAGTTTTCTGGCTGTGCTGGAAGCATGTCTGTCCTCCAATGATCAGACTTGTGCTGACATGCCCCCTGCACCAGCATTCACTGGGAAGATCAGTGTACTGTTGTTTCTCCACTCCCACCTCTTTAACCACTTCAATACCGGGCACTTAGAACACTTCCCGCCCAGACCAATTTTCACCTTTCAGTGCTGTTGCGATTTGAATGAGAATTGCGCAGTCCTGCGACGTTGTACCCAAACAAACTTTTTATCATTTTGTTCCCACAAATAGAGCTTTTTTTGGTGGTATTTGATCACCCCTGCAGTTTTTATTTCTTGCGCTATAAATAAAAAAAGACCGAAAATTTTGAAAAAAAAAAAAATTTTTCTTTGTTTGTGTCACAAAACTTTGTATAAAGTACATTTTCTCCTTCACCGACGGGCGCTGATGTGGCTACACTGATGGACACTGATGAGGCTAGACTGACAGGCACTGAGGAGGCAGTACAGATTGGCACTGATGAGGTGGCACTGACAAGGTTGCACTGATGATGAGGCACATATGCAGCACTGATGGGCGGCACTCATAAGCAACACTGACGGGCACTGATACATGGCACTGATATGCGGCATTGATGGACACTCATAGGCGGCACTGATAGGTGGCACTGCTGGGCACTGATAGGTGGCACTTTTAGGTGGCACAGATGGGCACTTTTAGGTGGCACAGGTGGGCACTGATAGGTGGCACAGGTGGGCACAGATGCTCACTGATATGTGGCACTGGTGGGCACTGGTGCATACAGCACTGTTAGGGATGACACTGGCAGGCATCATATATGGGCACAGTGCCATCCCTACAGTGCACTATAGTGGGGGCTCCCTGGTGGTCCTGGGCGGCCTCCATGTTCTCTCCCTGGTGGTCCTGGGCGGCCTCCTCGCGGTGTCCGGGGGGGACTCCCTGGTGGTCCTGGGCAGGCTCCCTGGTGGTCCAGTGGGGTGATCCTGAGGGTGGCTGCACTGATAAATGTTCAGCGCAGCTCCCCCCCCCCTCAGACAAGCAGCCGATTGGCTCTCTGCTGCTCAGGTCTGCAGACCTGAGCAGAGGAAAAGCCGATAAACGGCTCTTCCTGTTTACACTGTGATCAGCCTTATACCTCAGTCGGTAATGCGGTGGGTCAGACTGACCCACGGCACCACCGATTGCCACGATGAGCACCCCCGGGGGCGCCCTACTGCGGATTATGCTGAGGACGTCAATAGATGTCCAGTCAGGATAACGAACCACCCACCCGGAAGTCATTTGTCAATACGGCGGGCGGGAAGTGGTTAAGCCCCTTATGCAGCTAAGAATTATGCGATCACTTATAAAAAAAAAGAATATATATATATATATATATATATATATATATATATATATATATATATATATACACACACACACACACAGCTGTGCTCATAAGTTTACATACCCTGGCGGAATTTATGATTTCTTGGTCATTTTTCAGAGAATATGAATGAGAACACAAAAACTTTTCTTTCACTCATGGTTAGTGTTTGGCTGAAGCCATTTATTATCAATCAAGTGTGTTTACTCTTTTTAAATCATAATGACAACAGAAACTATCCAAATGACCCTGATCAGAAGTTTACACCCTGGTTATTTTGACCTGATACCATGCACACAAGTTGACACAAAGGGGTTTGAATGGCTATTAAAGGTAACCACCCTCACCTGTGATCTATTTGCTTGTAATTAGTGTGTGTGTGTATAAAAGGTCAATGAGTTTCTGGACTCCTGACAGACCCTTGCATCATTCATCCAGTGCTGCACTGACATCTCTGAATTCTGAGTCATGGGGAAAGCAAAAGAATTGTCAAAGGATCTGCGGGAAAAGGCATTTGAACTGTATAAAACAGGAAAGGGATATAAAAATATATCTAAGGAATTGAGAATGCCAGTCAGCAGTGTTCAAACTCTGAGAATGATGGGCTGCATGGTCGAGTCGCCAGAAGAAAGAAATTACTATGCAAATGCCACAAAGTATGCCGCTTACAATACGCCAAACAGCACAGAGACAAGCCTCAAACCTTTTGGCACAAAGTCATTTGGAGTGATGAGACAAAAATTGACCTTTTTGGCCACATCGATAAACCCTACGTTTGGAGAGGAGTCAACAAGCCTGTGAAACACGGAGGTGGATCGCTGATGTTTGGGGGATGTGTGAGCTACAAAGGCACAGGAAATTTGGTCAAAATTGATGGCAAGATGAATACAGTAGGTTATCAAAAAATACTGGAGGAACATTTACATTCATCAGCCAGGAAGCTGCACATGGGACGTACTTGGACATTCCAACATGATTACAATGATCCAAAACACAAGGCCAAGTCGACCTATCATTGGCTACAGCAGAATAAAGTGAAGGTTCTGGAGTGGCCATCTCAGTCTTCTGACCTCAATATCATTGAGCCACTCTGGGGAGATCTAAAACGTGCAGTTCATGCAAGACAGCCCAAGAATTTCCAGGAACTGGAGGCTTTTTTTGCCAAGAGGAATGGGCAGCTTTACCATCTGAGAAGATAAAGAGCCTCATCCACAAACACCACTAAAGACTTCAAGCTGTCATTGATGTTAAAGGGGGCAATACACGGTATTAAGAACTGGGGTATGTAAACTTTTGATCAGGGTTATTTGGGTAGTTTCTGTTGTCATTATGATTTAAAACGAGTAAACACAGTTGATTGATAATAAATGGCTTCAGCCAAACACTAACCATGAGTGCAAGAAGAGTTTTTGTGTTATCATTCATATTCTCTGAAAAATGGCCAATAAATCATAAATTCTGCCAGGGTATGTAAACTTGAGCACAACTGTATATATATTTTAACATACATGCACAAATATTTTACCATCCTTTCTATTTTACATTGAATGTGTTGTTTTACCAAGTAAGGATTCACATGTACTTTAAAATGTTGTAAACCCTTCGTTTTTTTTCTGTTAAATCACAAACATGTTATACTTACCTGCTCTGTGCAATGCTTTTGCACAGAGCAGCCCCAATCCTCCTCTTCTGGGGTCCACCGCTGGCACTCCTGGCCCCTCCCCTGCCAAGTGCCTACCACCGCAGCTTGATATGGGAGCACTTGTATGCGCTCGCTCCCGAGCAGGCTCTGTGTGTCCATAGATATAGACATGCTTTGGCTCTTAGTGAACCCTAATTCATTTTTATTAACTCATTCATTCTCTTTTTCCCTTTCCCCTGATTTTTTTGTATGTCACATTTGGTTAAGGGCACACTTTGGCATCCTCGCCTTTATCAGCCAGAGGCCCTTATCCCGGTACTCTAAACTGCCCCATTCACGTGTGCAAGTGCATTCATGGAAGTGTACGCTTGAATGTGGATAACATACTCCCAGTAACTAGGTTGTTGCTAACATTAATGAAGGTCAATTTACTAATATACAATTCTGATTCACCACAGTAATTATTAGCGAGGCTTGAAAATGATAATCAGTTGCTGGAAATATTGACTATTATGGGACAAAATGCATGTTTGTTGATAAGTAAATAGAGCCTCATAGTGACTGGACAGAGAAAGGGAGCTGAGCACATGAATTGCCAGCTGGTGATCACTGCCATTTGGTGGTGATCGCCTGACATTGCTGTACTGTCTATATACTGCTTTACCGAAAAGAAATGGTCTACCACTGTCTCTAAAGTCAAGTAGATTACTGTACTGTGACCAAGCAATATAGCGATGTGAAAGAAAACCTTAAGCCTCCTAATTAGAATCACAAAATGACCCCGGTTATGAAAGAGTTAAGAATTCATCAGTGGTACAATAGCATTTTAAGGATTAGATAAGACAGTAAAAAGGATGGGCTTGATTTATTGCTTTACAGTTTTGGATTGTGTGGTTGTCTATGTAAGATGAAACCTGACAAACTCCAGAATCAGTTTGAAGAGGTTTACTCAGCCTCATGAGATCAGCACCTAGAGCTCCCCTTGATGGTTGGAGCGATGCCTGAAAGGCCATTAGGAACATGGGTGCCAATTCCTTAAAGTCACACTAAAGCTTATAAAGTTGTTTTACTGTGGTGATGGAATATTGTTTAAACACTTAATTTTTATCTTTAGGTTTTATCAAAATGCTACACTCACAATAAACCAAAAAGTGGAACTGTGAGGCTTGTTCTTGAACTAGAGTTTGAAAGCATACAGGAGGTGTCCATGGAGATCCATTCTGTTTGCTCAACACAGATATAACCTTATGCAAAACTAAACTCCACATGCTAAGAAGTCAGAATTCCTTTTATGTAAGAAAAAAATAACATGAAAGCAGTGATTATACCATCATGTGCTATTTAATAACAGGAACATATACCCTAAAGTGGATTTCCAGGAAAACTATACCACTGTCTGTTTGTGACTCATTTGTGTAGTAGGAGAAGCCCTTCCCATATATCCTAGATGCCTTGGAAGAGAGTACAAAAATCAGATACATTCTTATGGGTTACCTGAGCATGGCCCCAGACCACACCCTGGTGCCCTTTTATTGCTTATGGCAATATACTGAAATACAAAAAATGAACAATTTAGGAGGCTTGTAAATGAGTGTAGCCTCTTAGTGCCACATATACCATTTATTAAGAAGGCCACCTACAGGAGGATTTGCACACTGGAAAACAAAACAGTGACTGACCCAGTATAACTCCTCTCATTGCAGCATGCTTGTGTCCTAGGAGGATGGATGGCTTTTATTTACTGAGAAAAGTTTAACCATTTTTAATAGCCGTTTTTTCTGTTTTTTTTATTTTAATTCAACATTTCCATCATGCTTCTTCAGCTTGTCTCTATTTGCAGCTGCATGGATTCGGCGTATCCTCAGCACTAGCTTTGCAGATTGTACCTGGACCCTGGACGATTGCGGGGCTAGCCTGCATCATGTCCTTAGGGCACTGGGCGTTAAATTATGGTGCTTTCCAGACCTGAGAGTACTGTATTAGTTAGCCTTGGAGCACTTTCTGGGTCAGAAATGTGGCACAGCTTTTGGTGTGACCCAGCCTCTGAAGACTCACTACCTTGCTATTATGATGGTTGGACATCCTTACCACCATTTTTCATTGCTTTGCTGCGGAAAAGGTTAATGCTGAAGGATTGAGCAATAATCTCTTTTGTTCCCACAATTCAGCTTGAGGTAACAGCTTGCTGCCACTGCTCCTTATCTCAAGTGACAAAGGGATCTTCCTCAGTTGGTTGATCCACTAACAGCTCCAGTGCTGTATACAGTGCACACTGATAGTCTGGCATGCTGTCCTCTGCCTCTGAACCTTCAGTTCTCTCCTAGGAGAATTTCACCACAGTATGAGTCCCCAAGATGACCTCCCTGCTGCACCCACCAGTTCTGGGAGACCTAGATACTTCTGATAAGCTGTTCACTCCTCCCAAATGTTTGGTAATTCTTTACATGCTTGAGGAGTCTTTTATTAAGAAGTGGGTTGTTTTGGCTGTGGACCCGAGAATATTCTGTCTTAATAAAGCACAAACGATCCCTGTAAAAGATCCACCTGTCTTTATGTATCCCATGCCCATCGATAAACATTTGGAGATCCTTTCAAAAATGTTGTTTTCTCTGGCTGGCCCCACGCTACAACCTACCTTGATGCTAGTCTGTCAGTTGTTACAGGAGTGGACTAGGGCCATAAGAAGGGAATTTCTTTCCCTCCAATTTGATCCACTGTTTATGCAGTGTTTAGAGCTTATGCCATTGATGGGTTAGTAAATGTAACCTTTTCTTTGCCAGTCTCCTGTCAGCGAACACACGGATGACTCCTCAGCTGAAATGCTGGTCTGTGGAAAAGGCATACAAAAAGTGTTTATTACGCATACCCTTCGAATGGCAGCATCTCTTTGGAGTTTCCTTCATGAAGGAATGGCTCACGCCCCCACCTAGGACTAAGAAAAGTTCCTTTCATTACTCCCAGGCCATAACCTCCAAAGCCAGTTGCCTAGTTCAGGCATGAACTCCAAACCCTTCAAACCTGCTGACAAATCTTCATCAGCACAAAAGGACTCCTCCAATTTCCAAAGTTGGGGGGCGTCTGTTAGTCTTTGGTACAACAGGTTTCTTTCCAGGGGCTACAAACTATCACAGGTTCTGACAGACAATGTGTTGCGGACAGTTCAGACCTTGAAAAGGCTTGGTTGCATTTTAAACCTTTCGAAGTCAGCGTTGGACCCAACTCATTTCTTGGAGTATCTGGGTCTCATTCTAGGCGTAGTTCAAGCCAGTTTTTCTTTCCCATGAGAAACTTTTATCTCTCTGCTACCAGACATGGACTCTTCAGTCCAGGGGCTTGATTTACTAAAGGCAAATAGGCTGTCCACTTAGTGAATGTAGTGAAATTTCACTTTTCAAAGAATACCCCATTACGTGACTGGATGATGGAAGTCAGCAGAGTTTCACCTCACTCACTAAGCTCTGGGGAAAATTCCCTTACAAGTGCAACATTCCTTGCTAAGTGAACCACCTATTTACCTTTAGTAAATCAACACCCAGTCATCACTTGACTCTTCGCTTACACATGACAGTCATGACATAGACATGACTGGCACGGCACCCAAAGAGACAGGGGGAATCTGAGGCATTTCCCTTTCAACACACGAGGGCAGATCCCGTTGTTTGTTTTCTGTAAACCTTTATTGACACTGCTGTTCGTCTTGGATTAAAATAAGGAAATAGCACAACGCAGACCTAAAAGCAGTATGTTTTGATGTGAAATAGTGGGAAAATCACTGGTGCCTCCTTCCTCCTCCCCTTGCTTTCACCATTAGGGCAAAGCTCACTTCTGAACATTTGATTTGAGCATGCAGTAAGGGTATTGGTATTCGCTTTTAAGCTAGAACCAGAATTACCATTACAGCATCTTCCTGACCTATATATGGCTACGAAATCTGCATATTTTGAGCTCTGAAGGTGAAATTCTTTCAGGTATTACTATTGGATAAAGTACGTTTAGGTACATGAATTGCATTCTGCTACAAGCCCCTGACAAAAGGCTTGAACCTGAAATGCGTCGGGCTCTTTTCCTCTTTCGTAGGACTGCAGAATGATGTGAAAGAACTTACACTCAGAGTTGTGTGATTCTTTTCTGATCTTAACAGGATATGTTATACGATAATTTATCTATTTGTCATATATACAATTTTTATACTTTGTACTTGTGGGCAATAAATGTGGATTTGATATATACAAAGTTGTGGTATTGACCTTCTCTGTTCCTCCACCCTCAAAGTCCCATCCATAGGGGTTCTCTTTTTGGCATTATACTTTCCAGGGATTGGTGGTGGTGTCTCACTTGCTGAACTCGTACACATGACAGTCCTGCAGCTGACAGTAGCTTACTTTTGAGGCAATACCATTTGCCAAGTTTCACTCCAATCCCCTATAACTCAACACTTCATAGTCAAGGGACAAATTGGTGCAGTCTATAGATTTCCTCAGAGGTCAGTGCCTGGATCTGGCGGAATGGACTCTACACACAGAGGTGTTCCTGGACCTGTGTCTCAGAATCCAGACATGGACCACTTTGTCTCTCAGTTCAACACCAAACTGGACAGGTTTGAATCCAGATACAGAGATCTTATGGCAGAAAAACTGGATGCTCCTGTGGCTCAGTTGGATCAGTACAGCCTGATCCACGCCTTTCCTGCCCTGAAAATTCATCCTCGTCTGCTCTGCAGGATTGAGGTAAAGAGCATTCTGGTGATCCTCAGAGGTGATTCTCAATGTGTTGGACGAATCCTGATCTTTTTCCAATTAGGTCTGGATCAGAATTTGGTCCTTGAGTACCACCAAAAGTCAGATCTTGATGCTTGCAATCTTTTTCCAGAGACTGGTGCCCTCCCATTCTTTGATTAAGACTTTTGTACAGGGTGTCTCTCATATAGCTCCTCTTGTGCACTCACCTGTAATTCCGTGTGATTTGAATTTGGTTCTCTCAGCATTTAAAAAAACACCCTTTGAATGTATCTGGTATATTCCCCTCTTCCACCCCTACTCACAGGGTTGCTTTCCTTGTTGACATCACCTTTGTGAGGTGTGTGTCCGAACTGGTGGCTTTGTCCTGTAAAGAACCATTTCTGGTCTTACTCAGGGACAAGGTTGTGTTGAGGCATATAGTCTCCTTTTTCCTGAGGTAGTTTTGCCCTTTCACCTTAACTAGGTAATTGAAGGTGGTTTACATAGGCATCAAAAGTTTGATTTACCCAAATTGTTGATTGTTGCTGTATTCAATAATGTCACTAGAAATGCATTTTGTGTAGTCATCTGTCTGGTAGTGGCCTGGAATAAACACTAGATGGAGCTGGTGTCTTATTAGAGTGACACATCAAAACTTGATCAGTAACATGTTGTAAGCAAGCAATATGGTATTAGGAAACATGTAATGGTATTTGTAAGCATGCATAAGTGGTTACATGTGTTTATTAGAGGGAAATAAGAAAATATGTAAGCTGCCATTGTTCACCTAATTCAGAAAATGCTATTTTTAATTTTTAATTGACTTACTGGGTTTGGCCTCAATACATGCCTAATCATGAATCAAGAATAAACATTCAGCTAGTGATGTCAGCACACCTGATCACCATACTTGTTGTAGGACAGTGACTTTCAGTGTCATCAACGTGGCTGCTAAGTAATCAGCATTTTCAGGTCTTTGATAGCAGCCCCAATAGTCTGCTCAGGAACAGTTTGCTTTAATGTATATCTTTTATCAAATGAATTGACACATTGCCATTACCAATCCCATATTCAGTCAACTGACTTATGATAACTACTTAGGACCCATTTGCACTTCTGCTGTCTGTTGCAGACCATTAACATATGTGTACTGCAACACATGTTAACATCTGTTATATTAAGGCAGCCCATTCGTTTAAACTGGCTGCTAAAGCTCCTCAACAGACATGCCATTTTGCCGATGCACCACACCACAGCCCAATACAAAACATTGTATTGTGAATTGCAATTAGTGTACAATGCATAAAGCATTGATACACATTTCTGCAATGCACAGGTATGTACGGGCCCTGACGTCCTGTGTTCACAACGTAGTAGGGCAGCCACTTGGCATGGGACAAGAAGCTAGCAGTGTCTGCTACAGTAATTTAAAACCTCTAGACTGGGATCTCACAGGCATGGTATATCCAAGATGGACCAATGTTACTATGTATAAAATGGCATTCCTGGGATTCTTCTTTAGTCGTTTTTTGCTTCATTACAATATTAGCTTAAAATGATGTTGCTTATAGTTTACTGAACCCGGAATGTTAAACTGAACATGTGCTTTTTTCATGCATGGCTTTAAAGCACAGGTTCACTTATTTTGCTCTGGCAGAACAGCAAAGGGAAAGTAAATATAAGCAGCTTGTAGACATTGAATGCATCCATGCTTTCCATGCAAACCACTGGTTCACTTTAAAGTAGACCTTACCTAACTAGTCTTAAAAACACCCCTTACCCCCTCCTAACACCTATTCTGATTAACCTGTGTAAAAAAAAAGATCTGTATACTTATCTATTTTCAGCCCGCTCTGGTCCAGTCACATTATCTGGCTGCCCTGTCTCAGCCAGCGTCACTGCAGGGGAGAGGAGGGAACACTGACAACGGAAGGGCCATACTAAGCCTATGGGTGACATCACTGCTCTCATGTATAGCCATTGTTGGGCGCTCTCTCCTCTTCCTTACATCTGGCACAGGCTGACGCAGGGAAGATTACATGACCAAACTGGAGCAGGCTGAAAATAGGTAAGGAACAGAGCTTTCCTACACAGGTTAGTCAGAATAGGTGTTATTAGGGGGAAGGGAGCATTTTTAAGACTAGTTAGGTAAAGCCTGTAATTCCACTTTAAGGTTATTTCTTTGTTATTGTATTTCTTATAAATCCATTTGCTTTGTGAGCACTGTCCTCAAATGTTTTTGAATTGTTGTATACTAGCATATATAATGCTTTTTATTTCCTTAAAAATCTAATAGGGCTTTAAAAGCTTTAAAAAAGCATAAAATGGACTTCTAAGTAGTTCATTTTCCATACTTCCATATTGCGCTATTAAGCAAGGGCGCCAGAAAGTCCAAGTCTTACCCTGCATCAGAAAAGCATTTCTACTTCCCTTTTGTTACACTAATAGAATCATTACAATTTATTACCAAGAAGATGCTTTTATGTGCACATATTTATGAGGATGTTTGTTTGTGTGGTTGAGGTTAATAATAAGGTGAGGATGTCAGGACAACATAGTTCACATTTTGCATTAGAGTCCAGAAGAATCTAGCTAAGTTCCTATTGCCAATCATTCCTACCCTACCCTCTACCCCAAAAGTTTTCAACATATAAATGTATACTGCTAAATCTAATTTGTCTATAGCTACAGTATCTCACAAAACAGCTTGTACAACAGTGTAAATTTGTTGTCCCCTCAAAATAACTCAACACACAGCCATTAATGTCTAAACCGTTGGCAACAAAAGTGAGTACACCCCTAAGTGAAAATGTCCAAATTGGGCCAAATTAATCATTTTCCCTCCCCTGTGTCATGTGACTCATTAGTGTTACAAGGTTTCAGGTGTGAATGGGGAGCAGGTGTGTTAAATTTGGTGTTATCGCTCTCACTTTCTCATACTCGTCACTGAAAGTTCAACATGGCCCCTTAGAGCAAACAACTCTCTGAGAATGTGAAAAAAAGAATTGTTGCTCTATATAAAGATGGCCTAAGCTATAAGAAGATTGCCATGACCCTGAAACTGAGCTACAGAACGGTGGCCAAGACCATACAGCGGTTGAACAGGACAGAGTCCACTCAGAACAGGTCTCACCATGGTCAACCAAAGAAGTTGAGTGCACGTGCTCAGCATCATATCCAGAGGTTGTCTTTGGGAAATAGACATATGAGTGCTGCCAGCATTGCTGCAGAGGTTGAATGGGTGGGGGTCAGCCTGTAAGTGCTCAGACCACTGCACACTGCATCAAATTGGTCTGCATGGCTGTCATCCCAAAACTTGCCTCTTCTAAAGATGAGGAACAAGAAAGCTCGCAAACAGTTTGTTGATGACAAGCAGACTAAGGACATGGATTAATGGAACCATGTCCTGTGGTCTGATGGGACCAAGATGAACTTATTTAGTTCAGATGGTGTCAAGCGTGTGTCGCGGCAACCAGGTAAGGAGTACAAAGATAAGTGTGTCTGGCCTACAGTCAAGCATGGTGGTGAGAGTGTCATGATCTGGGACTGCATGAATGCTGCCGGTACTGAGGAGCTGCAGTTCATTGAGGGAACCATGAATGCCAACATGTACTGTGACATATGGAAGCAGAGCATGATCCCCTCCCTTCGGAGAC
Source organism: Glandirana rugosa (assembly GCA_018402905.1). Lineage (NCBI taxonomy): Eukaryota > Metazoa > Chordata > Amphibia > Anura > Ranidae > Glandirana > Glandirana rugosa. The sequence goes on from BLSH010505387.1 coordinate 239,388, forward strand.
TGGGCCGCAGGGCAGTATTCCAATGTGATAACGACCCCAGACACACCTCTAAGACAACCACTGCCTTGCTAAAGAAGCTGAGGGTAAAGGTGATGGACTGGCCAAGCATGTCTCTGGACCTAAACCCTATTGAGCATCTGTGGGCCATCCTCAAACGGAAGGTGGAGAAATGCAAGGTCTCCATCATTCACCAGCTCCGTGATATCGTCATGGAGGAGTAGAAGAGGACTCCAGTGGCAGCCTGTGAAGCTCTGGTGAATTCCATGCCCAAGAGGGTTAAGGCAGCGCTGGAAAATAATGGTGGCCACACAAAACATTGATACTTTGGGCTCAATTTGGACATTTTCACTTAGGGGTGTACTCACTTTTGTTGCCAGTGGTTTAGACATTAATGGCTGTGTGCTGAGTTATTTTGAGGGGACAGCAAATTTACACTGTTATACAAGCTATACACTCACTACTTTACATTGTAGCAAATTGTCATTTCTTCAGTGTTGTCGCAGAAATAATAAAATATTTACAAAAATGTGAGGTGTTTACTCACAGCATATTGAAGTCGGTGTTGCATTGCTCAAATCAGTAATACATTCCTTCAGTGTAAACATACATCAAACACACTAATGTTAGCAAAAAATAATCAAAAACAGCTAGACATACTGCACTATTAAATCAGGAATTCCTGTTTAATATTTATCTTTTTCAGAGGTGCATGCAAGCAAAAGAAAGTTTCAAAGGTGTGGCACTTGCCCAAGTCACCTCTTCCAATGGGGTCTGTTGGTAGTTGAATGTTTTGCTAAAAAATAAAATATTTTCAAATAAAAACCAGACCTGGAAACTCTTACCTGGGTCACCTTCTCTGTGACATTCTGCGTTCTCTCAAAGGCGTTACTAGGAGCCACAATCTCAATCTCTGTGGTGGAAGCTGATCGATGCTTTTCTAAGTTGAACTCCACGAAGTTGAGGGTAAACTGGGGTATCTGGCTGATGGTTCTGTATCTCATGAGGTCGGACTCATTGGCGGAGTTCAAGAAGCCTGGCTTCATTTTCGACCTCTCTGAGAAGAAGAAAGTTTTGACAATATTGTCACAAAATGTAGGCCATACAAATAGGAAGAGAAAAAAAAGAAAAGTAAAAGAAAAAATAGCAAAAACGATAGCCTGGCGGGCATTTTAAAATGAACCTCTACTTATGTGGAGAAAAACAACAGATTCACTTAATTTCCCCCCTCCCCAGTAGCACACACTCACCTATTTGTCATTCCCCACTTCCAAAAAATGCCCAGTATTTCTGTGTATGGGGGCACATGCGACTCCCTCCATGTGAAAGCATTAGACCCGACACCAAGCTCCAGAGCTGTAACACAGGGGAGTCCATAGCCCTATGTAAGCTATACCTTGAGCAGCTTGGATCTTACACAAGACTGCTTCTCCTGCTCCCAGCAGCCAAATGACAGTGGAGCAAAGGAAATGTTTGTTAGCATGTGCTTTGAGTAGAGATGATTAAAAGTGACTTTTTGCTTTTCCCTTCATGGCTAAAGTAAAACTCCTCTGATGTAATATCTCAAGTTTAGGAGCAGCATTAATGACATTTGTAAATCAGTAGTTGTAACTCAAATTTTGCTTCCCATTATGTTGTTCCAGGCAGTCTGGCAGATTACAGGTCCATGTATTAGAAACTGTCATGGTAATATTGTTACTGAACCACTACATTGAATTGAGTCATTCTGAACTATTTATATGGTTGTTTTTATAATTTCAGTATCATAACTGTAAAAAGGAAATTGGACAAAGCTGTAGATTTAAGCCCTAATTAAACAAGGCCTGGAGCTTTTGAGTATACTAAACATTGTCATTAGTTGTAGCTCTATATTTGGCAATAAAACTTTAATTCTAAGTTTGAATGCTTTTGCCAAAATAAAATGTTGGTATATATACCGTATATACTCGAGTATAAGCCGAGTTTTTCAGCACATTTTTTGTGCTGAAAAATGCCCCCCTCGGCTTATACTCGAGTCATCATCTGGTCAGAAAGCTCTATGTATGTGCGATGAGCGGCGCACATACATAGGCTTGTTGGCTGCAGTTCACAGTGACTGCCAGTGATTGGCTTGTCACTGTCCTGGGGGCGGGGGGCGGGTCCGGAGCCGGAGCGCGCGTCGGAACAAGCAGGCTGAAGAGATACGGTAATGTCCCCTATAATGATATTCTACAGCGCTGTACATATCGATTATTTTGCAGTTTTTTTCATCCAAGTGTAGGATTGACATGTCTAGCAGCTTTTTATTGTAACATAATTCTGTTTATAAGCGCGGATTCTTTACATTATATTATCTTGAATGTCCCCTGTAATGTATTGGTAATTTTTCAGTGTAATGTAACAGGCCCTGAAAATGCAATGGTGATTGTCAGTGTAATGTAATGGCCCCTGCAATGCAATGGTGATTGTCAGTGTAATGTAATGGCCCCTGTAATGTAATGGCTATCATCAGTGTAATGGTTCTGGCTACAATACCTGTGTTCTGGCTACAGTATCTGTGTAATGGCCACAATACCTGTGTACTGGCTGCATACTGTGTTACTGGCTGCAATATACCGTACCCCACCTGTGATGCTGAGCTGTATACTCCTGACACAATATGTGGAATACAGGGTATGGAGTGGGTGGATTCTATAAGGAGTGGGGCTTATGAGAAGTAGTTACCAGTAGCTGCTGCATTTCCCACCCTAGGCTTATACTCGGGTCAATAACTTTTCCCAGTTTTATGTGGTAAAATTAGGTGCCTCGGCTTATATTCGGGTCGGCTTATACTCGAGTATATACGGGTAAATTGAAATGTGCTTTGGATCAGTTTCCAGCTGGAAACAGAATCTTCCTTCGGCAGTATTGTAATAGGATTCTGGGATTTAAACTGACAGGGTCAGCAGGGATTGTTTTCCCCAATGTGAGGATACATCGGCTTATACCTTATTGGTGTTTTGTTTACTCTCTTCTGTATCACCAATATTAGGCCTGATTTACACCTATGTATTTTTAGTGCTTTTTGCATTTTGCAGATTTGCACTACAGAACGTGTTCCATAGGAAACCATGTTAAATGGACTGTAGTGCAAATCTGCAAAATTCAAAAAACACTAAAAATGCATAGGTGTGAATCAGGCCTTAGAGCAGGTGTAATGTTATAGACTTTGTTCCTTTTTCAACCTTGCTTACTATATTACAGTGTTACAGAACACAAAAAAGACTGGAAAACCTGCCTTGTTCCCAGAATGGTAACGGTTGCTTAAACCTGCATGACGTTGTAAGGGCTCATACATGCAGCCGTATCATTTTATCTAGGGTCTTGCTTGCAATAAGATCCTACATAAAATCTCCAAGCATGTAACCTTTGTGCTAACATTTACATGCAAATGTATCCTACCGGTTGTTAGGATGCAGGTGCACCCTTCTGCCTAGCTTCCTGGGTTGCTAACACATGTCAACTCAGTAGTATGTAATCAAACTGCATATACAGCTGTTGAGAGTTACATGTTAGCCCTGAGCAGTCCAATAGAGCACATTTGCTCTGTACATTGTACGCATTTAAACATTAGCACAAACTACCTGTGTACAGAATACAATACAGTCCATATACAGATTTTTATATTTTGTTTTGGGGCTCTGAACACAGCGCAACTTTACCTATCTTTATGCAGCTATGTGCAATGGGCCCATAGAAAACAATACACCTGTATTCAGATCCTTAAAAAAATTACTAATGCTGTGTATTTTGCATCTCTGTGCATAAGCCCCAAAAAAGACAATATATTACCCGTACCTAACAGGAAACTGCCATTTTTACAGCAAAGCACCCCTCACATTTTTGTAAATATTTTATTATATCTTTTCATGTGACAACACTGAAGAAATTACACTTTGCTACAATGTAAAGTAGTGAGTGTACAGCTTGTATAACAAAGTAAATTTTCTGCCCCCTCAAAATAACTCAACAGCCATTAATGTTTAAACTGCTGGCAACTCAAGTGAGTACACCCCTAAGTGAAAATGCCCAAATTGAGCCCAAAATGTCAATATTTTGTGTGGCCACAATTATTTTCCAGCACTGTCTTATCCCTCTTAGGCATGGAGTTCACCAGAGCTTCACAGCCTACCACTGGAGTCCTCTTCCACTCCTTTATTATGACATCACGGAGCTGGTGGATGTTAGAGACCTTGCACTCCTCCACCTTCCGTTATAGGATGCCCCACAGATGCTCAATAGGGTCTAGGTCTGGAGACATGCTTGGCCAGTCCACCACCTTTACCCTTGCTTCTCTAGCAAGGCAGTGGTCGTCTTGGAAGTGTATTTGGAGTGGTTATCATGTTGGAATACTGCCCCGCGGCCCAGTCTCTGAAGGGAGGGGATCATGCTATGCTTCAGTATGTTACAGTACATGTTCACATTGATGGTTCACTCAATGAACTGTAGCTCCCCAGTGCCGGCAGCACTCATGCAGCCCCAGACCATGACACTCCCACCACCATGCTTGACTGTAGGCAAGACACACCTGTCTTTGTACTCCTCACCTGGTTGCTGCCACACACGCTTGACACCATCTGAACAAAATACGTTTATCTTGGTCTCACCAGGCCACAGGCCATGGTTCCGGTAATCCATGTCCTTAGTCTGCTTGTCTTCAGCAAACTGTTTGCAGGCTTTCTTGTGCATGATCTTTAGAAGAGGCTTCCTTCTGGGACAACAGCCATACAGAACAATTTGATGCAGTGTGCGGTATATGGTCTGAGTACTGACAGGCTGACCCCCCACCCCTTCAACCTCTTCAGGAATTCTGGCAGCACTCACACGTTTATTTCCCAAAGACAACCTCTGGAGCACGTGCACTCAACTTCTTTGGTCGACCATGGCGAGGCATGTTCTGAGTGGAACCTGTCCTGTTAAACCGCTGTATGGTCTTGGCCACCATGCTGCAGCTCAGTTTCATGGTCTTGGCAATCTTCTTATAGCCTAGGCCATCATTATGTAGAGCAACAATTTGTTTTTTCAATCAGATCTTTAGAGAGTTATTTGCCATGAGGTGCCATGTTGAACTTCCAGTGACCAGTATGAGAGATTGAGAGCGATAACACCAAATTTAACACACCTGCTCCCCATTCACACCTGAAACCTTGTAACACTAACGAGTCACATGACACCAGGGAGATACCATTTCTAATTGGGCCCAATTTGGACTTTTTCACTTAGGGTTGTACTCACTTTTGTTGCCAGCGGTTTTGACATTAATGGCTGTGTGTTGAGTTATTTTGAGGGGGCAGCAAATTTACAGTTGTACAAGCTGTACACTCACTACTTTACATTGTAGCAAAGTGTAATTTCTTCAGCGTCACATGAAAAGATATAATAAAATATTTACAAAAATGTAAGGGGTGTACTTACTTTTGTGAGATACTGTCAGGGCCGTCCTTGTGAGCAGGGGGCCCCTGCACTTGGAGCTGCGACTGCTCTCTCCTCCTCCTCACACCGGGCATCTCCCGAAACCTGCTTCCGGCTTTGAGTTCATCTTAAAACCGGATTGCGGCTTTCTCCATTGCTACCTAATGAGGAGAGGATGTATTGCCTCCAGTGGAGAGTGGGGGCAACACAGCACAGTAAGGACAGAGTGTGATCACAGAGGACACCTCTGGCCAGCTCAGCTTACACTCTGCTTTGTTAGTAGCACAGACGGTCGTGTTGGCTGGAGCACGGCTAAAGTGTCCGCTCTGGAGGTAGGGGAGAGGGCATCAGCTACTGTATCTGCATAGTGTGTGGCTCGGTGTGTAGTGTCCCTGGGATGGAGGAGAGGTCCCTCATTATTCCAGGCTCTCCCGGTGTCAGTAGTAGCACAGACTTGTGTCCTGCTGGGGGGGGAATCTCTGGGCTCTCTTCTGCTGTCACCATCCAGGTCTTCTATGCCCACACTTCCCCTGACTTGTCCTTGGGATGGTCTGAGCTGTGACCTGTCATATGGGGGGCTGTATGAGGTCATAGCCCACATCTCTGCGTGGATTATTAGTGTAGGTGTTTTTCTGCCATCAGCCACTTCATGAAGCGCAAGGCATGCTTGCAGTGCATTGCATCACATCTGTGTGACTTCTGACAGCACAGCATGACACTTCACATAGTACATAGTACTACTAAAGCATTGTACTGCATCACACAGTATTTACATCTGTACACTGTACAGCGCTGTACTGTATTCACATCCGTACACTATGCTGCATCATACAGTATACACGTCTGTACACTATGCTGCGTCATACTGTATTTACATCTGTACATTGTGCTGCGTCCTACAGTATTCACATCTGTACACTATGCTGCGTCATACAGTATTTATATCTTTACATTGTGCTGCGTCATACAGTATTTACATCTGTACACTATGCTGCGTGATACTGTATTTACATCTGTACATTGTGCTGCATCATACAGTATTCACACCAATACATTGTACCGCATCACTATACACTATGCCACATTGCACTATATACACTATATTAAACATTATATACTTCTCACCAAAGTGTTCATTGTCTTAACAGTAGGAAGTTGGCTGGTGGAGGCTGCTTGGTGGTGCTGTTGAGCTGTTGAATTTTTGGCGCAAATCCAGGAAGTGCAGTGTGTGTGTGTGGCGTGCGTGTGTGTGGGAGCTGCGTACCGGACCAGACCCGACCCCCCCCACTGAGACCACGTGAGGCAGCAGCTGAGAACAGGGACAGGCGCTACGGACCAGACCCCTGCCCTGACAGAGGAGGCGGGCGACTGGGAGCAGTGACAGATGAGGGTATCGGGAGCAAAGTGCGGGAGTAACTGAGCACAGGGCCACTCCGCAGACTACAGCAGAGGAGGTGGAACTGGGAGACCGAGAGGTGACAGGTGGACCAGGAGGCGGCAGGCGGTAAGTGTAACCCACTGAAGGGAGTGTGACAGGCAGGTCAGGGAAGCGGTAGGAGTGGGGACAGGCAGGCTGGCCAAGGGAGGCAAAGAGGTGTTAAGCCCTATTATAATCAGGTTACAGGGGAGGCTGAGGAGGAGTTAAGGGGACACAGAGAGACACAGCTAATAGATTAGAGGACTGACGGTGTGCTGTGGGGACATTGGCTGAGGAGAGTGTTGTGAGTGTAACTGAGTACTGCTGAGCAGAGAGATTTAACTACTGATTAAAGACTGACTGTGTGACCGGTATATAGTGAGTATCTGAGTATTGAGATTACCTGTGTGCTGCAAGAACCTGGGTGTTGTGAGTACCTGAGCGTTGTGAGTACCTGAGCGTTGTGAGTACCTGTGTGTTGTGAGTACCTGTGTGTTGTGAGTACCTGGGCATTGCAAGTACCTGGGCGTTGCGAGTATCTGTGTGTTGTGAGTACCTGTGTGTTGTGAGTACCTGTGCATTGTGAGTACCTGAGCATTGTGAATACCTGGACGTTGTGAGTACCTGTGTATTGTGAGTACCTGTGTGTTGCGAGTACCTGAGCGTTGCGAGTACCTGCGTGTTGCAAGTACCTGGGTGTTGTGAGTACCTGGGTGTTGTGAGTACCTGTGCATTGTGAGTACCTGAGCATTGAGAGCACCTGAGTGTTGTGAATACCTGGGCGTTGTGAATACCTGGGTGTTGTGAGTACATGGGCGTTGTAAGTACCTGAGTATCGAGAGTGTCTGAGTATTGTGCGTTTCTAAGCAACTGTGAGTACCTGAGCATTAAGGAGTACCAGGGGGATCTACAGCCCCAGGAGTAACTTCTGGACACGGGAGGAACTTAATACCAGGGGAGCAGCATCAGGGAGTAGTGTAAGTTACTAGAGTTAGTCTTCTAATCATCCCCAAAGAATAGTGGGAAAATGTCTGACAGGATTGGTGATGCCACTCAGTGCACGTCCTGCTCCAGGTATGCGTTCCTTGATGAACCAGTCGAGGGCGAATACTGCTGTGCGAGATGTAAGCGGCTTGTTTCTCTGGAAGCCCAGATACTGGATCTGGAGAATCAGGTAGCAACACTGAGAAGCATTGGCAACCTGGAAAGAAGCCTGGACATTACCCAGCAGGTGCTGGCAGGGGCCAGCCTAGAGGAGGTTGGAGACATGGAGGAACAGGATCCAGAGGCGGGTAGCTGGGTGACAACTAGGAGGAGAAGTAGGGGGAAGAGCGCGAGGGAGGCCAGTCCTGAGTTTGTACACCCCAACAAATATGCCAGGTTGCAGGATGCTGGGGATATAAGCTCAGGGATGGCAGTACTGGAGCAGGTGACCTCCCCTAGCTGCCAGGGGAATAGCCGCCCCAGTAAGGAGAGGGGCAGAGGCACAGAGTCACTGGGATCAGTTAGATCTGTTATGTCCATAACAGACCAGCTCCCTCAGGGTTAGAACACATGCAGGGAACACATTTAACCCCTAGATCTCCCCCTGCAAGTTAACCCCTTCACTGCCAATGACATTTATACAGTAATCAGTTAACATTTAAATTTCTGATCGCTGTATAAATGTCATTGGTCCCAAAAAAGTGTCAAAATGGTCCGACATGTCCGCTGCAATATCGCAGTACCGTTAAAAATCGCAGAAATGAATTCTCATCATTCATAAAAGCAGCAACTGTTGTGCAAACCAATCAATGAACGCCCATTGTGATTTTTTTTTTACCAAAAATATGAGGAAGAATATAAATCGGCCAAAGCCGATGAAAAAAAATGTTTTTTTATATATTTTTTTGGATTTGTATTTTAGCAAAAAGTAAGAAAAACAGTTTTTTTTTTTGCAAAATTGTCGCTCTTTTTTTGTATATAGCAGTGATCAGAAATGAGGCAGAGGTGATCAAATACCACCAAAAGAAAGCTCTAATTGTGGGGAAAAAAGGATGCAAATTTTGTTTGGGTACAGCGCCACACGACCTTGCAATTGTCAGTTAAAGCGACGCAGTGCCGAAAAGCAAAAAGTGCTCTGGTCCTAACATGGGAAATCCTTCCGGGGCTGAAGTGGTTAAATAAAGGTATCACCGTAATGTGAAAAGCCTCATTAAAGAGAAAAACTTGGCCTTTAAAAAATTTAAAGGAGGAGGGTCAACTTCTGAATTCAAAAACTACAAGGAATGTAACAAGAGGTGCAAAAATGCAATCAGGGCAGCTGAGGAGAGTAAAAAAAAAAAAAACAAAGAAATTCTTTAAATATATTAATAATAAAAATGCAAAATCAGAGAACATTGCACACTTGAAGGATGATAATGGGAGGATGGTTACGGATGACACAGAAAAGGCAACTGTTTTAACTGTATCTTCTTCTCCTCAGTTTTTACATAGGAAAGGGAGGGGTTTACCGACCACAACCATACGGTTAGTGCCACAGCACAGGACATACCCTTGTGGCTAACGGAGGATAGTATAATGACCGGAGTGGTACCAGCAGATTGGAGGAAAGCCAATGTGGTGCCAATATTTAAAAAAGGGCAGGGATATATTCCTGGGAATTACAGGCCAGTCAGCCTAACATCAATAGTGGGTAAGTTATTGGAGGGGATCAATAGAGACTATATCCAAAAATTAACTGAGGAGGGTAACACTGTAAACTGTTTACCGGGCGCTCGGGTTCCGGACATCACGGATTGCTGGGAGGGGCCATGGAACACCCGGCTGTCATGGTGCATGTTGGCACCAATGACAAAGTTAGAGGTAGGTGGTGTCCTTAAAAAAAGATTTCAGGGACCTAGGAGCAAAATTGAGGCTTAGGACCTCCAAGGTAGTATTCTCATAAATACTACCGGTACCTCGAGCCACACCAGAGAGGCAGCGGGAGATTAGGGAAGTTAACAAGTGGCTGAGGAGCTGGTGTAGAAACGAGCTCTATAGGAAGGATGGGCTGCACCTAAATGGGGAAGGTGCAGACCGGCTGGGAATGAGGATGGCCAAAAAGTTAGAGGGGCTTTTAAACTAGGCAACGGGGGGGAGGGTCCAGACTTAGAAATAGCCAGAGGGGAACAGAGTTCAGGGGGTAGTATTGGGGGGAGGAGTGATAGGCCGGATAAAGAATCTAAACACTTGGCAAGTAGTGTAACAAGTACAATACGCAGACAAGGAATACCCAGCAAGGAAACAATAGGTGTCCAGACAAAACTACGTGGCTTGTTCACTAATGCCAGGAGTCTGGCAGACAAGATGGGAGAACTAGAGTTACTACTGTACGAGGAGGAATTAGACTTTGTGGGAATTTTGGAGACTTGGTTCAACAGCTCTCATGATTGGCTGGCTACCATTCAGGGGTATTCCCTATTTCTCAGGGATAGGGAGGGCAAAAAGGGGGGAGGGGTATGCCTGTATATAAAAAATGACATAAAAATAAATGTGAGAGATGACATTAATAGTGGTTCTGGGGAGGAAGTTGAAGCCTTATGGGTAGAGCTACAAAGGGAAGACAAGGGGAAAGTATTACTGGGAATATGCTATAGACCCCTAATCAGAGGGAGGAGGGGGAGGCGGATCTCCTATCACAATTTGGAATAGCGGCTAGGATGGGAAGTGTTATTATAATGGGGGATTTTAATTATCCAGATATTGACTGGGAGGAAGGTGCTGCACGTTCAGCTAAGGCTCGCCATTTCCTAAATGTCCTGCAGGATAATTTCATGGGTCAGATGGTAAATGTACCAACAAGAGAAAAAGCATTATTGGACCTTCTAATTACTAACAACACAGACCTGATCACAGACGTGGAAGTAAGGGGCAATCTAGGAAATAGCGATCACAGGACAATTAGTTTTAGCATAAATTACACAAATAGGAAACGCAAGGGGAATACAAAGACACTGAATTTTAAAAGAGCCAACTTCCAGAAACTACGCTCCTTGCTGGAAGTTGTTAACTGGGATAAAATTCTAGGACCAATGAATGCGGAGGAAAAATGGGAGTGTTTCAAGAACACACTAAACAAAGGTGTTAGCCAGTGTATCCCAACAGGAAATACAATTAAAAGAGCTAATCAAAGACCAGGATGGCTTAATGCCGACATAAAGGCACACATAAAAGCAAAAAAGAAGGCCTTCAGAAAATACAAGGAGGAGGGATCTCAGTCAGATTTTCAGTACTACAAAACACGCAATAAGGAATGCAAAGGGGCAATCAGAGCAGCTAAGATTGAACATGAAAGACACATAGCTGAGGAAAGTAAAAAGAATCCCAAAAAATTCTTTAAGTATATAAATAGTAAGAGAGGGGGTTCAGATCATATTGGCCCAATAAAGAATGATGAAGGTATTTTGGTTACAGAGGATGGAGAAATGGCAAAGGTGTTAAACTCATTTTTCTCCTCAGTATTCACAAAGGAAACGGGGGGATCGATTATTCAGAACTACAATGCTGATCCTCACGGCACATCACAGGAAGCACCCTTGTGGCTGACCGAGGGTGAAATCAGGAATAGGCTTGAAAAACTGAACACCAATAAGTCACCGGGCCCAGATGGCTTACACCCAAGGGTCATAAAGGAACTTAGCCAAGTTATTGCCAGACCCTTGTACCTAATCTTTAATAGCAGTTTTTTGACTGGTATGATACCAGCTGACTGGAGGAAAGCCAATGTGGTACCAATATATAAAAAAGGACGAAGATATATCCCTGGGAATTACAGACAAGTTAGCTTAACATCAATAATTTGCAAGCTCTTGGAGGGAATAATAAGGGATTATATACATGATTATTGTAACGAGAACGGTATCATTAGTGGTAATCAACATGGTTTCATGAAGAATCGCTCTTGCCAAACCAATCTATTAACCTTCTATGAGGAGGTGAGCTGCCACCTAGATAAGGGAAGGCCTGTAGATGTGGTGTATCTGGATTTTGCAAAAGCATTTGATACAGTTCCCCATAAACGTTTACTGTACAAACTAAGGTCCCTCAACATGGATCAAAGGGTGAGTACCTGGATTTAAAACTGGCTGCAGGGGAGAGTCCAGAGGGTGGTGATAAATTCGGAGTACTCAGAATGGTCTGGTGTAGAAAGTGGGGTTCCCTAAGGTTCTGTCCTGGGACCAATCCTTTTCAATTTACTCATAAATGATTTGGAGGACGGGGTGAAGAGCTCAATCTCAATATTTGAGGATGATACCAAGATAAGCAGGGCAATAAACTCTCCACAGGATGTGGAAACCTTGCAAGAAGATCTGAGCAAATTAATGGGGTGGGCAGACAAATGGCAAACGAGATTTAACGTAGAAAAATGTAAGATAATGCATTTGGGTACCAAGAACATGAACGCAAACTACTCACTAGGGGGGGAGCCCCTGGGGGAAACTAGGATGGAAAAAGACCTAGGGGTCCTAGTAGAGAACAGGCTCAGCAGTGGCATGCAATGCCAAGCTGCTGCAAGCAAAGCCAACAAAGTGTTGGCATGCATCAAGAAAGGGATTAACTTCAGGGATAAATCAATAATTCTCCCACTATACAAGTCTCTGGTGAGGCCACACCTGGAGTATGCCGTCCAGTTCTGGGCACCAGTCCTCAGGATGGATGTCCTGGTATTGGAAAGGGTTCAGAGAAGGACCACAAAGCTAATTAAGGGATTGGAAGACCTTAGTTATGGGGAAAGATTACAAGCACTGAACTTATTCTCTCTGGAGAAGAGACGCTTGAGAGGGGATATGATTTTAATGTACAAATACTGTACTGGGGACCCCACTATAGGGACAAAACTATTCAGTGCAAGGGAGTACACAAAGACACGCGGCCATTCACTAAGAATAGAGGAAAGGCGGTTTAACCTTAAAATGCGTAGAGGTTTCTTTACGGTAAGAGCAGTGAGAATGTGGAATTCTCTACCACAAGCAGTGGTCTCTGCCGGAAGTATAGATACATTCAAAAAACTACTAGATGCACACCTAAGGGACCAAAGCATTGAGGGATATACAATGTAATACTGACATAAAAGCGCACACATAGGTTGGACTTGATGGACTTGTGTCTTTTTTCAACCTCACTGACTATGTAACTAATGTAACATCATTAGCAGTAATCAGCATGGGTTTATGAAGGGTCGTTCCTGCCAGACAAACCTGCTAACATTCTATGAGGAAGTGAGCGGCCATATAGATAGGGGGAGGTCAGTGGATGTGGTGTACCTGGATTTTGCAAAAGCTTTTGACACAGTTCCTCATAAACGCTTGATTTACAAGCTAAGATATGCAGGTATAGACCATAAGGTTTGTTCTTGTCTAAAGAACTGGTTACAGGAGCGTGTCCAAAGGGTGGTGATTAATAACATGTACTCAGACTGGTCTAGAGTGACAAGTGGGGTACCCCACGGATCTGTTTTGGGACCAATATTATTCAATTTATTCATTAATGATCTGGGGGAAGGGATTCACAGCTCTGTCTCAATTTTTGCTGACGATACAAAAATAAGCAGGGTAATAACATCACAGCAGGATATTGACATTCTACAGAATGACCTGAACAAATTAACGGAGTGGGCAGACAAATGACAAATGAGGTTCAATGTAGATAAATGTAAAGTAATGCACTTGGGGGCAAAAAACATAAAAGCACAGTACTCTCTACGGGGAGAGCCTCTAGGGGAATCGAGAATGGAGAAGGATCTGGGGGTCCTAGTAGATGACAGAATGAGGAATAGCATGCAATGTCAAGCAGCAGCAACCAGAGCAGGTAGAATATTAGCATGCATAAAAAAAGGGATTTGCTCCCACTGCCACTATATAAAACCCTGGTTAGGCCACATTTGAAGTATTCTGTCCAGTTCTGGTCACCGGTCCTCAGAAAGGATGTACTGGAGCTGGAGAGAGTCCAAAGGAGGGCAACTAAACTGATGAGAGGAATGGAAGACGTTACTTACGAGGAAAGACTGCAGGCGCTAAACGTATTCTCTTTGGAGAAGGGACGCTTAAGAGGGGACATGATTGCGATCTATAAATATCTCAATGGGGATCCTAGCATAAAAGAAAAACTGGTTAGTCTCAGGGAATGTAGGACGACAAGGGGACAGGACTGGTGCAAGGATTTTTGACACCCTAGGCGAAACCACGTTGCCTCCCCCCCTTGGCCACACCCTTGGCTCCACGCCCTTTTCCCTGCCTAGCCTGATCAGCGCCAATCGAATGCAGCCTCACCTGTGCCCATCAAATACAGCTTCACCAGCACCAATCAATACCTCCTCACCTGTGCCCATCAAATACAGCTTCACCAGCACCAATCAATACCTCCTCACCTGTGCCCATCAAATACAGCTTCCCCAGTGCCAATCAATACCTCCTCACCTGTGCCCATCAAATACAGCTTCCCCAGCGCCAATCAATACCTCCTCACCTGTGCCCACCAAATACAGCTTCACCAGCGCCAATCAATACCTCCTCACCTGTACCCATCAAATACAGCTTTACCAGCGCCAATCAATACCTCCTCACCTGTGCCCATCAAATACAGCTTCACCAGCGCCAATCAATACAGCCTCACCTGTGCCCATCAAATACAGCTTCCCCAGCGCCAATCAATACCTCCTCACCTGTGCCCATCAAATAAAGCTTCACCAGCGCCAATCAATACAGCCTCACTTGTGCCCATCAAATACAGCTTCCCCAGCGCCAATCAATACCTCCTCACCTGTGCCCATCAAATACAGCTTCACCAGTGCCAATCAATACAGCCTCACTTGTGCCCATCAAATACAACTTCACCAGCGCCAATCAATACCTACTCACCTGTGCCCATCAAATACAGCTTCCCCAGCGCCAATCAATACAGCCTCACCTGTGCCCATCAAATACAGCTTCCTCAGCGCCAATCAATACAGCCTCACCTGTGCCCATCAAATACAGCGTCATCTGTGCCCATCAAATACAGCCTCATGGGGGGTGGGGGTGGAGGGGGGTATTTGGCAGATCAGTCACTATTTCTGTATAATTTGCAAATGGCATGTGATAATACAATCTCATAATGTCCGCTGAATCAATGCAGGGCAGCCAGCGACAGATCAACAGTGGCCAGGCGCCCCTAGGCGGCAGTGCGCCCTAGGTGGCTGCCTACTCCGCCTATTGGTAGGGCCGGGCCTGCAAGGGGACACACACTGAGACTGGAAGAAAAGCAGTTTAATCTGAGAATGCGTAGGGGGTTCTTCACTGTTAGGGCAATACAATTGTGGAAAGCTCTTCCACAACCAGTAGTGACTGCGGGTAGTATGGGCATATTTAAAAAACTATTGGATGTTTATCTCAATGAGTATAACATACAGGGATATGGGTACTGACAGGAGTACACCTACAAGGGTTGAACTGGATGGACTATTGTCTTTTTTTCAACCTTGACTACTATGTAACTATGTATGTAACTATTAAGTAGCTGGTTGCTAAGCAGTCCATGGCTATTTTAACTAAGGTTGTCTTTAAAGTAGGCTCAGATAAAATGTTAGATTTTTGCCTATTTTCAATGTACACAAAATCATATGTACTGGAAGAGTTTTATTTTTTTAAGGCTGGGTTCACACATCCAATTCGCATAGCAGGAGTTTGTGACTGGCTCTCTATGGAGCTCTCTATGGAGCCGGGTCACACATCTCTGCTGCAGCTTCGGTGTGATCTGCATAGGGGTCCTGTGCATCTTTTGGTGTATTTCAGGTCCGAATTCAGCCCAAAACTCAGGCTGAAATCGAACCTGAAACGGTGAACCAGGACACACTGGACCCCTACTGGGAGCTGCATGCGACAATATTGTGAACCCAGCCTTAATGATTGTGCTGAGGTTTATATGTGCTTGTGAGACACTTGCTTGTGGCACACCAAAATAAAATTATTTTATGGACACAAGAATGCTTTTGTTTTCTTAAACAATGCCCCTTCTACTGTTAACACAATTTGACCACACCCACTCTTCGCTGCGGCGCACATTACTGCTCTCCTTGGGGCACCCAAAGGTGTCCCAGATATTTTACAGTCCTATAGTGTATACTACAGGAAAAAAATCCTGTGCACTGCTAAAGTGTTCAGGTTTGGCTTGGAGAAAAGGTGGCAACCCTAGCCTCAGCTCGTGTGATAGTATAGATGGAACACTGATTGAATCAGTGTTCCGCCTATCACATGAGCTGGTCTAGGAGGCGGGACCTTGTTACAGCATCGCCGAACACAGGCCCAGCTCTGTAATATACAGCAGGACATGCGCGCTGTTAAAAGGAGGAGAGAGGGAGGAAGGGGAACGCTGTGTGTGTGATCATCTCGGGCGGCAATGCCATGAAGAGTCCGCATTCATGTGCATAACCAGGCTGCATCATGTGCATAACCAGACTGCATTCATGTGCATAACCAAGCTGCATCATGTGCATAACCAGGCTGCATTCATGGGCATAACCCGACTGCATTCATGGGCATAACCCGGCTGCGTTCATGGGCTTAACCCGGCTGCATTCATGGGCATAACCCGGCTGCATTCATGGGCATAACCCAGCTGCATTCATGGGCATAACCCAGTTGCATTCATGGGCATAACCCAGCTGCATTCATGGGCATCATCTGGTTGCATTGAAGGGCACAGAGAGGCTGCATTCATGGGCATAACCAGACTGCATTCATGGGCATAACCAGGCTGCATTCATGGGCAAAGTGAGGCTATATTGATGGGTACAGCCAGGCTGCATTGATGGGCATAACCAGGCTTCATCATGTGCATAACCAGGCTGCATTCATGTACATAACCAGGCTTCATCATGTGCATAACCAGGCTGCATTCATGGACATAACCCCGGTTGCATTCATGAGCATAACCCAGCTGCATTCATGGGCATAACCTGGCTGCATTCATGGGCATAGCCCAGCTGCATTCATGGGTATAACCCAGCTGCATCCGTGGGCATAACCCAGCTGCATTCGTGGGCATGACCCAGCTGCATTCATGGGCATCACCTGCCTGCATTGAAGGGCACAGTGAGGCTGCAATTATGGGCATAACCAGGATGCATTCATAGGCAAAGTGAGGCTATATTGATGGGCAGTGAGGCTGCATTGATGGGCACAGCCAGGCTGCATTCATGGGCATAACCAGGCTGCATTGATGGGCACAGTGAGGCTGCATTCATGGGCATAATGAGGCTGTATTGATGGGCACAGCGAGACTGCACTGATGAGCACAGTGAGGCTGCATTGATGGGCACAGCAAGGCTGCATTGATGAGCACAACCAGGCTGCATTGATGGGCACAGACAGGCTGCATTGATGGGCACAGTGAAGCTGCATTGATGGGCACAGTGAGGCTGCATTCATGGGCACAGTGAGGCTGTATTGATGGGCACAGTGAGGCTGTATTGAGGGGCACAGCAAGGCTGCATTGATGGGCACAGCGAGGTTGCATTGATGGGCACAACGAGGCTGCATTGGTGTGTATAGGGGGCAAATTTAATTTGGGATAATTCCCTGGTTTTGTGTATTTGTGTTTTCTAATTGAATTAAAAAGCCATGCCCAATATATAGCATTATTTAGCCACACTCACTTCTTGCCACCGCACGCATAGCGTGCCACAGGTCACCATCTCCCTGGTAGGGGCCCTAGTGCATTACTTTGCCCAGGGGCCCATGATGTTATTAGGATGGCCCTGGATACTGTATGTCCTGTAACAAGTCGGGGAACCTCTGGATCGGATTCTTCCTTTCCCCCATGCCTGACAGATGGGAGGTTTAAGCAAATTCTTCCTTGTGGCACATTTAGGCTTCGTGATTTTATGTCTGGCCAGGGGCTGAAATTTCCATCAGACTTACAGTCACTATTCTCCCCTCCCCTAGACACGTGGTGGCTTTAACAGCTTACTCATTACATCTAACCCGTCAGGGAATATCTAGTCACCCCAATACTCTCTTTGCCTCAAATCTGGACCCTCACAGTTTTGGCCACCTACTAGTTATTGATTTGGCCCTCAGAGTCCTTTGTATCTCCATATCTGCTCAAGTGAGAAAGAGATCTAGGTCAGGAATTTTCGACAAAAGAGAGGAATCATATTCTATATCTGCCCATTATTCCTTTACTGCTAGCAAATGGCAAGAATTTGGCTATAAAGTGCTCATTCGCTAGTACATGGTTCCTGTCCTGCTGAAAAACTCTATCCCAAGGAGGTAAGTACCTGCTGGAGGTATAGAAAGGAAGAGGGCACTATCCTCCATGTTTTTGGGTAATAAACTAGATACTTTCTGGTCAGAGAGAGACTATCAATCTACTATCAGCTACTTTGTGAGTATCCATCTTTATCCATTTTTATATTGATTAGATGTCTTTCCGTAATGCACTAGGTGCGTGCGCCTTCTTGTTCATTTGTTTTTGTAGTACCAATTTGGATTACCCTGTCTGAGGAGGGCTGCATCTGCCTAGCATTTGGAATTGCTGTTGTCCTTCTTGCATTCCACCACAGAGGACCTCTTTGACTTTTATCTGGGGATTGACCCAGCCAAATACATACTGCACCACTCCAATCTTTAAAAAAAGGTATAAAAATTCTATGCTAGTCCACCTATTGAACATGGTTAAGGTCTGTATACCGGCACTTTGGAAACAGGAACCCCCCCACTCTCCTTATGATTCACGAAAATAGCAAATTTTGGGCTCCTTTGGGGTTTTGCAAACTGCTTGATGAAAAACTCAGATGGGTTGTGCCGATTTTCTTTTGAACACATGTACCATTCCTGATAGTGGAAATGACATTGTTTGGCTGCTGATAGATACTGTGTTGCATTTTTTGCTGTACTATCTATGGCATGGCCTATGTTGATCGGATTGACCAATGCTGATGCCTTCCCATCTGTATATAATTGTTAAGAAACAAATCACTAAAATGTGGGATTCTGTTTGGTACTCGGGCAACTTCATGTCCCCTATTCTACCACTTTTACCTATTGTAAATAACCCTTTATATCCTGTGGGGATAGAACAGCCTCGGGCGTTCTCATGGTGGACCTCCCACAGCTTCTTGCTGGCACAACATTTCTTATCCAACCATGCTGCCCTCCAGGACACACAGGAGGTCCCATCATCACAATTCTTCAGATATTTGCAACTTCAACACTGGATATCATCTCTCTGTCGCACCTCAACATACCCTTTCTGTAAAACAAAATTTGAACATGTGTCTGTCAACACTCCCCAAGCCTCATTTTGGCCCGCTACACTTACTTAAATGGCCAGTTGTCTTTAGCCCTACCCTCTTATATGTGACTCAATGGGAGCAAGACCTGATGATTTCTATTGACCCAGAGGACTGGAGTAAGGGCTGGTAATCAGTGGCAAAATGTTCCTTTAACACAGTCCTTGAGACTGCCTATAAAGAGCTCCTGCAATGGTACTGGGTTCTTTCCCAGATATAGCCCATACAAATCACAGATGTAGCGATAGATGCTTTAGGAATTGCGGCCAGCAAAGGGATGTCCTACATATTTGGTGGTATAGTATGTGGACAAGACCAAGATTATCATTTATCTATTTTATGGCACCAACGACCCTTTGTGTTAAAGAAAGGTACAAAATAGGAGAAATATGGGATTTTTAGAATGCCTGGTTATACAATTCCATACAACATCAGTTAAAACAAATTATTTATTTGATTCACATAGAAAAAAGTTTAAAAGCATTGAGTACATCACATCAGCATCCATTATAGGTAAGGATTGCTGGAAGGTGCTACTTATTACAAATTGCATTGCTGTTTCCATGCTTTAATTTGAGCATGTTTTGCCGCGAGGCTTCTTCAGCAAATGACGTGGTATAGTAGCTACTAAAAATAAAAGTAAAAAAAATATATACATCAGAAAAAAATTTGTATCTGTACATAAACTGTTTCATAAATATTTTATAGATAATAGACAAATATGCAGTTTTATATGCCACAGTGAGAATGCATCCCACTATCCAGTAACATGTTCCCAAAAGAGGAAGGAATCCTTCCTTATAGGAGTGGGGCAGTGAAGCCAACCAGAAAATGGGTATTTTGCATGTAGAGGGTCTACTCGTGATGGCCTCATGCACCCACCCAGTAAAAGCATGATCGCCCACACGTACCAGATCTCCCGCAGAGAGAGGTATGTTGTGAAAGATCTACTTGGTACATGGGTGCATCCTATAAATTCATAAAGCACAATATCACTGACATTATCACACAAAACATTGTCTTTGTGTCAAATCCCTTATCACTTTTATATATTGCTACTTTTGTACAAATTTAATTTTTATCTGATGTATATATTTTTCATTCTTATTTTTAGTAGATACTATACCACGCTATTTCCTGAAGAAGCCTCGTGGAGAAACATGTTGAAATTAAAGCGTGGAAACAGCATTGCAATTTGTAATAAGTACTCAATGTTTTTAACCTTTTTTCTATGTGAATCAAATAAATAATTGTTTTAACTGATGTTGTATGGAATTGTATAACCTAATATAATTGCCTAAATCATTGTTTTAATTGGCTCTTTGTAGTCCCATACAGTAGACGGTTAGACTCAGATTGGGAGTAGAAAGGCCAGCCCTGTAAGCAAGCTGTGTTTCTGTCACATACAGGTGTATGGGTAAATTTTAAGATTGTAAGACAGGGCCACATAGTTAGCAATGAAATTCCCTGCATATCGATTCTAATGAGAGAGAAAAGCTTTGTGCAAAAACACTGCAAATGTGACAACAGGGTAACAATATTGCCATATTAACAGAATAATATGATTAAAGATATTATTACTTTATAAAAGAAATGCTGTCTCTATTGTTCAGGAACAAAAGTATTTTTCAGTGCAAACAACAACAGAACCAGTCAACTGATATGTGAAATGCCAATGTTTTTCTGCAGCCCTTTTATTATAGATGAATCTATATAGTACTTAAAATAGGTCGGCAAGGCCAATATTTTCAAGTGATGTGCCATTCAATCCTTTAAAGTACTGTACTATAATTTATAGCCTGAAGGTGTCACTGTTTTAGTGCTTTATATCTAGCTGTTGGCCATAAGCTTTCTACAGCAATAGCAATAATGCAGGAAGACACTTATTTCTTTTTCATCAAAACAACACAAATTCCCCTTACTTCGCTTTCAATGTTCCTGTCTGAAATGGAACAGAAAGAGCTATAAGCGGCAACATAAACCATAAGCCCTCATTTTAGAAGGCACAGATATCCATGTGGTAGATTTTCAAAATCTGATAAGAAAATGCCCAGACAGATTGCAATGTTATTTATCACCTGTGCTACATAACAGTTGTATTGCCCACAGCAAGCAGCAAACTTCCGAATATCAACGATGAAAATGAATGAATCTAATTGTAGGAAAGACAGTTTACTAGCTATACATTAATATTCGCATCAGTTGAAACACCTGTCTAAACTAGGTGACCAGATTATTAAAATTAAATCCGGGGACATATTGTATTTTTACTAGTAATGGCGGCAACCAGCAACTTTAGCGGGACTGCAATATTGTGGCGGACAAATCAGACACTAAGTGACACTTTGTGTGAACCAGTGACACTAATAAAGTGATCAGCGCTAAAAATATGCACTGTCACTGTACTAATGACACTGTCTGGGAAGGGGTTAACATGTAGGGCAATCAAAAGCTTTCTTGCACCAGGGAACCCACACATGCTGCGTACACCCGCCAATACAAGTGAATGGCTGTATGCAGTAGTACTTGGGTAATCGCTGATTGCTTCTGCATTAGCATTTCCTGTGTATGTGAAAATGGTACGTTAAACACCATATGCGCATGTGCAGGTAAATGCCAATGTAGAGGTAATCAGTGCTTACCAAAGTACAGGTGTGTACAGCGGCATGTGCTTCTGCATCCAGGAATTGTACGCTTCAGCACACAGAAACTGCTTAATGTCTGTGTGCATGAGACCAAATGCAAAAGTGGGGGAGAAACACCATACCCGCATGTGTAGGGAAATGCAGATGGAGAAGCATGTAATTGAGAATAAGAGATATGGACATGTTTGTAGTCCACATCAGGAAAGCAGCTTAGGGTGACAACTCTAGTTCCACCCTAGCGGAAGAGTGACATAACCACCCAGGGACAGGATTTGTGTTATTTGCAGGACCACCTGGTGAAAATATAGCAAAATAAGCTTTAAAAAAAAACAAATACATCCACCACACCAGTGATTAGTAAGATGTAATATATTACACTTTTGGTTTTGGCTTTAAATATACTTTAAGTACTACAAGTGTCCAGGTGGCATGCCTCAGAAAGCGCATACTTGTTGGCATTTTTGAAAAGCCTTTATGACTGTGTTAGCATAGTAAAAAATTACTTTGTGTATTTACTTATGGGCAAGTAGTCATTTTTTAAAAATAAAAACGGAAGCAATGGAAAACTGTTGCCCAAGCCCAGCCATACAAAACAACAACTTTCTCAATTTCTATGTCGATCTATAGTCACAGCATACACATATCAACTTTGCAAAATGAACAATAGTTATTTTTGACAACCCAGTATATGCTTATTTGGAAAATCTCCTTTCATATTATGTGTGTTGTCTATTTGCTGGTAGCTTTGTTGCTTCTACTTTGCTCATTCCTTTGGTTTACACTAAAATTCTAAGGATGTGATGCGTTTCCTGTACTTAGACCCCTTTCAAACTGGGACGTTTTTCAGACGCTTTAGCGCTAAAAATATCGCATGTAAAGCGCCTGAAAAAATACCCCCAATCGACCCCAATGTGAAAGCTGCGAGTGCTGTGAGTGCTTTCACACTGGGGCGGTGCGCTTGCAGGACAGGAAAAAAAGTCCTGCAAGCAGCATCTTTGGGGCAGTGCGGGAGCAGTATATACACCTCTCCTCCACTGCCCCTGTCCATTGAAATGAACGAGCAGTGCTTCCAAAGCGGCTGAACACCGATTCAGAAGCGCTGTGCGCCGGCGCTTTTAACCCCTTGTTTAACCCCTTCTGCCACCCGAATAGCATTATAACAGCGGTAAAGCGCCGCTAAAACTAGCCCCAGTGTGAAAGGGGTCTAATTCGTGACACTACTCGCATCGCTTCTGTAGTTCAGAAAGCAAGCTCTGAAATGTGTGACACAGCAGTGCATATCCACAAAGCATAGTGAATATGTGTTACTGCAGTCAAGGAATATGTGAGATGTTTTACAAAGAAAGTTCACAAACGTCAAGATTGTTAAAATTAAAAGGAGTAGCATAGAAATAATTGAAATTCAAAGTATTAAGGAATATATGGTTTTAAGTTTTGATCATAGATACACTTTAATCTAAGGAAATACACCCAGAGTGTCCATTTTTCTGTATGCCTGGAGCCAGCACAAACACATAGTTGCAGAGGATATTGGAATGAGAATTTTCTGGGTACATGCAAAGGAGTAATTTGATGATGGTGTTGATATTAGTGATGATGGTGGGGCAATGCCATTTTTTCCTCTGCCATTTCTCTTTAACAAAGTGAAAGAGCAACTCACATATTTCTTGGACAAAGTTATGGCAGGAGTAGCTAGATTTTGTGATCCAGAAAGGTGAACAGAAAAGGTGGTGGTACAAAATATGCAGGAAATGCTAGTCACTCACCTGAATTAAAGGCAGCTCGTGTCAACCTCTGATGTAGTGTTTTGTTGGCCTTTCTTGCCAGAAGCAGTGCCAAATCTTCAAAATTTAGTATAAACATAATGACGTCTCCCTCTTCGTTCTTCACTGGCACAACATCGACCAAGCAGCGCAGACAAGACCCTGTGGGGGGTTGTTAGAATTAATATCAAGTGTAAACATGCACAAAATATATAAGCACAATGGAAAACATATTAAGGCCCCTTTCACACGGGCAGACCAATCTGTCAGTGTTTTAGGAGGACCATCCATTGCCCTCTATGGAGCAGTGGGTATCAATGCAAATGTGTCCGTTGACACTCGTTGACATCTAATCCCATCCTATCCATCAAAAACAGACGGATGAGGGATCTATTCCCCATCTGCCTGGTGGATCGGATTGGATGACAGTGGGGTGTAAATGGACAGGCAGTTCATTTACATCTGACCACCCATAGAGGAAAGCAGGCTGTGTCTGTGTCTGCTCTGCATAAGCGAAGCGGGCACGGACAAGCCATCTGCCTGATCAGGTGAACTCCTGGTTGAGTCCTCCCCATGTGAAAGGGGCCTAAGACTTCAATTAAGCATTCAAAATTTGCATCCTTGCATGCATCTTGTACAGCTGGCTGCCTCACTGACTACATTTGTATAGCTGGCATTTACTCAATGAGCCTATATTAGGGGTCGACTGATTATCGGTTCGGCCGATATTGACTTTGTTTTGAACAATCGGTATCGGTAAAAAACTTACCGATATTGCTTCAAGTGGTTGAACCGGGGTGATGCTTGCAGCTGCAGACATCACCCCGGTACCATTCTTTAGGCTCCATTCACACTAATGTGTTTTTTGATGCATTTTGCATTTTACAGAATTGCAGGGGATTTTTTTAACATGGGTTCCTATAGAACATGTTCACATCAATGCATTTTTGTGCCTCTGTGATTTTGGAAAGGGTCGGGGACTTTTTTCCCGCAAAATACAGCGTTTTGCATGTAATAGACTTCAATGGGCATGCAAGAAAAATGCAAGTGCTGCGTTTTTACCATGATTTGTGTTTTGCGTTTTTAAATTTGCCTAGCAACAAAATCCCCCCCCCCAAAAAAATTATTTTTTTTTAAAACTCAAAACGCTAATTGCAGTAAAACCCGGTAAAATAATGCGGAAAGCACAGCAAAAAAGCACTGCAAAAACGCTGAAAAGCAAAATGCATAGATCTGAATCAAGCCTAATGACCCATACACACGTTCCGAAAATTGGACGACAGATCGTCCCTTTTTTTGCATGCGAATCTCAGATTGAATCGGAATAGTGTACTAAAGTCACGAAAATTCTCATACGACAGAATAAAAAATCTGAAGTGATGTGATGTGTTGTAGTGTATTCGTATTGTATTTTCGGATGACAGTTGTACTGATTAAAAGAAAATCGTACGATCTGTTATCGTAAGAGAAAAATTTTCGTGTTTGTCCGATCTAATAATATCGGATGAACTGTCATGATTGGCTCTCGAAAGCTCTGTACTAACGATCCAATTATCGTAAGATCGATTTGAAAGCGGGATTTTTCACCCGATTTTCAGATCGTGTATACAGGCCATAGGGGCAGACGGTCGGCTTTTTTGTAATAACAACGATGCGTTTTGAATACTTTGAAGTGCAGTGGAGGGATTTGGGGTCTTATAGACCCCAGATCCCTCCATAAAGAATACCTGTCACTGCCTATTACTGTCACAAGGGATGTTTACATTCCATGTAACAGCAATAAAAGTGATACATTTAAAAAATGTAAATCAAAATTGTAAAAATAACTTTAAATTAACAGAATATCAGCACCTGATATCGGCTATCAGCCTTAAAGGTAGCCGAATAATTGGTATCGGCCCTGAAAAAACAATATTGGTCAATCCCTAGCCTATGTCCAATCTTGAAAACACCTTGACATGGTGTTCTCTGGTTTCCAAACATGGCATTCCAAAACCTATGGAATAATATATAACTGTGTTCAAAATGTCAGAACGTGATACCTAAAAGATGACATCCTAAAACATAAAGAACACTTTGTAGCTGTGTAATTATAATTGTATGCTAGCTGGAAAAGACATTAAAATGTTGTATTGTCTACCATATGCAATTTATCTTATGCCAGCAATAAACTGAAATGTGGAATTTCATAAGCATGCTCTGAACCTCCTAGACTACATGAAGACTAGTGTTTACAACCTGCCTGAGTTCCGTCTGTTACTAGCTCAGTTTGAAGCCAACCAAAGGAACTATAATTCCTTAAACAGCCTGAAGGGCTCATTAAATAATGAGGCAGCACATTGGAATCTGTCAAACAAAGGCTGATGCAAGTGAAAATTAGTGGTCTATGAGTCTTTCAGGCAGTTGGGGCTTAAAGCAGACACAATGCAGGTGGTGGTCAGGATGGCTGTCAAGCAGGCATAAGATGATAGCTACCCAATCCAATCAATTTTAGCATGATCAGGTGGCACATGTTAAGTCTACAGATGCCATCACATGCCACTAACTAATCTCTTTTGTGGGGGAAATGTTTTTTTAAAAGTGATCTATACTGCTCCTTTGGATGTAACACCAGCGTCATAAGATATTGTCATTCATGGCTTTAACATTTAGATGATATAAATGTAGATGCCGATGTTGCAATCAACTGAATAAGTGACTGTTTAGTAGTTCACTCATGCATGCACATCTGACCATAATTTTACGTCCCTGGCTAGATTAACTGTATTAATTGAGGTGAGCCGTGCAAGATCTCTTACAGAGACTCAGGCTATCTAGCAAAGACTTTGTTTAATGATGAAAACATGTAACTTGTCAAAGATGTCAAACATTTTTTAAAGCCCATAGCCAGCCTAGTTGTAATCGGAGGCTGTTTAACGCATATGTGCATCTATTATTATTTTTTCAGCAGACTGTGGGTGCAATGCCTGTACCTCCCATACGGGCAGACAGTTACTGAATTGCAGGCAGAATTAATAAACTATGACAGCACGCACCGTCCCCAATGCAGTTCAATGAGAACTACAAAGCCATCTGCCATGGTGGATGACAGTACTTGTAGTTCATACATTCACAGGAAACTGTGAATAAATGACGTGGCTGTGTTGGTGGAGCCCTGTGCTGTTTTCAAATTGTGATACTGGGTGCGGGGAGAAGATCCCCTGCCCACTGTCACAGAGCAGAGAGCGCTGGCAGTGGGAGGATAGTAGCATATTACATGTAACACCCTAATTATGTAACATGCTCCTAAAGATGAACTTATTCTTTAAAAAGTGTTAGCAGTAGAAGGTGTCAAGTGCATCTAAATTTGCTAGTGCATCTTAAACTGCTTTTCCACAGGTTAACAATGCTGCTGTCCAAGGGTGGCTCCATTGCTCCTCCATAGAATGCAGTAACCCTAAGACAGGAGGTGTGTTACTAGAAGGATAACCAGTTGAAAATAAATTTGAAAAAGCTTAAAAAAGAAAACTAAAACAGCCACCATTGTTTTTGGGTTTAGATACACTTTAATCTAGACAAAAAGGTCAAACCCTTTGAAAAACTCACAGCGATATAAAATAATTCAAATACAAGTTTTCAAAAAATGTGGATCCCATGAATTGAGAATTATTTGCTTCCAAATCCATTCAAATTTCTCTAACAGTATGAATCTATAATGCCCCTTTCTAAATGCAAGCCAGATACCAGACTCCAAAGCACAACGATTACTTGCATTTGTACATTCCGATTAGCCAAGACTACGTGCAGCTACATTTAGCTGCAGTAGAGACATTCTTGACATTTCTGAAGTGCTTCCTATTGATTTTCTATGCTTGTTGCCGTTGCTATCCGTAGGTGACACAGTGCACTGCTTTTACCTGCAGATAGCTGCAAATAGCTGCAGATAACTGTATTACATCGTTCCTGGACGCATTCAAATCCATTTTTTCTAATCGTTCTAAATCGTCTTTAACGAAACCGTTGCTAAATGCAGAGTGTGAATGGGGCCATAGGAAAGCATTGTCTGAGTATAGCCGCGGTAGATAACTTCATCTATCCGCAGCTAAAAGCTGGATTCTATCCGTCCGTGTGAAAGGGGCCTTAACCTAGAATCATGATCCAGCCGAGAAGGAGGAGGCCTGGATCCGAAGGTCTTCTCAGATCTCCCACTCTGTCATGTTGGATCGATATCCCGCACATGCACAGACATGTCACAGGTCTGCGGATCTGGCAGAGGCCTGTGCACATTTGCGCATGTGCAAAATAACACGAAATCCCATGTAAGACAGAGGGGGAGCACAGGGAGCAGTCCTTGCTGGGAGAACACAGTAATTATAGCTAGCAGCTATAGATGCTGGCAATCATCGCATGTAAAAATCTGACATGCTAGTGGTACCCAAGTCTATCGATGGATTGAACCATGATCGATCATCCTGTCACATTTAGCAGTGGTAGTAGTAGTATGAATAACCACTGCTAAATGTTTGACTTCACACTGTAGGTGGAGGTTCGTTTGTTTGTCCGTTCGCACAGAAATCTCTATAAACCTTACACAGTGCAGAAGTCTCACTCATTATTTACCCTGCTCGTCAAATTTTCTTAGCCTATAGTGTAAGGGCCATACACATGGGTTGAATATCGGGGGGCATCGGCTGGTTCAATAGAAACTGGGCGACATTCAGCCCGTGTGTATGGCAGCCGCTCCGACAGAAGGGGCATGACCGAAAAAGGCATGCTGCCCGCCATCTGACCAGCGCTGTCAGCCAATGGCTGAGAGAGCTGACTGGTGTGTTGTGGGGGGGGGGGGGGCGTCGGTGTGTTGTGGGGGGGGTGTCCCCCTGTCAGAACACAATAGCTCAGTGGGCGAAATCGCTGTACAAACAGCGCTTGGTTAGTACAGCGGCTCCTCCCGAGCTCTTCAATTTGTTTTTCGTTCAGCCTGCTGGGTTCAACAAAAAAAAAAAAACTAATTATGTAAACCAGGCTTTAGGTTTTTTTTCTCTATTGGTAAATGTTAACTGGTTGAATGTTCTTTTAGCTATTATTCTTGTAAGATTGAATGTTAAAGCAGAGTTCCACCCAAAAGTGGAACTTCGGCTTTAAGGGAAGGTGACCCCCTGATATGCCACATTTGGCATGTCATTTTTTTTGTGGGGGGGGTCCACTTCCTCTCCTGGCGCTGCAGAGCCAGAAGGAAGTTCACCTTCCACCCCTCCCACCCAGCGATCTTCTGGGACATGTCACTGGTCCCAGAAGATATGCCGGCCATTCACAGCATGCATCGGGACTTGTGCATGCGCAGTGTGCGCCCGGCTTTGAAGCCAAAGCCAGGCGCCCACACTTGTGATGCCGGTGCCATACGGAGGGGGAGGAGAAGAGCGATGCTGCCGGCGGCTGCATCGCTGGAGCCTGGGACAGGTGAGTGTCCAATTATTAAAAGTCAGCAGCTACACTTTTTGTAGCTGCTGACTTTTAATAGGGTGGAACTCCGCTTTAAGGAATATTAAAGTGATTGTAAAGGTTCACGTTTTTTATTTTTAAATAACAAGCATGTTATACTTACCTGCACTGTGCAAGAGTTTTGCACAAAGCCTCCCTGATCCTCCTTTTCTCTTCTTCTCAAGTGCCCCCTTGGAGACCCGCTCTCCCTTGGGGCATTCTAATGCATAGAATGCATTAAGGTGGAAAACCTTGAGGGTTTACAACCCCTTTAAATTTAACCCAATGAAATGCCTCATGGGACTTGTAGTTTCACAACAGCTAGCGGGCCACCAGTTTGAGACCCTGATGTAAACAAATCTCAGTTTATTTTGTGAATGAAAACTGCAGCAAGGCAACACACTTCTTATAACTGTGGATACCTTTTGGCATTGGTTCTCAATGATTGACACTAGGGTTGCACCGATACCACTTTTTTGCCACCGAGTACGAGTACCGATACTTTCCCTTAGGTAGTCTACGATACTGATTACCAATACCTATTTTTTGGTCATGTGACCATTTTTTAAAGGGAATGAAGATTTCTGTTAGTTTTCTTTATGAAATGAAGAATTGGAACTTTCTTATGAAACAAAATGTTTTTATTTGCTTGTCAAAAAGTTCTTAAAGCACAAATTGCACAGAACATGGTAAATTATAGTGACTGTCATGTCAATGACATGTAAACATCACAACAAGTTCACAACCAACCAAGTGCAATACAGTTCTGTAGTTTAGGCATGAGGAGGAGCCAAAACTCAGCCAAAAACTCAAAAAACATAGCATTTTGTAAAAAAAAAAAAAATGTCATGTGTGCTTGCTTCTAGTGCAACTTCTTACACATTTGTGAAAGAAACACATTTCACAGACAGTTAAGCTGAGAGAGACATGCTGTGGGTGTGGGACATGTAACAGGTAACAATCACTGACACTGGCCACCATTTAACCTGAGAGAGACATGCTGTGGGTGTGGGACATGTACAGGTAACTCTCACTGTGAGTCACTGACACTGGCTGCTATTTAACCTGAGAGAGACATGCTTGCTGTGGTGTGGGACATGTAACAGCCAGGTAACACTCACTGACACTGGCTGCCATGTAAGCTAGCTGAGAGAGACATGCTTGCTGTGGAACAGCCAGGTAACACTCACTGACACTGGCTGCCATGTAAGCTAGCTGAGAGAGACATGCTTGCTGTGGTGTGGGACATGTAACAGCCAGGTAACGCTCACTGACACTGGCTGCCATGTAAGCTAGCTGAGAGAGACATGCTTGCTGTGGTGTGGGTCGGACATGTGCAGGTAACACTCACTGGCTGCAAAGACAGGAGAGGAGACGGCACTCACCAATCGCCATCCGGGACATGGTGTAACCGCGCCAATCGCCATTAACAGACAGCCTGGAGGAGACGGAGAGCAGCACAGCCAGAGATATGCATTAAGTATCAGCACTCACCGCAAAATGGAGGGCCGGAAATCTTTATCTGCTCCCACATCCGCACCGCCAACGTCACTTCCGCCCAATTCCGGTATCGGACAATTTTCGTGAGTACCGATACTCGCAAAAAGGCAGAGTATCGGCCCGATACCGATACATCCCTAATTGATACATTTAGATGATTTGTGCTTCTTGTAATGTATGTTATGTGTTACATCAGTACTATGTTATATTCTATTATATATTAACAGACAAATCCAGAGTCCTTTCCCTGCGGAGAGTAATGATTGCAGAGCATGTTCTGTGCTAATATTTAAAAATGGTCTTCATATCCCCAAGCAGTATACTGTGTTTACAACAGTCCTCACCTAAAATCCACCAATTAGAATGTATGAAATTAGGAATAAACATACACTTTGCATTCTTGGGATATGCACATTGTAATTTTGCACTATACCACATCAATAATTACGTAGTTCAAACATTTACTTTCAGCCCTGACTGTTTGAGCACAGCTGATATAATTAATAGTTTGAAAGTGGCATAAATTGCCGGAGGGCATTGCCCAGGCTCCCTAATGACCAGCCTGGAAAATACCAATTATATACTAGATCAAATAAATACACACAGGATCAGTACTGATTCATTCCACAAGAAGTTTGGTGTGTGTAGGAAAACACTTCCCCCAATTTCACAGTCTTTTTTTCTGCAATTACTAGAAGTCTTGTCATAGCTTTTTTATGAAAAGCAGCATACTGTACATTTTTTTTGCAGTGGCATAACTATAGCCATAGCAGCCCAGGAAGCTAACATGGGGCCTGGTGTAGGAAGGGGCCCCCACTAGGAAGGCTGTTGACATGAAAACATGGAAAATCAGTGTGCTTGTAAGCATAACACAGACCATTACTGTTTCATTACCCTGATCCTGAGCTGTTACTAGTCCCAGTTCTCTTTTGCTTTCCCCCATCTGTAAGTACATGTATTGCCTTCAGAGCTCCTGGTCACCCAGGCCATCACTCCAAAATCAACCCTGTATGCCTAAGGCAGGCAATTTTTTTGAATCCCACTCTTCTTTTAAAAGCTTTTATAGCATGGGGGCTCAACCTGTGGCCCTCTAGCCGTTGCAGAACTACAACTCCCATCATTCCTCTGCCTTTGGGAGTCATGCTTGTAACTGTCAGCAGCTTGCAATGCCTCATGGGACTCATAGTTTCGCAACAGCTGGTGGGCCACAGGTTCAGCAACCATGCTTTACAGCTCACCAGTTTAGAGTGAACAGTGAATGATGACCCTAAAAGTATGGCTGCTGCTCTGGGGTGTTCAACAATACCTAATATATGATAACACAATTATTTTCATATATGTGCATACCCGATGAGCATGTTTGTGTACATATGTGTGTGTACGTGGGGATAGGGGGCTTCATGGGGTGTATGTTAATTTATCTTTATTAACTTAAATTTTTTTGATCTTATATGATAAAATATGAAAATTACTATATTTATTCACTTCATCCCCAGAAGGATTTACCCCCTTTCTGACCAGAGCACTAACAGCTGATTGTAAAAAAAAAAGCCAACAATTAAAAGTATGTGGGACACTTTTGTTAATTTTTAACCACTTCAGCCCCAGAAGGATTTACCCCCTCCTGACCAGAGTAATTTTTGGGATTCGGCACTGCGTCTCTATAACTGACAATTGTGCGGTCGTGCGACACTGTACCCAAACAAAATTGACGTCCTTTTTTTCCCCACAAATAGAGGTTTTTTTTTGTGGTATTTGATCACCTCTGCGGTTTTTAATTTTTTGCGATATAAAAAAAAAAAGCGACAATTTTGAAAAAAAAAATCTATATTTTTTACTTTTTGCTATAATACGTCCAAAAAAATATAAAAAAAACTAATTTATTCATCAGTTTAGGCCAAAATGTATTATTCTACATATTTTTGGTAAATAAAATTGCAAACATCGTTTATTGATTGGTTTGCGCAAAAATTATCGTGCCTACAAACTATGAGAATTGATTTATGGCGTTATTTTTTTTTTTTTCCTAGTAATGGCGGTGAACTGCGATTTTTATCGGGACTGTGATATTGCGGCGGACAGATCGAATGCTTTTGACACTTTTTTAGAACCATTGGCATTTATACAACGATCAGATCTAAAAATAGTCACTGATTACTGTATAAATGTCACTGGCAGGGAAAGGGTTAAGCTGTAGGGGGCGATCAAGGGGTTCAATGTGTTCCCTCACTGTTTTCTAACGGTATGGGGGCTGGGCTTACAGGGGTATGACAGGACCTGACTGATCCCGATTACAGGGATCAGTAGATCACTGTCCTGTCCCCTGACAGAACGGGGATCCACCGTGTTCACATTGGCTGTTCCCCGTTCTACCTCTGTATTAGGTGATCGCGGGTCGCCGGCAGACATTGAGTCCGACCGACCCTCAGCCACACTCACGCAGCGTGTGGTGGGCACGTGAGCGCGCTGCGGGCGCAGCGGAGCCACTTTGCCGTCATTTTTCTACGCAAGGTGCTCGGCGAGTGGTTAAGTGTTACTAAACCCAGGACCATGCATTCACCATATCTGGTCTCCCACAGTCCACAGAACATGGAAATACAATTATTTTAGTAAATATAAATGGCTAAATACCTTTTCTCATCAGCAGTATATAGCAGTCTTTTTAAAGCTTGTAGGAGGAGTTTGACCCTCTGTCTGGACAATGCTGATTGGCCCTGTGCTGATCACATGCACCCTCCCAAGAAAAAAAAAAAAAAGCTCTCTAGCAATACACACCAAACTAAGCATATGCAGAGTGATTTCAAAGGCTCTGTACTAACAGTAGATGGATTGGGGACAGTGAAAGAAGAGGAAGATCAGAGAAGACAGGATCAAACAGGCGTTTTGCACAATGTGGAGGATTAACCCCTTAGGTTCCACAGTGAGTATAACAAGCATGCTTTACTGCATATACAGACTGATTTTACTGTTGTGGGTTTAGTAACACTTTCAATTACATGATAAGAAGCTATGTGATAGCATAATGCAGGTGACAGGCTCTTTTGAGGCCCATAATGTCAAAGACTGTGCTCAATCAGCTTTCACTCCAGCGAGAGTAGTTAGACATTGACAGCTCTGAACCCGGTGGGTGGGTGAGCGCTTCCAAGTTTATACTACCCAGGGGAGATCAGCCAAGGAATGTTTGCTAATATCCCTCAGCTCTCCATCCTGACACCCACAATTGAGGCCCATGTCACCTAGGAGGGACCGGTGAGCCCGGGATACTTGGTGGGGGGGATCAGGTGGTGGTGGTGGGGGTGGGGGCAAGTTCCGCAGCATGTAGAAGCTATCAGCCCAGAGAAAAGGTAAACAAATTCCTAGATGCTACAGCAGCCAGAGATTAGTTTGCATGCCGCTGCTGCCGCTGATATAATAGTTACATGGGTGGCAGCGCAAACTTAATGTGGATGCAAACCTGATTCATGAAATAAAATGATTCATGAAAAAAGCAAGCTGAAGACAGCAGATATATATGTAAAGCTTATGTAGGGAGATTTGTTTCATCTCTGTGTATCATCTGAGGCTGTTTATTTCACTGGGTATATGTTAGGGTTTACATTTACTTTAAGTAAGAAAAGAAACACCAATTCATGCAAATATCTGTTTGTTAAAAAACAAAATATCAAGTGTCTTTATAAAAGCAAATAGTATACATAGTGTACTTGCTTCTCTGCCTCTTGCAGTCCCCTGAAATATAGATCACAGACAGAGGAAAACAGCACAAGTAGCCAGTCAGTTGTGCTGCAGGCCCCGTGCTAATGAGGAACATGCTGACAGGAGGAAAGAGCAGAATGACAGAGAGATCTGCTGCTTCTTCACTTACCAATTACAGCCTGGGGGAGGGGCAATACCTGGTAATTTATCTGAGATAGAGAAAAGTCAGGTCTCCAGGCTGGCTTTTATTAAAGACAGGCCCACATATTGTTAATTCTAGTTCAAGTGAAATAAAGCTAAAGGCAGCATCCGTGGGAGTGGTGTGTCCCAACATTTGACTGAACATCACCCTAATTTAAATATTGCATACAGAGCTTTAATCCAGCCTCTGCGACCCATTGGTTTAAAAGACACTGGGTGGAATTCAATAGCTGCCTCGCCACGTTTTTGGTGTTAATCCCTCTTGTTAATGAATTGCACCGAATTCATTGAGCATTTGCTAAATTTTTTGGTTCTGACAGCGACTTGTGCACCACTTTCACATTGCGCCGCATTGAATGCATTAAATGTAAAATTGGAGCTAATTAAGACCAACTCCCTTTTGATGCACAGAGAAAATAACTGGCTCAGACAGATTTTACTAAAGTGTCTCTCATGCATTCTAAAAGTGGTGCAACATGAGCCAAATTCAAGTACAAGTTCTGGCCAGGTATATGAATTTGGCGCATTCTTCACCACTTTTAGAATACATGAAAGACACTTTTGCAAATTCTGTCAGTCTTTATGAATTCCAGGGACTGTATGTAAACCTGTCCATCTGTTGCATTAATGTTTCTGACTCATGTGTTGACGAAATCTCTTCATCCTTCTGCATATTCATTACCTGTATGTTTCTGATTTATTTACATATTTTTAACCCTTAACTTGCCCTTAACTTGGCATTCAGATATTTATCAGATATATGGCAGGGCGTTTTCTGACTTAGGGTGCTGTCTACATTTCTTATATCATTTGAAATATGGTCCTTCCTTCTCAAGCATTTATCTATGTTTGATATTAGACCAGAGAGGAGCTAGTCTGCAGAACCATTAGACTTTTTTTTTTTGCCTAAGTTTTGTATTCCTAACGTGTATGCTTATTATTTTTTAATACAGTCCCAATATGTAATAAAGAAAAATGATGACTACACCCCCCCCCCCCCAGGGTCAAATATAGGTCAGCACATGAGAGCTTATTTTTTAAATGCATACAGCTTATAGTTGGCATCTAAATGCAGCACTATAAGAATTAGTAAGACCAGCTGGGTCCGAAAATGAAATTGTGCTCCGCGTTTATAGCCATGTCCAGAGCCATGCATATCTGCAGATTTTATGGGTGTACGCAATTAATCGCACATATGCATACACTCGTAACGTCATTGGAGGAACTGAACACCCCTAA
This sequence comes from Glandirana rugosa, assembly GCA_018402905.1. NCBI lineage: Eukaryota > Metazoa > Chordata > Amphibia > Anura > Ranidae > Glandirana > Glandirana rugosa. The sequence goes on from BLSH010505387.1 coordinate 275,019, forward strand.
ACACTGTATGCATCTAAAATTCTAAATGCGAGTACCTTTTTTTTTTTATCAAAAATGTTTTTTATTTAGCATAACAAAAAATGCACATGCAAAATGACAGGCAAATGAAGCATGTATGAAAACAGTACAGAATTCACATTGAGCCAGTCCGCAGGACCAACTCTACTAGACACATACGTCTAACCAGAGTCCCAAATCTCAACCTGTATTCCAGTAAGATCTGCTTTTTTTTTTTTTAATTACAGTATCTCACAAAAGTGAATACACCCCTCACATTTTTGTAAATATTTTATTATATCTTTTCATGTGGCAACACTAAAGAAATTACACTTTGCTACAATGTAAAGTAGTGAGTGTACAGCTTGTATAACAGTGTAAATTTGTTGTCCCCTCAAAAAAACTCAACACACAGCCATTAATGTCTAAACCATTGGCAACAAAAGCGAGTACACTCCTAAGCGAAAATGTCCAAATTGGGCCCAATTAGCCATTTTCCTTCCCCAGTATCGTGACTCGTTAGTATTACAAGGTCTCAGGTGTGAATGGGGAGTAGGTGTGTTAAATATGGTATAATTGCTCTCACTCTCTCATACTGATCGCTGGAAGTTCAACATGGCACCTCATAGCAAAGAACTCTCTGATGATCTGAAAAAAAGAATTGTTGCTCTACATCAAGATTGCCTAGGCTATAAGAAGATTGCCAAGACCATGAAACTGAGCTGCAGCACGGTGGCCAAGATCATACAGCAGTTTAACAGGCAGGTTCCACTCAGAACAGGCCTCTCCATGGTCAACCAAAGAAGTTGAGTGCATGTGCTCAACGTCATATCCAGAGGTTGTCTTTGGTAAATAGACGTATGAGTGCTGCCAGCATTGCTGCAGAGGTTGAATGGTTGGGGGGTCAGCCTGTTAGTGCTCAGACCATACACCGCACACTGCATCAAATTGACCTGCATGGCTGTTGTCCCAGAAGGAAGCCTCTTCTAAAGGTGGTGCACAAGAAAGCCCACAAACAGTTTACTGAAGACAAGCAGACTAAGGACATAGATTACTGGAACCATATCCTGTGGTCTGATGAGACCAAGATAAACTTATTTGGTTCAGATGGTGTCAAGCGTATGTGGCGGCAACCAGGTGAGGAGTACAAAGACAAGTGTGTCTTGCATACAGTCAAGCATGGTGCTGGGAGTGTCATAGTCTGGGGCTGCATGGGTGCTGCCGGCACTGGGGAGCTGCAGTTCATTGAGGGAACCATGAATGCCAACATGTACTGTGACATACTGAAGCAGAGCATGATCCCCTCCCTTCGGAGACTGGGCCGCAGGGCAGTATTCCAACATGATAATGACCTCAATCACACCTCCAAGATGTCCACTGCCTGGCTAAAGAAGCTGAGGGTAAAGGTGATGGACTGGCCAAGCATGTCTCCAGACCTAAACCCTATTGAGCATCTGTGGGGCATCCTCAAATGGAAGGTGGAGGAGCGCAAGGTCTCTAGCATCCACCAGCTCTGTGATGTTGTCATGGAAGAGTGGAAGAGGACTCCAGTGGCAACCTGTGAAGCTCTGGTGAACTCCATGCCCAAGAGGGTTAAGGCAGTGCTGAAAAATAATGGTGGCCACAAAAAATATTGACACTTTGGGCCCAATTTGGACATTTTTACTTAGGGGCGGACTCACTTTTGTTGCCAGCGGTTTAGACAATAATGGCTGTGTGTTGAGTTATTTTGAGGGGAGAGCAAATTTACAGTTATACAAGCTGTACACTCACTACTTTACATTGTAGCAAAGTGTCATTTCTTCAGTGTTGTCACATGAAAAGATATAATAAAATATTTACAAAAATGTGAGCGGTGTATTCACTTTTGTGAGATACTGTATATAGTAAACAAAGTCAACCAAACAGTTTCACCCCAATGATACCAACATGAGGAAGTTTAGCAGGATGCCTTTCCCTGCCCACAGTGGCCTTAAGCCCGGCAGGACCAGGCCTCCTACGTCCCTCCCCCTCAGGTATCCAAACTTCCTGCATGAAACCCCGGGCAATGCCAAGAAATACTATAAGCTGGCGCAGGAAAACCGATGTGCTGCCTGTGTGAAGGGGCAGCAAAAATTTCGGGCTTTGTTTTTGTGTGTATAGACCAATCGTCTCCAAACTGTGGTCCGGGGGTCAGAAGCGGCCCTTTGCTTTCTTTTATCTGGCCCTTGGGGCACTACTTCCTCTGATACCAACAATGGAGCATAATTGAATAAGGAAAGGGATGGTAGGCACTTAGGATGACATCCGAAAAATAATATTCCTTTACTGAAAAGACCTGTACAACGCTGCAAAAACAGCCATGACTAAGGACTAATGTCTGAAACGCATAGTATGTTTTTACAGCATTGTACATGTCTTTTTAATAAAGGAATACTATTTTTTGAGTGCTGACCATCCCTTTCCTTATTCTGGTACGTTGGAGGTGTCGGCAGCCTTGAGGTCTGAGCACCAGGCGGACCTGTTATGTGGGAAGATTGTAGCACCTACACACCTGTTTTCCCCCAATGGGGCATAATTACCTCCACTGGCACCAATAAAGGGGCACAATTCCTCCCAATGACACCAACAATGGGGCCCAATGACACTAGTGATGGGGCACAATTCCTCCCAATAACACCAACGATAGGGTGCCATTCCTCCCACTGAATTTTCTACTTGCAATGGCCAGTCTGGCCCTCTTAAAGTCTGAAAGACAGTAAAATGGCCCCTTGTTTAGAAAGTTTGGAGACCCCTGGTATAGACTATTAACCACATAAGGAGGACATAATGCGGGCCAAAGGCAGGCAAATGTCTTCCGGGGGGGAGATGGCCTTGAGACACATTCCAGTTCTTGATCATGCTGCTGGAGCCAAAAAATGTTTTTCCCAATTCAAGTTATGACAGCCGTATTACCTATTCTACATTGTATAAGGCTGGGTTCACACTGGTGCGATGCGGAAACCAGTGCGATTCCTGTGTGGGTACCCGCATCGCACCTGAATCATCAGCGGTTCACACTGACATCTGTGAACTGCTACGGGTGTCAATGTAAAATTAATGACACTCCCAGATCAGTTCGCAGATCGCAGTATGAACTGGGAAATGGTGCAGGAATCGGATCGCATAGGTGTGAACAGCAATGCAATCTGATTCCAGTGCGGATCAAAAAAAGGGTCCTGCGCCAATTTGGTGCGAATACGATGCGATTTCAGCCATACAGTTTGTATGGCTGAACTTGCATAACTGAACTTGCATCGCACAGACATCGCATGTGATCTGCACCGCAATGCGGTTAGAATCACATGCAATGTCTGTGATCGCACTAGTGTGAACTGAGCCTAAATGCTGGACCCATTATGATATAGGTCAAAACGAAAACCTTTAAATATGTGACTTTCTCCCACTTTTTATTCATTTCGATAATTCAAGAGTATGCTGTGCATTTAACTCAAAATACTGCCTCCTTCATTTGACTGTGATAGGATTAGTAGACAGTAAGACATGTACTTGTACTCTGTAAAGCAATGCAGGGTTTATAGACAGGATATACAATATATCAATTATTACCAAAAAAAATAAGATTGTGCATTTACCTGGGAAGGTACAAGGAAAGCCTGTGGATATAATACTGCATGAAAATCACTATATGATCTGCACCACATTTAGATCTGTTTAGGCCTGATGCATAGGGTTATATGCTTTTACGTAGGGTCTTCCCAGCAGTAAAGTCATGCTTACAATCTATGCTGTATGCATGTTATATTTGTGTTAACATTTATGTGCATATGGCACAAATGAGGACACAGGGAGCCCTTGACAGAAAGCATCCTTTGTTGATAGAATGCTGCCTAGAGTGGCTCAAACCTGCCTAGCGTCCTTGGTTGCTAGGACACGAGGTGGACTCTGGACAATTTAGATAGCAAATAATAAAGAAGTAAATATGCCAAATATCTTTTAAAATGAGTCACAATATTATCTGTATCAAAATGCCATGCAGCCATTTTTTTTTCTCTATAAGCTCCTGATTGGTGAATTTCTATCACGGTGGCTAGAATCAGATCAGATGCATAGCATTATGTCTCTAGTGGAATATTGTGATCTTAAGATTGTTTCTAATTTTCCACTGCAATAATATCAAATTCAATCTAATATAGGGTGACCAGATGTCCCCGTTTTGAGGAGGCTGTCCCCGGAGGAGGTCTGTCCCCAGTTTTGTCCCCAGATTGGTGGGCTGATCCTGGGCAAGTGCACTGCGAGCTGGGGCAGAGGAATGCGCCCAGGGCTGACCCTACCCTGGATTCCGCGGCTAGGCTGTCTCTGACGGGGAGGGAGGGGGCAAGGGCCGCTGCATTACACATAGCGGGGATCTCCCGCTTACCCGGCTGTCAGGCGAAGTCCCGCCTCCTAGGCCGGTTCCTATGATAGGCAGCACACTGGTAATGTTTATCATAGGAGGCGGGGCTTCACCTGAGGACAGCGGCAGCGTGGGGTAAACAGGAGATCCCCACTCTGTATAATCCGACTCCTCTCCTTGCTATACACTGATCACAGGTAAGGCTGCATTGGTGAGCACTGAACAGGATGCTAGGTGCTGAACAAGCTGCATTGGTGGGCACTGAACAGGCTGCATTGGTGGGCACTGAACAGGTTGCATTGGTGGGCACTGAACAGGCTGCTGGGCACTGAACAGGCTGCATTGCAGGGCACTGAACAGGCTGTGTTCGTGAGCACTGAACAGGTTACATTGGTGAGGACTAAACAGGCTGCGTTGGTGAGCACTGAACAGTCTGCTGGGCACTGAACAGGCTGCATTGGTAGGCACTGAATAGGCTTCTGGGCACTGAACAGGCTGCATTGGTGGGCACTGAACAAGCTGCTGGGCACTGAACAGGCTGCGTTGGTGGGCACTGAACAAGCTGCTGGGCACTGAATAGGCTGCTGGGCACTGAACAGGCTGCATTGGTGAGCAAATAACAGACTGCTGGGCACTGAACAGGCTGGGTTGGTGGGCCCTGAACAGGCTGCATTGGTGAGCAATGAACAGGCTGCTGGGCACTGAACAGGTTGCATTGGTGAGCACTGAACAGTCTGCTGGGCACTGAACAGGCTGCATTGGTGGGCAATGAACATGCTGCGTTGGTGAGCACTGAACAGGCTGAGCTGATGGGCACTGAACAGGCTGCGTTGGTGAGCACTGAACAGACTGCTGGGCACTGAAAAGGCTGCATTGGTGGGAACTGAACATATATTTGTGGTGAGTACCCCTGCGCTACCAATCAGAGACCAGAGATGTCACTACTGAGTATAATGTTAAAAGTGCTAGTGCTTATAAACAATGTAAAGTGGAAAATGCTGCAATATGAGACCGTGCTCACAGCTACACATATAACGAAAGAAAGCAATGTATAGTGGTAATACTGCGCACTATCTCTGTTTATAAAGCCACTATCTGTGATCAAAAATATACGTGCAATACAATATAAGTGCATAGCATTTCAATCCTAGTAGAAATCCCTTCCAAGGGAAAAATACCAATAAATCAATCCTTACAAAAGTGCTATTCATGCTTAATATGCATATAAATAAAGTGCATGTGCTTCAACAAAAGACTACAATAGTCCAATCAGCGTATAGCAGTTCATCAATGTACAGTTGGATAATAGGGTGCTTCAAAACAACTGTGGTGCATATCCAATCTTCTTATATAAAGTCCTAGTGCTGCCTTCACCTCCACCTTTGTGCAAACTATGCGCTCGCCTCTAGGGATAGTAAACAAGGCTCAAAGGTGTGTAATCCTAGTAGGATGGATAGGATGGTACTCCTGAGTTTCCTCTCCAGCCTGTGTTTGGCCCCAGCACCTCCGCCCAGTCACCGTCTCTGGTAGCTACGGTCACCTCGGCAACCACCTCCAGCACCCATTCATAGGAGACCACATTCACCCAGCACTATCACTGGCAGCCGTAGGCTAACCTCAGGCCAATATGGAGCCAATCAAACCAACACGTTTGGTTGGCTCCGTATTGGCCTGATGTTAGCCTATGGAAATTTAAATATCCATATCCAAATGTAAGTATCCATTGTATAAATGTCATTGGTCCCAAAAAAGTGTAAAAAATGTCCGACATGTCCGCCCCAATATCACAGTCCCAATAAAAATCGCAGATCGCCGCCATTACCAGTGAAAAATAAATAAATAAATAAAAACGCCATAAATTAATTCTCATGGTTTGTAGACACGATAACTTTTGCGCAAACCAATCAATATATGCGATTTATTATAGCAAAAAGTAAAAAAGATTGTTTTTTTCAAAATCGTCACTCTTTGTTTGTTTATAGCGCAAAAAATAAAAACCACAGAGGTAATCAAATATCACCAAAAGCTTGATTTGTGGGAAAAAAGGATAAAAATTTTGTTTGGGTACAACATCGCACGACCGCGCAATTGTAATTCAAAATGCGTCAGCGCTGAAAGCTGAAAATTGGTCTGGGCAGGATAGGGGTTTGTGCCCAGTAAGCAAGTGGTTAAAGTCCCAAATATTGTATTGGGACAGCACACACATAAATATTCCAGGCTGCATTGATAGGCACTGGTGAGGCTGCATTGATGGGCCCTGGTGAGGCTACTTGCATCAAGAAAATAATGCCGTTATGCGGTTGGGCTGGTATAATAATGGTATTGGGCTGGTATGAAATGATTTCCATAAATAATGTATATATCATACAATCATTACATAAACACATACCACATACACTGCATATATCATTTGAGGAAAATATGCTTATAAAATAGTTTACTATTTGCCAATAAAAAAAAAAAAAAATGTTCCCAGATTTCATTTAAAAAATCTGGTCACCTTAATCTAATAGAACTAATGTCTTGCTATGACCAGCTGCTATCACTCACTGTACTCACCACTGTAACTGAACCTACTCCAGTCTTTACATTTTTCTGCTAGTTTATGTTAGTGGATGGGCAGTTCAGGTAACAAAACACCTCTTGTGATTTTATTCCTGAGAGTTTAACAGCACAATCACTTCCCTGGTCATTATGTAACCTCTCACATGCCAGTAATAAATATGTTATCTGGTTTGTAAGCCATTTTTTAATATTTTTTTTTTTAAATCAGACCTTGCACTACAAGCTAGGTCTGTTTATTCACTGGAGGCCCCTATTCCATCTTAACCACTTGCCGACCGCCGATCGGCATCTGACGGCGGCAAAGTGGCTCGTTCCCGCAAATCGTCGTCATACGACGGCGGCTGCGGGAACGTGTATAGTGAGCGCGCGCGCGCCGCCGGAGGCGCGCCCGCGCGCTCACTGTGTCCAGGGGGGGCCAGGGAGCGGGTGCGGCGGCTTCGATTGCCGCCGGCCACCCGCGATGCCCCCCCCGGAGCGAATGAGCGGAGGTCCGTGTATGTAAACACGGACCTCCGCTCTGTGTGAGGGGGAAGGGCTGTGATCACAGCCTTCCTTTACGTGAAGGCTGTGATCGCTTCCCTTCCCCAGATAGGCAGTCCCCCATACAGTTAGAACACGCCCAGGGAACATAGTTAACCCTTAGCGCGCCCCCTGCAGGTTAACCCCTTCACTGCCAATGGCATTTACACAGTAATCAGTGCATTTTTATAGCACTGAT
>BLSH010505387.1:282796-295377 GCA_018402905.1 Glandirana rugosa
CTCTCCTAATACTGTGACACTCTGTCGACTAACCTCCTTTCCGTGTATGGGGGAGGGGTGTGTATGTCTCCAACGGACACTTAACACGTCGTCACACGATTAGATAAATATCGTTGGAGGAGGTTGTGTGTCGAGTCCGACTATTGTCTCCTTGTCTCGATGTCCTGTGTTACGAAACCTCTCTCTATTCCTTTGTGACGTCTATCTACATGAGTCGGGTTTAAATTACTTAGTCCAAATGTAGGTGAAATTGGTGAAGTCGGGGCCTTCCTAAAGGTCGAAATCCTGGCCTCGGGAAAAACACTAAGCCGCGACGCAGACAACGTCGCACGACCGCGCAATTGTCAGTTAAAGCGACGCAGCGCCGAATCACAAAAAGGGCTCCGGTCCTAAAGCTGGAAATCCTTCCGGGGCTGAAGTGGTTAAAGTGGATGTAAACCTGATTCATTAAATTTGGGCTGAGTACATCTATCTGCAGTGTTTCCTTATCTCTCTCCAAAGCATTGTGTCCTGTAGCTCTGTTCCTCTGTTATCAGCCTGAGCTGTGTGTTGGAGGAGGTTGCTATAAATAGATTAGCACACTGCTGCACAATTCACAGGCAACCTCTGTATGTGTGGGGAGGGGGTATGTGCCTTTCCTCCAATCAGCTGTCTCACAGTGTCATAATCCTCTCCTAGAGGGGAATGAGGAAGTGAAAAATCTAACAGAATGTGCACTTTCTAAATAAAAGTGAAGACAGCATATATACAATAAAACTTATATATAAAACTTATATAGGGCGATTTGTTTCATTTCTGTGTATCATCTGAGGCTGTTCGCTTCACTTGGTATATGTGAGGGTTTACATCTGCTTTAATATTGCTTGAGGTGATTGTAGCTGTATTAGTGCAATTGTTCCAGAGAAAACGGAGTACTGTCCCTGATACTTTTTTTATTTGCACTAACATAACATTTTTCAGGACAAATTTTCAGGGGGATTTCTCCTTCTTGAAGAAGGGGAGATACCCCGAAAGCTTGTCCTAAAAATTTTTATGTTAGTGCAAATAAAAAAAGTATCACGGACAGTACTCAATTTTCTCATCCGCTTTAAAAAACTGCACGAAAATAAAGAATAACTGTGGGTAAAAAAAGTTATTTAACATACAGCATTTACATTACCCCCTACTCCAGTGCTGCAGGGGTGATATCACTACCCTTTCGTAGAGATCCCAGGGAAGGATTCATAGCCCAAATCTCATGCACTGCAGGAGCGACTTCTCGTGAGATTTGGGGTCTTATCCACTCCCAGAATCTCAAGGTAAGCTTGGTGATATATCCCCTGTGTGGGCTCTGTGGGCAGAAAAGCAAGGGGTAAGTTAAGTGTATGCACTAACCTTTTTTACTCACAGTTTTTCTTTTAATTGTAGTGCAGTAATTTGGCATGGGGAAGGGGGACCTTGGTAAATAAGCGCACCTTTTTTTAGCATGCTTTTACAACATTACTTTTGTATTGCTTGAGAACAGAATTACCCTTTATTATTTTTAATAGTAATCAAATAATAAGGCTACTGACAAAGTGATGCAGCTTATAAAAAGTGTAGCCATTATTTCTATGCACATACTGTAGATGTGTGTGTGATTTCTGAAAACAGAATAGATGAGTGTGATTTCTGAATACAGCTTTATTAGGTTAAATTGTTACTAAACCCACAACAGTAAAATCAATCTGTATATGCAGTAAATCATGCTTGTTATACTCACTGTGGAACTTAAGGGGTTAATCCACTTCATTGTGTAAAATGGCTGTTTGAGCCTGTCTTCTCTGATCCTCCCCTTCTTCCCCAGTCACCAATCCATCTCCTGATAGTACAGAGCCTTGGGGGGCTCTGCACTTGCCCAGTTTGGTGTGTATTGCTAGAGAGTTGTTTTTTGTTTTTTTTTTGTGGGTGCATGTGATCGGCACAGGGCCAATCAACACTGTTCAGACAGATGGTCAGGGGTCCTGCAGACTCATAAGACAATCAGGGGAGAAGAAAACGCATCCTACAAGCTTTAACCTGACACTGATAGAAGTCACAAGACTGCTATATACTGCTGATGAGAAAAGGTATTTAGCAGTTCATATGTAGTAAACAAATTGCATTTCCATGTTCTGTGTACTGTGGGAGACCAGATACTGTATACCGTATCTCACAAAAGTGAGTACACCCCTCACATTTTTGTAAATATTTTATTATATCTTTTCATGTGACAACACTGAAGAAATTACACTTTATTACAATGTAAAGTAGTGAGTGTACAGCTTGTATAACAGTGTAAATTTGCTGTCCCCTCAAAATAACTCAACACACAGCCATAAATGTCTGAACCTCTGGCAACAAAAGTGAGTACACCCCTAAGTGAAAATGTTCAAATTGGGCCCAAAGTGCCAATATTTTGTGTGGCCACCATTATTTTCCAACAGTGCCTTAACCCTCTTGGGCATGGAGTTCACCAGAGTTTCACAGGTTGCTACTGGAGTCCTCTTCCACTCCTCCATGACAACATCATGGAGATGGTGAATGTTAGAGACATCCTCCACCTTCCATTTGAGTATGTCCCACAGATGCTCAATTAGGTTTAGGTCTGGAGACATGCATGGCCAGTCCATCATCTTTACCCTCAGCTTCTTGAGCAAGGCAGTGGTCATCTTAGAGGTGTGTTTAGGGTTGTTATCATGTTGGAATATTGCCCTACGGCCCAGTCTCCGAAGGGAGGGGATCATGCTCTGCTTCAGTATGTCACAGTACATGTTGGCATTCATGGATCCCTCAATGAGCTGTAGCTTCCCATTGCTGGCAGCACTCATGCAGCCCCAGACCATGACACTCCCACCACCATGCTTGACTGTAGGCAAGACGCACTTGTCTTTGTACTCCTCACCTGGTTGCCGCTACACACGCTTGACACGATCTAAACCAAATAAGTTTATCTTGGTCTCATCAGACCACAGGACGTGGTTCCAGTAATCCACGTCCTTAGGCTGCTTGTCTTCAGCAAACTGTTTTCAGGCTTTTTTGTGAATCATCTTTAGAAGAGGTTTCCTTCTGGGACGACAGCCATGCAGACCAATTTGATGCAGTGTGCGGCGTATGGTCTGAGCACTGACAGGCTGACCCCCCACCCCTTCAACCTCTGCAGCAATGCTGGCAGCACTTATACATCTATTTCCCAAAGACAACCTCTGGATATGATGCTGAGCACGTGCACTCAACTTCTTTGGTCGACCATGGCAAGGCCTGTTCTGAGTGGAACCTGACCTGTTAAACTGCTGTATGGTCTTAGCCACTGTGCTGCAGCTCAGTTTCAGGGTCTTGGCAATCTTCTTATAACCTAGGCCATCTTTATGTAGAGCAACAATTTTTTTTTCACATCCTCAAAGAGAGTGAGAGTGATAACCCCAAATTTAACACACCTGCTCCCCATTCACACCTGAGACCTTGTAACACTAATGAGTCACATGACACCGGGGAGGTAAAATGGCTAATTGGGCCCAATTTGGACATTTTCACTTAGGGGTGTACTCACTTTTGTTGCCAGCGGTTTAGACATTATTGCCTGTGTGTTGAGTTATTTGGAGGGAACAGCAAATTTACACTGTTATACAAGCTGTACACTCAGTACTTTACATTGTAGCAAAGTGTCATTTCTTCAGTGTTGTCACATGAAAAGATAGAATAAAATATTTACAAAAATGTGAGGGGTGTACTCACTTTGTGAGATACTGTAGTGAATGCAGGGTCCTGGGTTTAGTTACACTTTAACCACTTGCCGACCGCCGATCGGCATCTGACGGCGACAAAGTGGTTCGTTATCGCAAAACGCCGTCATACGACGGCGGCTGCGATAACGCGCACTGTGAGCGCGCGCGCGCCGCCGGAGGCGCGCCCGCGCGCTCACTGTGTCCGGGGAGGGCCGGGGAGCAGGTGCGGCGGCTTCGATTGCCGCCGGCTACCCGCGATGGCCCCCCCGGAGCGAATGAGCGGAGGTCCGTGTATGTAAACACGGACCTCCGCTCTGTGTGAGGGGGAAGGGCTGTGATCACAGCCTTCATTTACATGAAGGCTGTGATCGCTTCCCTTCCCCAGATAGGCAGTCCCCAATACAGTTAGAACACGCCCAGGGAACATAGTTAACCCTTAGCGCGCCCCCTGCAGGTTAACCCCTTCACTGCCAATGGCATTTACACAGTAATCAGTGCATTTTTATAGCACTGATCGCTGTATAAATGCCAATGGTCCCAAAAAAGTGTCAAAACGTTCCGACATGTCCGCCCCAATATCGCAGTACCGCTAAAAATCGCAGATCGCCGCCATTTTTAGTAAAAAATAAAAAAAAAATAAAAACCCCAGAAATGAATTCTCACCATCCGTAAACGCGACCACTTTTGCGCAAACCAATCAATAAACGCCGATTGCGATTTTTTTTATCGCAAATATGAGGAAGAATATAAATCGGCCAAAAACGGTGAAAAAAAATTTTTTTTTATATTTTTTTTTTGGATTTTTATTCTAGCAAAAAGTAAGAAATTTGGGTTTTTTTGCAAAATTGTCGCTCTTCTTTTGTTTATAGCGGCGATCAGAAATGACGCAGAGGTGATCAAATACCACCAAAAGAAAGCTCTATTTGTGGGAAAAAAAGGACGCAAATTTCGTTTGGGTACAACGTCGCACGACCGCGCAATTGTCAGTTAAAGCGACGCAGCGCCGAATCGCAAAAAGGGCTCCGGTCCTAAAGCTGGAAATCCTTCCGGGGCTGAAGTGGTTAAAGTGGTTGTCAACTCGTGACAACCACTTTAACCTACAGGTAAGCCTATGATAAGGCTTAATTGTAGGTGCCCTGCATATCTCCCAAACCTGTACGGTTCAGGAGATATGCAGTGTACTAGCAGTGCCAACGTCATTTCGGCACATGGGCCGTGAAGAAACGGCCCATGTGCTGGCTTCGTTTGCAGGTAAGTGGCACATAATGGCATAGTAGCCCATTATGCTTCTACTTTACAGGGGAATGTAGAGGAAGTAAACCCCATTTGGGTTTACTTCTTCTTTAAGAAACAATAGGTAACTATAGATTGTACAGTTCATGTTCCTCCCTGCAATGTAACATGTTAGTGTTTTTTTTCCACTTTCATGCAAAAGAATTACACATTGGGGCAGGCATCTTTACGTCACAATAATGATGTAATTTCACTCTTGTAAGGGGCCTTTAACAAGAGACACTCAGCTAACCTGTCCACTGCCATATCGATGTAAGGAGCTTTCTGTCCTCATCAGAACACATTAAAATGAAAAGTTGCTTTATTGTGTGTAATAAGAGGACCAGAGCCGGCCAATATTCACATAACAAGCTCCCAGGGGGGTGAATAGCCCAGCATCACCTCCTGTCTCTGCTTCTAAGAGGTGATTTAACACTTCCGAATTCCTGACGTGTTCATCTTACAACATCAGATGAGACAGCACTGGCTTGTTGTTATCAGTGTGAAGGCTAAAAGTCAAATTGTGCTATATTGTTAACATTTAGCTTTATTAAATGTTATATCGATGAAAAAGACATCTACCTTTTCACAGTACATGAATAAAGAGATATATAACCACATAAGGACTGGCAATTATGTACCCCCTGAAGCCTAACTGCAGCCACATTTTTTTCATTTTAAAGACCCAGATAGAGTGGGGAAGGGTTACAATTTCTGTCATGTTTTTTTTTTCTTGTTGGTGACCTCAATGGAAAAATGTTCCCCACCTCCTGTCATAGTGATACTCATATGAGAAATAGGGGTATGGCTGTCACTGGGACAAGAAGACACAGATAGCAATCAAAGCATTGTCAGAAGTTCTAACCCTCCATCGTTCATTAAAAATGTGATGTATTCCCTCCCATTAGAGAATGTTTCCCTCATTTCGTGTTCTTACAGAAATGAAGGGGAAAGTAGGATCATGGATGGCAATAAAAACCTCACAGAACCCGTCTCTGTTCAATGCAAACAAAATAAATTGTTTTGGCTGAAATTGGGACCAGGACAAAATTTTTGTATTGCCCACATTACGTTGATTTGACAGTAACTGTGTCACTGCTTATAATATGAAAATGTTACATACTGTATATCAGAGTCTTTTGGGACAAATATAGCTTTTGTATGGTGGTACTGTATTCCAGTAAGTTGTAATATATTTTAAAGCAAAGAAAAAAGATGATGAAAAACATTTTCCAGCGTGATCCATTTTTTAAATGTCATTACAGGCAAATTGAGGGAGAAAACGGGAAGTAAGAGGAAATCTACCCCTAGGGAGGGAAATTCATTGCTGTAAGAGTTATTATGGGAAAAGGTGTCTCCACTGAAGCTTTATCACCAATCCTTGTTTCCACGACAACCCAAAATGTTCAATATCCAATTGTCACAGGGACAGAAAGTGAAGTGAAATCTTCTGAACAGGAGCACAGACAGCAAAAGAAAGATTACAGGGGTGTTAACCCTTCCCTATGCTATCCAAAAAACATAAAAAAATAAGAGATTTTTACTGTTTATGTTGCTTGACATCCTCTGTCTGATGGCCATCATCATTCAACCTACTTCTTCTTAACACAGGCCTTCCTGGACCTGTAACGGGACAGGAAAGGAGAAGCAGCACAGTAATGAGCTAATTTTCTGTCACTCTGCTTTCTCCTCCTATCAGCATGTCTCTTGTGAGCGCATGAACTGATTAGCTCTTTGTGTTGCTTTTTTCTCTCACAAAACAACAAAGAAAAATTCCCCGCTCACTTACCAGCCAGCCTGCAACAAACTGAATTTCCTTGCTGGAAAGGCCAGTTATAAGTTTGGGTGGTTGCCATTTGTTTGTTCTTTCTCTCACACTCTGTCTCTACTGTACAGGGGGCTACAAGAGGCTGATACCAAATCAAATACAGGTATTTACACTGCTTGCATTTAAAAATACATTTAATGATCCCATGTATGCGCAAAGATGGCATAATTGGGAAAACTTGCACAGGCGCAAATGTGTCACTGGGCTCATTTAAGACCCAAAGCCCTATGACACATTTGTGCACACACAGGAAGAGAGCCACAAAAATGCTCACCTACACGAGAATTGAGGAAGTGCTGTTTTGCAGCACATATAAATGTAAAAAAATATATACATTTTCACTAATGTGCAAACTTTTAGGCAGGTGTAAAAATATTGTAGAAGAATTGATGCTGTTTTGAAGGCAAATGGTGGTCACACCAAATATTGATTTAGATTTCCCTTCTGTTCATTTACTTTTTATTTTATTAAATTATAAAAAAGAAACAATTAAAACCTCAATTTCGTAAAGCATTCCTAATTTAGAAACATAGAAAAGTGACGGCAGAAAAAGACTGAGTAGTCCATCGAGTCTGCCCTTTTTTTTGTTTGTTTTTTTTTTGTTTTGTTTTTTTTGTCAAACGAGGTTAATGGGAAACAAATGCTTCTATGTTTCTAAATTAAGAATGCTTTAAAAATAGAGTTCTTAATTGTTTATTTTTTTATAATTTAATAAAATAGAAAGTAAATGAACAGAAGAGAAATCCAAATCAAATCAATATTTGGTGTGACCACCCTTTGCCTTCAAAACAGCATCAATTCTTCTAGGTACAGTCGCACACAGTTTTAGAAGGAACTCGGCAGGTAGGTTGTTCAAAATATCTTGGAGAACTAACCACAGATTTTCTGTGGTTGTAGTCTGCCTCAAATCCTTCCTTCTCTTTGTGTAATCCCAGACAGACTCAAAAATGTTAAGAACAAACAAGGAAAAATAGAACAAGGATAACACCTTGTCTATTAAAGGGGACTTTTGAGGATTGATGGCCGTCTAAAATGAGCACACTACTACAAAACGTTGTTTAAAAGATATATATTTTGGGGGCATGGCCTGGACATGGCTGAGTGAGGACGCACATCTCCTGTGCTCCCGGCCTTCTTCCAGTCAGCCCAGCATATCCAGCTCTATCTTACTCCAGATCAAACGGCATGTACTCAGCCAAGAAACGTAGGACGAGAGGAGGCACTAAAACGGCTAATACCGGCAAAATAGCGGGGAGATAGCACAATACTTCTCTCAATCCCAGCCATCCACACCAACCACCAAGATGGCAGAGCCACGTGGAGAGACATTCAGGGCCTTGGATCCGAACACCAAAGAAAATTGGGGGTCTAGCCACTTATTTGGTACTACAACCCAATAGGGTAAATTGGGTTTGGGGTGATAGGGTCTGCCAGTTACCACATCCCTAAATATACATATACTAGAACGAGCTTACCCCTGGGATTTTATTGGTAAGGCACCCCCAAAGAGTAGATTTGACGTATAAAGTATTAATTGCATACATTTTTTTGAGACGTTGATTAAAAGGTTAAAAATTGGACACAAATTAAAACATAGAGCATTACAGATTATACCATATGTTTAAGTACATGTAGCAATGTATGAACAATAAGTATAGTCACGCTAGCAAATAATTTTGCTGGAGAGTCCCGACATGTTTCGGAAACTGTTTGTTATAGTCTTTTCCTTCTTCAGGGGACATGCAGCGTGTGTACTTTATGGTAGTGTATCTATAGTGCTGTATTTGTTTCCGACCAGGGCCCCCCAAGTAGGGGAGGTATATCTCCTTCACCTTGGTCTGTTCACCAGTGCGGTCTTGTGAGAACCAAGTGGATTTACATAGGGACCATCCCACTAAATGAGCAAGTAATTCACTGGATAATAGTTAGCCAGATGTGTCCTTTTTTGGGGTACACCCTGCTAGATAGACAGCAATATATAGCTGTATAGTGTATAAGCTACACGTTGTAGAAGTCTGACATAAACACTCGCTTACCACACTCCGTGTCCAAATTAACGACCTCCTTCATTACAGAGCCAAGGCTGCAATGCAAAAGTGTCGCCAAATCACATATGAATAGGAAACAAATGTGGAAAACTTCTAGCCAGAACAGTCAGAGAACAGAAACTGCAAATGTACATCCCCCACATTTCGACACCACACGACCTGAAAGTGGTCCTACCCCATGACATCACCAAAGCGTTTAGAGATTTCTATGTGACTCTCTACAACTTACCCTCCATGACAAGCTCTCCTGACCTGATAGAGGATGATATCTCTTGCTCTCAGATTCCTACTCTGTCACCTGAGATCAGAGACAAATTGTATGCCCCAATAACGATGGAGGAATTGGAATTGGCAATTGGCTCGACTAAACCAAGCCCCGATGGCTTTACCCTCCAGTACTATAAAACTCTACTTCCAATACTTGGCCCTCGCATGATCGATCTATTCAACAGGTTAGGGAAAGAAGCAGTCTTCCCTAGAGATGAGCAACGACTCTGTAATCCCAAAAGAGAGAAAAGATCCGATGAGGTGTGGTAGCTATAGACCCATCTCCCTCCTGAATACGGATCTTAAGTTATTTACTAAGATTCTAGCCACCCGCCTAGCCCAACATCTGCCAGCCCTGGCCCAATTAGATTAAGTGAGCTTCATTCCCACTAGAGAAGCCAGAGACAATACAACCAAAGTGTTAAACCTAATATATGGCGTCAAACAGACCCATGTGGCCAGTGTTTTTCTAAGTACGGATGCCGAAAAAGCATTCGACCGGGTCGACTGGAAATTCATGTTTGCGGTTCTCCGCCATATTGGCCTGGGAGAAACTATAATTACATGGATTGCCCAAATTTACTCTAACCCTACAGCTCAAGTCAAGGCAAATGGGCTCCTTTCGGAACCTTCCCAATTAAAAACAGAACCAGACAAGGCTGCCCGCTGTCCCCTCTACTGTTCACCCTATCACTGGAGCCATTCCTCTGCAGAGTCAGTTGGAACCCGGATATTCAGGGTATTACCATTGGGAGAACCCAACACAAGGTGTCGGCGTACGCGGATGACCTGCTCTTCTCCCTATCAAATCCCTCCATTTCACTTCCCAACCTACTTAAGGACTTTGAAACATATTGTACTTTTTCCAATCTCAAAATCAACTATAGCAAGTTCGAAGCTATGGGGGTAAAATTGCAACCCACCCTCCTATCGTCACTGAAAGCCAACTTCAAATTTAAATGTACACACACCGCCCTGAAGTACTTGGGTACCCTAGTACCCTCAGACCTATCCCGTACCTTTGCACTAAGCTTTGCAACCTTGTTAACCAGAACACGACTCCTCCTGGAGTCCTGGCATACAGGACTCCATTCTTTGTTTGGGAGATGCAACCTAATTAAAATGTGCATTTTACCTAAGTTCTTATACTTACTTCAAGCGCTTCCATTTAAGATCCCCCTACAATACTTCAAACAGGTCCATACCTTATTTATTAGATTTATCTGGGCACACAAGAGACCTTGTCTACCCCATCTTCTTATGTCCCTCCCCAAACAATGGGTTGGATTGGCAATCCCCGACGTACGCAAATATTACCAAGCAATTCATCTCTCCAGGGTGATTGATTGGTGCCGTCATCTAGACTCAAAACTCTGGGCACAACTAGAGCAGGCCCAAACTAGCGTTCCCCTGCAGGGAGCCATATGGTGCTACAACAACCTCCCATCACCACTGAAAAACCACCCTATTTTAGGAACAACGCTTTGGATGAGTTCACAAGCATGCAGACAATACTTCTTATCCGCTTCGGACTCACCTACGTTCCCCATAATAGGAAACCCGCTTCTCCTTCCCGGACTAGACCCTCATCTTAACAGAACCTTACACACACACACAACCGAACTCGAGTCTCACACTTCCTGGAGACAGGAACGTGGCCCTAGCTAGGGACACTGAAAAGTGACACAGGTCCCTTTAAGCTTCTGTTTTGGACTGCTCTTCAGTTGAGACACTTCCTTAACTCCCTGCCACACCCACAATGCTTCAATCGCACCTTGACGCCATTTTAAGCATTTTGCTCAGACGAAGGACCCCTCACCCAAGTAATATCTAAAACCTACACTCTCTTGATATCACCAGTCTAACAACCAAATCTGCTATTCGTAAGCAAATGGGAGAAAGAATTGAATCCCACATTTACTATGGCCCAGATCCACACTATTCTCCTGTTCTCTCTAAAATCCTGTATCTGCACAAAAGTGCAGGAGACAAACTACAAAATACTCACAAGGTGGTATCTTACCCCCAACCACGCTGTCAAGGGGACAGGGGAATGCTGCTGCATATTTTTTGGACGTGTCCGAGGCTAACCCACTTTTGGAACACAGTGAGAGGAACCATCGAGAAGTTTACCGAATATAATATTCTTGATGACCCGACCTTCTTTCTACTACATGTCTACATTTCAACCAAATTATATAACAAGTCAGTTGTGCGTCACCTACTGAATGCCACAAAATCTTGCATCCCACTCCTCTGGAAGAAGCAGTCCCTCCAACAATTGCGGATTGGCTTTGAAAGGTAGAAGACATCAATAAAACGGAGGACTTGGTCCTCACCGCACAATTTCAAAGGGAACAGTAGTGCAAGACATGGGGGCTCTGGAATCAGTTTATCCTTTCTACAGAGGGCTCTGCACTCCTGGGTTCATAATTCCTAAGTCATACCGCTAGGTTCTTCAGGTAGGGGCTGTCTTTACCCAATTGGGGTCTATTTTCGCCCTTCCCTTTCTTCCCATCCCCCCTCCCCCCGCAACCTCTTAGGCCTTTTGTCTCCCCTCCGCTCCTGCTCCTTCTTATTTTCTTGCTCTTGCTCCCCCTTTTCTTTTTCTTCTCATACCTCCCAATGTTTCTTCAAGGTTAGTAATATATGGAAAATGGAAAAGGGCAAGGGACATCCTGATGATTACAAATAAATTAGCTAAGGCACTGTCTTACTTTGGATGTTGATAAGCCGTGGAAAAAGCAATCATCAAAGAATGATGCTTATTTTGGAAACGGCCCTAGATATAGTGCTTAAGCTGTTAGTACTCTGGGAGTACAAGTGTTTCATTTATTTGTTGTTTTTACTTATGTTTCTATACTATGCTTGTACGTATATACCCTTGCCTGGGTGTTAATAAACTTATATTTGAAAAAAAAGTATATATTTTATTCAGTAAAAATTCATATAAAAAAAATCCATTCATGTATCTTCAATATAGCTATCAACATGTACAAGTTCTTGGATACTGTACAACTCCTGCGCTCGGATAAATCAACCAATCATTGTAGCTTGGCCTGAAACACAGTTTATATAGCTGTTCCACTTTGTGAGCACTATACGGTCTTGCTGCCCTCCTTCAGGATCATGGGAATCCAAATAGAACTAAGAAAAACACAAAAAGGAGAAAGGCGCACCGACCTTGTGCAACACCATAAGACCGTTTATTAAAAGTAGAAATCAAGCATAAAATATACTCACAAACGGAGCAATATCAAAGCTCTGATGAAGAGGGTTCGCCCTGGAAACGCGTTAGCCTTGCGTAGGACGCCGTCGTGGTTCCCCCCGAGTTGTGGTGGAGTTTCACTGAAGTCACTGCCTTTGACTTATATGCCTTTGATATTGCTCCGTTTGTGAGTATATTTTATGCTTGATTTCTACTTTTAATAAACGGTCTTATGG
>BLSH010505387.1:306415-325576 GCA_018402905.1 Glandirana rugosa
TTTATGGTGGTTTTCTTTCGAGATAAACACCCCTTTTTTTCCTGTAGTTTTGTGTTAAAATAAACACACGTCAGACATTGCCTGGATCCAGCGATGCAATCCCGAGTGTGGCTCGGGGTTACCGCTCTTGGTACTGAAATTCCACCCCGAGCCACACTCGGGAATACCGCCAGGGAGGTTAATTTGTGAGTCATCTGCCCTTACTTAAGAAGGCCACAGCTAGAAATGCTAAGGGAGTGTTTTTTAACCATTTCAGCTCCGGAGGGTTTACCCCCCTTAATGACCAGGCCATTTTTTGTAATACGGCATTACGTTACTTTAACAGAAAATTGCACGGTAATGCGAGACTGCACACAAATAAAATTGTGTTTTGATGTCCTTTTTTTCCCCACAAATAGAGCTTTCTTTTGGTGGTATTTAATCACCTCTGCGGTTTTTATTTTCTGCGCTATGAACAAAAAAGGCTGACAATTTTGAAGAAAAAAAATATTTTTTACTTTCTACTATAAAACATATCCAATAAAAAAATTGTAAAAAATCGAATTTCTTCATCAATTTTGGCCAATGTTTATTCTGCTGCATATTTTTGGTAAAAAAAAAATCCCAATAAGTGTATATTGATTGGTTTGCTCAAAAGTTATAGCGTCTACAAACTATGGGATATTTTTATGGAGTTTTTATTTATTTATTTACTAGTAATGGCGGGGATCAGCGACTTATAGTGAGACTGCGACATTGCGGTGGACAAATCAGACACTAAGTGACACTTTTTGGGGACCAGTGACACCAATACAAATGCACTGTCACTGTACTAATGGCACTGGCAGGGAAGGGGTTAACATCGGGGCGATCAAAGGGTTAAATGTGTCCCCAGCGAGTGCTTTCTAACTGTGTGGGGGATGCTTTAAGTGTGAGAAAACAGAGATCCATGTTCCTGCTTAGCAGAATCACAGCATCTCTGTCTCCCCTACGAGCAGAATGGTGATCTGCCTTGTTTACCAACGTCCTGCCTCTCTTGTGAACGATCGACATGTCCCAGTGGACATCGGGTCTGCTGGAACCGCTGATTGGCTCCCGTTTTGTCCAATCACTGCAGGAGTGGGTCGCCAGCGGTACGTGATTTCGTCTGTGGGATCCGCTGCCCCACAGTATATATACATGGGGCGGTCAGCAAGTGGTTAAAGTGATTTCTCAACAAAATTGAACCATTGAGATATGGATGGATGGGGGGTTTACTCTGAATATTAAAAATGAATTAAATAGCGTTTTCAGTTTTTGGTGCTCAGATAAAGTTTAGTTCCACTTATAACCAGCAGTGTTTATTTCAGCTTCATATTTCCCATTGTTAACTGTACTACTTAACTCTTCCCTTTTTAGTGTTTATGGATAAGCTGGTATTCGTTGGTTATTTTCAGCGGTAACTTGTGTCTTCTGATGCCTCATGGAAGGATGGGGTCATACAGCACCGCAGACAGGGAACGCCACTTGTGAACCAAGGCCCACCTCCTGGCCAATGTGGTCATGATGTTGGCAAGGTCTTTCCCTCTCTCTACCTCTTCATCTGATTAATTTTTCATATTAAACCAAAACAGATGGGACTGAGATTAAAAGGAAGGTAGGATTTAGCAGAACACAGACTCACATTCCCGTCAGTGTGGCAGAGTTAAACCTGGGGGTGGGGGAATTCTTGATGTGCACCAGCTTTAACTATTTACCTGCCAAACTGCAAGCAATCAAGACCCCTTTTGCAGTTGGTTACGTATGGTTAACTATGCCACTTGTGTCTAAGGAGTGCAGTAAAGACTGAAAATAGAGTTGTATTTTTTTAGAAGGTAAAATCCAAACAGATGTACACACAGATCTCTGAAGCAGTATCGTGTTATCATACACTCAATCTAGGATTGGGAGTGAGAAAGGTGCTGATGGAAGGGTTAATGTACCCAAATCTAAAGAACCTTATTAATTCAGAGTATTTGGTGACGTTCTGAGGCTTAAAGTCCTATAATGAGTTCCCAAGAGTAAATGGAGGCTTTATACCCACACTGCTGGACTTAGATCTTGTGGCAAAAAAGAAAACCATAAACAGAATTGCATCAGGAACAAGGCTGTTCTCCTGTATAACCTCCTCAGTAATCCCTCAATCAGCAAGCAGAGTTTGTTTTTCTCCGCTGCGTAATACTTTTAAAATACGGTATTTCTGACGACGCAAACTTTTAGCCTTTCCTGATGTATAACACCTCTTTCTGTACAATATCTTGCCCTTCCTGTCCATGATACTACTGGAGATATTATTTCCCTCTAAATACCTGGCAATCTTATTGCTGAAGATATAACTTACCTCCATATTCCCAACCTCGCCTTACTGCCCACCACACTCCTGAAGATCTTGGTACAGGCCAGTATCCCCTTACTGCCCACCATACTCCTGGAAATATTACTTTTTGGTATAACCCAACATAACCATACTGCCCACCATACTCCTGGAGATATTACTTCTTGGTAAACACCAACATAACCATAATGCCCACCATACTCCTGGAGATATTACTTCTTGGTAAAAACCAACATAACCATATTGTCCACCATACTCCTGCAGATATTACTTCTCTGCGAAAACCAACATAACCATACTGCCCACCATATTCCTGGAGATATTACTTCTTGGTAAAAACCAACATAACCATACTTCCCACCATACTCTTCAAGTTATTACTTTTTTTATAATCTGATTAAGTGATATTATATTACTTATTTTTATAATCTATTAAAGTGATATTACTTCTTGGTATGAACCAACATTCTCTTACTACCCAAAGAGGATAGAGACAGCACTAAAACCTGACAGAGGTTGTCTTGACTGTGAGCACTTTTCCAAGACAAACAACGGCAAGAGGAATGCAGAGGGAGTGGGGACATGTCAGCCTCTGCATTCCTCTGGTCTTTGCTTGTCTCAGGAATGTGCTCACAGCTGAGCAAGCTGCAGCTATGAATCACCAGACTCCTCCATAGGAGGTGTTGCATTAGCCACAGAGGAGGGGAGGGGGCAGTTCAGTCCTCATAAGAAGGGTTAGAAAGCATATAGAAACACGGGACAACATGTATTTTTCCCATAGGGGAAAACACTGTAAAATTTGTAATGGTAGATCTTTTTTAATTCATTATGACCTCTATATATTTAATGAGGTAAAGTGTGTCATTAAAGCAGATGTAACCACCGGATATATATATATATATATATATATATATATATATATATAAACTATATATATAGAACACTGCTTAGGCCCAGATGACAAGATATTAACTTAGAGACAAGACTGGATCATATGAAAATACGTCTTTCATTTGGATTTCTTTTTTCTCTGTACCATATAATATGAAATGTAACAGTTTTTGAATCCTATGTGCTTCTTTGAGATTCCATAATGATAATATAACCCATGCATTTTTCATATTCCCATTTATAAGCTGTCCTTTCCCTGGCTAAATCAGGAGCAGGTTTCCTTCCCACAGGCAAAACTGTGTTAATGGCTTAAAAATAAAATGGAAAGATTAATGGATAGATATATTTAACCCTACAATAGAAAGTATTTTTTTCAAGAACTTTCTTATTCTTTCTTGTACAATGGGGTGCTTTTACAGTGAAAAAAGGATACTCATGGGGAGGAAGTACCCAGCAGAACAAATTATGCCAAGCTGAAACTTTCTTCAGTGAGCACTGGATGTAGTTTGCAGAATGGTCACAGTTTGGAATGGTGGACAAATACTAGTAGATCTTCCAAGAATGATAGCTGATAGCAGATCTACTTATAGTTCCTTGAATTATGCAGCCATAGGAACCTATGCTTGCAATTCTCTCTGATTTGTCTGGTGACAATATGGCACATGAGCACAGGTTTGTTCTCTTTTCTTCGTGCTTTCCCCTTGTCCATTCATAGGACACTATATATGTTTATGGAAAACAAGATGTTCTGTGAATTGAAAGGATTCACTGTATGAGAGCCTGAGCAATCATAGCCACAGTGTGAGAAATTCAGAGCTGGCTGTATTATACATGGGTCCAGATCAACAAATTGTACCCAAACAGGACTTAGGTGAGCATTTTACATACCTCACAAGAGGTGCATTTTTGTCCCCATACTAATTTGCATAAATGTCTGTAGATGGATTTCAGCTTTAGGCTTCATGCACACAGGACGTTAAAAAAAAAATTCCTAAAAATGTCAGTAGTTTATCGTGATTTTTTCAGCTTTTATTAGTGTTATATTACCAACGGTTTTGCACATTATTATGCATTTTTCGCATTTTTAAAGGGGTTTTTTTTCTCTCAATTGATCTAAAATGTCTAAAAACGTTGGGGATTGGCGTGCTTTTGAGCATTGTTGAGTGTTTTACAGCTGATAAACGTCTCTCAGAACCCACTGGTCTTGGGTTTTTTTTTTTACTGCTCAAAAATGTCCCAGCCAAAAACAGTTGATAACAGCCTATATGGGCATGAACACATAGGATAACATGATGGAGAGTTTATTGACTGTAGAAAAAAAAACGTCTGCAGCTAAAAACAGATGATGTAAAACAGTCAAAAACATCCAGTGTACATGAGGCCTTAATATCACCCTTCTAAAATATTGTAAAACCTTAATTTAATAAAAAAAAAAAAAAACTTGGAGTTGATTTACTAAAGGAAAATAGACTGTACAAGTGCAGTTGCTCCAGAGCTTAGCTAATGAAGGAAAGCTCTGATGACATCCATCATCCAATCAAGTGCAAGCAAAAATGGAGCTTTTTTATTTTTCCTGTATGTGATTGTGTATTCTTTGCAAGTGAAGCTTAGCCTCATTTACTAAGCTCTGGAGCAACTGCACTTGCAAAAAGCAAAGTCTATATGCCTTTAATAAATTAACCCCTTTGTGTCATACATTTCTATCTCCATTTTTGCAGCATACCACTTGATCCAAAACGACAGGTGCACTTTAACGCCATACATTTATCAAATGCCAAAAGCACCATAAAAGGAGGATTACAGCATTGTTTAAAATAAAATGATGGCTCCCTCCAGAGATTTTAGGACAAGGCAGTGTATGTACCAAGTTCCATTCAACTGTCTACCTCAATCTAGCCTTGTTGCACTTTCTCTCTCTCCAGCTGAGATATAGCAAAGCTAAAAGCAACTTGGTACATGCTACACAGGAGTGTGATCAATCTGCAGCATCTCCAGAGCACGTTCTAAAGCCTGGAGAGATCTTTTTGTTTTCTGGTGTTGGCACTGTAGTATCATACCAGAGACGTCTGCTTATATTAATCAATACAGCAGTTTTAAATGATGTAGAAATGTGTGTAAACATACAAAAAAATGCTATGCATAAAGAGCAGTGCTAACTAGCAAAGGAGACTTAATTTAAAACCTGCATCTAAAATACACTTAAAACAGAGGCTGAGGCTGGGTTTGGTGCGAACACAGACATTGCATGTGATTCACACCGCATTGCTGTGCAAATCACATGCGATGTCTGTGCAATGCAAATTCAGCCACACAAACTGTATGGCTGAAATCGCGTCGCATTCGCACCAAAATGGTGCAGGACACATTTTTTGGTCCACACTGCAGATGATCCGATCCCTGTACCATTTGACAGTTTGCACTGTGATCTGCAAACTGATCTGGGGGTGTCATTAACTTTCTATTGACATCCGCAGCGGTTTGCAGAGGGCAGTGTGAACTGCCTGCGAGTGACATGTGATGCGGGAGCCCGCACTCGAATGGCCCAGCCTGATACTCAT
Organism: Glandirana rugosa; assembly: GCA_018402905.1. Lineage (NCBI taxonomy): Eukaryota > Metazoa > Chordata > Amphibia > Anura > Ranidae > Glandirana > Glandirana rugosa. The sequence goes on from BLSH010505387.1 coordinate 312,197, forward strand.
TGTGTAGGCACCACACCATTATCAAAGAGCTCTTCAATTGTGGTCCTGCAGTAATCTATTTGAGTGCCAACATTAAACATACACTATATAGTTAAAAGTATTGGGACACCTGCCTTTACACGCACATGAACTTTAATGGCATCCCAGTCTTAGTCCGTAGGGTTCAATATTAAGTTGGCCCACCCTTTGCAGCTATTACAGCTTCAACTGTTCTGGGAAGGCTGCCAACAAGGTTTAGCAGTGTGCCTATGGAAATGTTTGACCATTCTTCCAGAAGCGCATTTGTGAGGTCAGGCACTGATGTTGGACGAGAAGGCCTGGCTCGCAGTCTGTGCTCTATTTCATCCCAAAGGTGTTCTATTGGTTTGAGGTCAGGACTCAGTCAAGTTCCTCCACCCCAAACTCGCTCATCCATGTCTTTATGGACCTTGCTTTGTGCAGTGGTGCACAGTCATGTTGGAACAGGAAAGGACCATGCCCAAACTGTTGCCACAAATTTGGGAGCATGAAATTGTCCAAAATGTCTTGGTATGCTGAAGCCTTAAGAGTTCCCTTCACTAGAACTAAGCGGACAAGCACAACCCCTGAAAAACAACCCCACACCATAATCCCCCCTCCACCAGATGTTTTGGACCAGTGCACAAAGCAAGGTCCATAAAGACAGGTAAAGGTAGGTGTCCCAATACTTTAGACAATATAGTGTACATATAGTCATGATTTTATTCAAAGCCAATCATACCTGAATATTAAACCAGCCCTTCTTAAATTGAAATCTGTTTGGGGGAAAAGACTCAATCCTCTTTTGAAGTTTTAAATGTTGCCTGGAGCTCTTCAGTTTTTGGATGAGTTGGGTAAAGCTCAGTACCTTTTTTGGGTATCCAGTGGTCTCAGCAGCTATACCAAAGATATCACCCTCCCAGCACAGCTTTGCTTGTGAGAACTTGGCAAACTACTTGTGTCAATGGTGAATACTCCATAATTCTTATTCCAATATATTCCTGTAAATCCCCTGGTCCATGCATAGTCCAGTATATCTGTGCCCTTTAGTAGGTTCTCTATTGGAAATATATGATATCAAGTGAAAAGTGTTCTGTTTCAAATGCTGCTTTATACACTGAAATACCTCCATAGACCCTAAACAGTATGGTCACCTGCTGACTTGGCACCATCTATAGTCAGTTTAACTCTTCAATAAGACACGGAAGATGAATTCAACACAATTTTACTTCATCTAAATGAAGTACAGAGGATGTTTCTCCAGTCTTTTGTGAAGTGGAAAGAGACAATCGCTTTCCTAAACCTTGTCTCTGGAAGGAACTGACACTGGCTGAATTGTTTCCATGCCTGAACAGTCTTCCTGCTGGGGCTGTTGTAATAGACTGTAGTAGCATTAGTTACATACAGTAAGCAGCACTGTTTTCTGGTATGAGAACACTTCCTCTCTGCTGCTGGGTATAGATTAGTGTATCTCTGTCATTGAGGAAAAGCCTTGTATTTTTATCAATGAATACAAGACTTCCTCTAATTGGCCATAGTGAAGAGATGGGCGGATAATGTTATGAATCAGTTTCAAACCAAAGATTGATTAATTAGTGGTCTAACCCCTCAAAACAGCAGAAGAAGGATTGTGCTGTTACATGTAATTATCATGTAACATAATGCTATCTTTAGTTATAGTAGTGTTTGTATAGTTGGTTATTACACTGCCATCTTGTGGTTGTTTTGGATATTGCACCTATCCTATTCTGTTTTATAAGTGTGTTCCCATCCCATTTTGTGAGGCAATTTCCTCTTCCTAGTTCACTCTGTGATGTAGCTTCCTCTTCCTGTGTCCTCTCTCTGTCTCATGTGGAAGAATATGGCTACACGTTTGTAGGCCTCACAAATCTACTTGCATCCTAGGACACATTACCATGTTTTGACCTGCAGTTACCATCTTTCAACCATCTGCCACATTTGTTGTATGCTGTACCCAATATTTCCGATGAATAAACGCTTATGGAAGAATCGGTGACTAGTGAGTCGAACTATGTTAAAAAAGACTGTCCGCGGTGATTATATCTGCTTATACAGGCCAGGTATAGAGGTCTCAGCAAGGGATAAGTCACTATTACAACAGATGGAGTCAGAATAAGGATCATAAATTCCTTTGGGCATTGTCAGATCTAGGATTCAATTACTTTTTAACAGGTGGTCCCAACATATTCAGCTATAATGTTGTTACCCAAATTGCTCCATTACTTCAGGTGCAGACAGAATTCTTACTCTGCCCCTTGTTGGTTACCCCAGGATGACATCCAGTCTACTTATCAAGCTTATTTCAGTTACTGTTTTGAAGCCACTAGGTAAAGCATCTACTAATACCTTTTAGGTCTAGATCTCTTCTAGAAACTCTGATAAACATCATGTCTCCTTGTCCAACTTTAGCCAGTATTATAAACTTCTCTATGTTTTTTCTCCATTGGACAGACTAGTTTATTTTCATGGTGGCTTTGTCAAATATCCAAGTGAATTTTCTTACTTCAGATGAATCAAAACATTTTTTATTATTAAAAAAGTGATTTGTGCTATCCAAATGAAGAATTTCACAAAACATACTCTCAATAATATTTTTGCATAGTTTTGTACATGTTACTGTATATTGGACTGCACGTATCTGGTTTAATTCCTTGTTATACTTTGCTACCTTACTACCTTACTACTAGCTCTACTGAATGTTTAATATGTTGTAAATTATAGAGATTGATACTGACGGAGTGAGAGTACCTACCTCTCCAGTTTAAGTGTACACAGATCTAAGAACTGTGGCAGGGAGGTTTTGCTTGTGGGGTCCCCAAAATATATAAGGATCTAGGGCAGGGGTCTCCAAACTTTATAAACAAAGGGCTAGTTTATTGTCCTTCAGACTTTAGGGGGGCCAGACTGTGGCCAGTAGGAGTGGAAATTTTCCTGACATCAGTGAGAGTAAACTGCCACATTTGGTATTAGGGGGGGCGGGGGGAATAGTGCCTCATCGTTCGTATCATTGAGAGCAATAGTACCCCATTGTTGAAGTCAGTATGAGATATGATACCCAGTTGTTGATGTCATTGGGTCACAATGGTGTCCTAAGGGCTGGCTAAAGGTAAACAAAGGGCCGCAGTTTGGAGACCACTGATCTAGGGTGACTCAACAAACTCTACTTTACCTATAACTGAAATATTAATTTTGGGTTGACTGATATTCTAATATCTGATTTACAGTGAACTCCCAGTGTCTGTCTCTACTCTGCATAGTTATAACTGCGGACACGTTTTCTGATAAGCCAAACCACAATTGTGTGACCTTCTACACTGACATTACTGCTCTAATTGTAGGCAAAAACCGCAAGTCAAAAAATACTGATAACATAAACCAGTTGCTGTTTGTAAGGCCGCTATTTTTTTATCCATTATTTTTATAGATCAGCTCATAGTTCTGTAAGGAGCCTATTTATATAGAGTCTGTGTTTGTTTTATTCAGTGTTTTCTCTATGAAAAAGACAAACGTTTCCCAAATTAAAACCATGCTAAAGGTTATCCCTCTATAAAATAAGTTGCATATTGGGATGGGAGAAGGGTGGGTTTTATCTTAGGTTGGCCATACATGGATCTTTTTTTTTTTTTTATTAGCCAGCAGGCAGATCAAAATAAACTGAATGGATTCCCCCATCTGCATATTTAAGGTGGATAGGGGAATCCTCCCCGCTGTGCTATTGTATTCTGACAATAATTTTCCAACAAGCGTGTTCATGAGAAGTCAATCATTGGATCAACTTCTCACTGACAGAAACGGTCATAGATGGATCAGAATTTGGCCAGTCCCTGCTGAACCGGCCACATTTCGATCCATCTATGGTTAGCTTTAGAGTCAAGCTAAACCTACTATTTAGCTATTATTAAGTAAAAGAATGCTCCTTTTGGTGCATGCCCTTATGTTGGAAATACATGGCTCAAATTTCAGCCAATTCCATCAGAATTGGCTACAATTTGAGCCATAGGTGCCCCTGTTGTCATTCTGAAAATCAAAGGTGCTGGGCTGAAAATCCTTGGCCAAACAGTGACTGCAGCCATTAAGATGCAGTCACTGTTTGGGTATTATGATGGATACTGCAGCTGTCAGAATACAATAGCCAACAGATGAGATTCCACCATCCAATGCTGTTTAGTGTGGATGAAGGAATCTATTTATTTCTCTTGTTCAGCCTGCAGAGCTTAATAAGGGAAATCTTGTATAGCTAGCCTTGTTCAGGACATTAATGGAAAAAGATATACAGATTCAGAAGTAGAACAGGGTCTATTCCCTATTTATTCATTTATTGTATACAAGCAGATATGACTCGCCAATCATACAGATGCCTTGCGTTTAAAATCAGTAACTTGCAGCCAATAGCATTTCCATTGCTTTGATAGTGAAATAGATTTATCTCTATAGGCAACTGCATTCTGCATATCATCACTGCCAGTTACACTGCTTTGATTCTTATTGCTTGTTGTCTTTGCACATATTTTTAACATACACTGTTGCATGTTTTTATGGATTTTTATATGTTTATTCCATGAAAATCTGCACCAATTCACGAACATGCATAAATGCACCTATTAGATACACATGAGATTGATAAAAAAAAGCTTGTGAATGGGGCCTCAGCCCCATTGTCCCTTCCACAAAATAGGTAGGCTCTACTATATGCACCATAGGCTGATATCACTTGTTAGCAGCCGTGCACAACATATGAACAATACTTGAGGGAAATCTAAATGAGTTAAAATAATTCTGATTCACAGCGTTCACTGCCTAATTACTGCTGTGCATATTAATGAGCTCAGGCAGGGAGCGCTGTACAGACATGGGAAAATCTGCATTGACGGGCAGAAGGTTACTCTTTCACGAGCAAAGAACAAGGAAAAAAATTGCTCTCTTCTGTTGGTATATATTACTGGGCAATGAAATCCATTCATGTACTCCACCCGGTCCCTCCCCCATCCTCAATGACAGCTCCCAGCAGATTTAATCCTTGGGATTCACAGTAACTGACTCTGTACCAGTGTTATATAACAGACAAGCGGAGGACAGGAGATGATGCTGGACACAGAGAGCAGTCTAAAAGGTCATCCACAAGTGTTTATCCAGAAGAGAGAGGGAAAGATAGATGAAGGAACAAGGTAAAGTCAGATGGGAAATGAAGAGATGTGACAGCTATCTTACGAAGAAAAAAAAAATCAATGACTTTATGCCCACAGGCACATTTGTTTGCATCTGTGTTGCACTGCAATGTGGTGCACATGGTTCTTGGTTATGCACAACCACATACCACTGGTCAAACTTGACTTCATTGCCAAGGTGGAGATGGATGGAATGCTATACCTACACCTGTCATGAGAAAATTATGGAAGCTGCCATTGCTGCCTCATGGAAATGTTAAATGACTGTCTGTGTCTGCATTCAATACTTCTATATGTTACAAACATTGAAGAAGTAGCAAATGAGAGCTGGAAAAACATGAAAATTCCTTCTCTCTAGCACTGTTGTCAAGTAAAGCCAATACATCAATGTGACAGCTTGCATACTGATGTACCTTTTACCTATGGTAAAAAAGAAAAAGAAAAGGTTTACCATATAGGTATGGGTGCTGAGGCACTATATTCGATTATTGGTCAAGATATTCCTTTACATCACTATCATTGTTATTATCTTTGATTGGAACTGAGCATCATGCTGGGGCAGTTCTTCAATGACTCAAGTTATCTACAAAGATAGAGAGTACTTTATGGCCATTAATCAATCAAAAGAAATAATACTTCAACATTAACACACATCACTTCCATGCCCCAAAAATAAACTTTACTTGTGCATAAAAATAAAAGAATAGACAGTTTCTCAGAAGAATTGTATTGTATCTTGTTGTATGGGGTGAGGGCGAGAGACACCACCTCCTGTGACTCGAAGGAGGAAAATCCACCAATATATCTCACTACTTTCTGTGTCACATTTAATTCCCATCTGTCTGCATGTTACCATGTTACAGTAATCGTTATGAACATGGAATTATCTAGTGTGTGTGACATAGCAGATGTCACTGAAATAGCAACCATGAGCCACAATGTGAAAGTCGCTAGGCACAGCCCTGTCGCTCACATCACAACACACAAGTTGCTGGCAATGATGCTGACCTCAGAGATAACGCATTTCACACTGATACCCCTACCCTTATCTACCCAGTTTAGTAACTAGCAGACAGGCACGATGACTGATTTGAGATCAGGAAGCAGGAATGTTACAGGTTGAATGTGAAGAAGACAAAGGACAGACATCTGTGTCCAATGTCTCTACATTTTCTTTGTATTCAGCAGCTGACATTTCTAATATCCATATAATGCCTCTTAAAGTCTTTGAAGTTCCCGCAAAGAAATATTTCTTAAATGGAAACTGCCCCATCCCCCCACATTGTACTTGTGGCATGCCGCTATTGATAATGCCCCTTGCCAATGTATGCGTTGACCTATGCGAGCAAAAACTGTCCTAAAAATTTGATAACATTTGGTCTGCCTGGATTCATTATTGGGGCTCTAGTTAACATCTTATGCAGAAACAGTGGGTTTTGTGTGCATCAGGTTCCCTTTTTATAGAGTTGGATATTGTGTCACTCTCTTGTCGCTGCCACCCCCTTCCATATTTATTTCCCCTCGTATTTTTGTGTGTCTTTTTCCTGTAACCCCCCACCTTACTTCCCTTTTCTTCATGTAGCTCTACTGAGCAGCCTTTCCTTGCAGGTCAATTTCTTGAAATAATTACCTAAAAGTTTTATTCTGGCTCAATTTGTGAACCTTACTGAATTGTGTTGTATTCGTATAGGTGCTAGCTCTGAGTATTGGTATGAAGTTCCTCTTTTAAAGTATAAAAAAGGCGTTTTTTTTAGTTTTGGATAAAGTGAAGAGGGATTGGAACCCCTGCCAGTTTTTATTGCTGTCTGTGCCCCCTTTAAGGAGATTCCTCCTCTCTAGTTGTCCTGTTTATCATTTTCATTGAAAGTGAAAGTAAAAGAAAATCCAATATTTTGGGTTGTCCCCAGAAAAGCAATAGAGGGGGAATCTTCCAATAGGGACACTAGTTCTGATGATGTGGGGGTCTCCAAGAAATCCCCCCTATTTGCAGGGATTTCCTCTCACCTCCTGTTTGGCTATGGGACAGGAAGTGAAGGGAAATCTCCGCAATGGGACACAGATGACAAAAAAAATACTGACAGGGGTTATCACCCTGCCTTACTCTATTCAAAATGAAAAAAAAAGTTTTTCCTATAGTTCTACTTTATTATTATTATTATTATTATTATACAGGATTTATATAGCGCCAACAGTTTATGCATCGCTTTACAACTTGAGGGTAGACAGTACAAATACAATACACTTATATACAGTAGGAATCAGAGGGCCCTGCTCATTAGAGCTTACAATCTAAGATGCCTATAAGTTCTATTACAGTGGATTGTCCTCATGTATCCCCTGTTATTGACAGATGGATCTTACATGCTGCATTGTTTTGTTATTTTGCAAATCTTATTAACATTTTCCAATAGAAACCTTTTTTCTTATATTTCATAAGTGCAGAAACATACCAATTGACTGTGTCTGAAATTTACAGCTGTCTTTTGTCTGGTGCAGACTTCCTATGTTATTTCAAGAAGAGTAAAACCGGTCATAAATGGCTTGAATCTCGGCCAGTTCAACAGAGAGATATATGGGCATGCTGATTCTACTCAAGTTAATCTATCGATCAGTTTGGGTACAACCAGTACATCGGATTTCTAGCATGCGATCATTGCCAGCGGCTATGGCCACTAGCAATGATCATTGTGTTCTACTGGCAGTGGCAGCTTCTCTCTCCCCTCCCCCCTCGCTGGGAGAGTATGATAGCTCCAGGAGAGAGACTCCCCCATCAACACTGACTGTGCAACCCTTGGTTGCAGGAAAGAAAATTGCATCATCTATGGCCTGCCTTGGTAGCCCTTCCAATCCTTATATTGAGGCTATAGAATGATTAGCCTTCATATTGTGAAGATGGGATAGTAAAGCTGGCCATACATGGCTGGCATTTTGTACGATTCTGTGAACCAGGGAAACCTCTGAGCTGTGGGTGGCCCTACAGACACCACCCAGCTTGACAAACTTTGATTGAGTAATAGAATCTGGCACAAAAATGTCAGCTGAACAGTAACTGCAGCCAGTCAGCTGCAGTCATTGTTCCAGTATTTTGACAGCTAGCGGGAGATTCAGCCATCTATGACAGCACTCAGGCCGGCCATAGACGGTTTGAATCTTGGGTGGTTCACCAGGAACCAGCCAAGATTCGAACCATGTACTGTATGGGCAGGCAGAATGTACCAAGTTGATCGATTGATAAATTAACTTGAGTACAACCAGCCTGCTGGGTTTTGCTGGACAGCTTCTCCCCCCTGTTGGGAGAATACAATGGCTTAGCGGGAAGGATGGGGGAATTAAGCAAATTTCTTTCTTGCAGCCCGTGGAAATTCGCTCCATGTGTGGGCTGCTTCAATCCACAAAAATGTTTTTTTTTTTTGTCATTCCACAAGAGGACTTAGTGGTGGAATGCATTTCTGGCAGATCAGCGGGTACTTTCCTATACTTGCAGGGTCTTTAGCCACTTGCTTACTAGGCTCTTAAACCCCCCTTTCAGCGATGTCGCATTTTGAATGACAATTGCGCGGTCGTGCGACGTTGTACCCAAACAAAATTTTTATCATTTTTTTCCCCACAAATAGAGCTTTCTTTTGGTGGTATTTTGATCACCTCTGTGGTTTTTATTTTTTGTGCTATTAACAAAGAAAGACGATTTTAAAAAAAGAACAATATTTTTTACTTTTTGCTATAATAAATATCCAAAAAAAATATATATAAAAAAATTATTCATCAGTTTTGGCCGATATGTATTCTTCTACATATTTTTGGTAAAAAAAAATCACAATCGGCGTATATTGATTGGTTTGCACAAAAGTTATCGCATCTACAAACTATGGGAATTGATTTATGGCGTTTTTATTTATTTATTTATTTTACTAGTAATGGCGGTGATCTGCGATTTTTATCGGGACTGCGATATTGCAGCGGACATGTCGGACATTTTTGACACTTTTTTTGGGACCAATGACATTTATACAGCGATCAGAAATTTAAATAGCCACTGATTACTGTATAAATTTCATTGGCATTGAAGGGGTTAACACTAAGGGGGCAGTGAAGGGGTTAACTGTGTTCCCTGTGTATGTTGTAACTGTGTGGGGGCTGGGCTGCCAGGGACATAACAGATCTAACTGATCCCGATCACAGGGATCAGTAGATCTGCTATGTCCCCCCTCACAGAACGGAGAAACGCCGTGTTTACATTGGCGGTTCCACGTTCTGCCGCTCTAACAGAGGATCGTGGGTCTCCGGCGCACATCGAGTCCACCCGACCCACGGGCACGCCCACACAGCGTGCGTCGGCGACGAGAGCGCGCCGCCGCCGGCTGTGTGTGTGCGCTGCAGCCGGCTGTGTGTGTGCGCTGGCAGCGTGCAAAGGGGTGGATGTCCGTGGACGTCCTCCCGGCAATTCAGATCCACGTAGGAGATTGTTTTTTGGCCGGTTTGTAGAGACTAGGGGACAAATACTGACCCAAAGATGGAGCAAGTTTGGATACTATATTTATCCCATGTCCAAGAAGATCAGCACAGGTCTGATCACTGTAAAGTATGGGCAAATATTTATACACAATTTGTTTGATCTCTCCAAACTCTAAACTGAAAGCAGTAGTTAGGGTTAATTTATTCCTATTGTATGAACTTTTTCTCCCACTTTTCTTATTTCTACTAACATGACTGCTTTTCAGAAGGTCAGTTCGATCTTTGGAGTTAGCGATACTGATATAACCCTGTAACATCAAACTTGGGTATCCCCTCATTAGGAATTTGAAGTCTGTGTAGCATATGACTCCTGTGTACTACAAATACGTTGAATTCTCAAAAACTGGCCAACAGGGATCCCCTTGATGGTATGTCGAGATGCCCTGAATTGGACATTAATAACGTATTTCCTGAGAGTGGTTTCCTAAACAGATCTGTATGGACTTTGGTGTCAATTGCCTTTAGATGGACATCTAAAAAAATCAATCTCTACCTTATTTGTATATCCTGTAAACTGCAGGTTCATGTTGTTATCGTTAAGATGTTCCAAAAAGGCTTCCAGGGAATTCAACCCCTCATCCACTATAAAGACCAAATCGTCTATGTAGCGATTATAAAAAATAAGTGTATATTGTCCCTGAACGGATTACTTGGTCCATATATGTGTGTACGTTCCCACCACCCCATGAATAGATTAGCCAGTGATGGGGAAAACTTAGCCCCCATCGCTGCTCCTCTCTTCTGTACAAAATACTCACTGTTAAACTAGGGGGTGCTGGGGGGGCTGCATTATACAGAATGCATTAAGGTAAAAAAAAAAAAACCTTCTGCCTTTAGGACCACTTTCAGGTAAATGATTTGCCATTGAATTTTCATTTTAGGCAATCTGATTTCAGTTTGCAGTCAGGTCAGTGAAGAGATGAAGGTTGTTTGCCTGCTAGAGCTTAATGCACTTACACCAACTCTCTGAACAAGTCAAACATGTCTTCCTCATTGTTTGCAGGTTATGTAACAAGTCTCTTTAAAATACTTTTTAACAGCAACAAATACCTGCCATGTTTCCATGAAATAGGCTAGCAAGCTACTTAGCATTTTGTTTTTGACATGTGAAGTATATGTTTGTCAGAAACGCTATCTTGAATAGTTGATCAATTCCATTGGGTGACCCTGGTGAGGACTTTGTGTCTAATGTGTCCTGTATTCTGCTTTATTCATATGTAGCTGTCTGTTTCACTCATTCTTCTCGCAACCTACTCGTACCCCTGTGTTATTTCTCCATGCCCACTTCTCCATCCTTCTGATGTGACAGTATACTTACTGGCTGCTGTGTCTGCAGTTTCCACAACTGAAATTAACTTCCTGTCACAATACCTTTCCATCACAGCCTTGCTGCCTGATAAAATGTACCAGTATCCACTATTTTCTTATCTCTCTGCTTTACCCTTCATATTGCAATTACAAAACAGATGCTTGTATAGAAACACAGACTAGTTTACTGTCAGCTATCTTTTCCTGTGACAAATGGTTGTTTGGTACATTTTTATTTTAATTCAGTCAACCTAATGTCTCTCACATATTTACTATTGAAAGGAAGGCTCATTTAAAGAGTCTTACTTCTAGCCTTCCAGAGCTTGACTGCCTCCACTGTGTGCAATAGCACATGTTGGGGGTTTGTATCTGAATTACTTGAAGTCATCATAGAGAAAGAAGTAAATTAGTCTGTAAATTGCTCATGCTATCCTGTAATATTACATCTGTTCTGGTTAGAATGGTCACCCAAAGCCCAATATCAGCCATAACATTTTTTACCATAATTATTTACATGGTAAGAAAGTATATAAAGCTGAACTATACTCATCTTCTCTCCAGTACTGTGGTGTCCCGGAGCTCCCTGCTGGTCCCTAACACCATTGGCCAGTCAGCTTCTGGGTACCAATTTTCTGCCATTTTCATTGACCAGGCTAAGATGATGCCACTCCTACACATGCTGAGAAGTTCATTTATCTCGGCATTGCAGAAATTGTACACTGAGCTGAGCGAGCGCAGCTCAGTGTACAGGAGCGAACAGGCAGGTAAGTAATTTTAATGCAGAAGAGACATAGTATGTCTCTTCTGCATTAAAAATCCAGTCTGTTTGCCATTTCCCCCCCTAAGGTTCCACTCTAAGACCTCTGTCAGGTTTCTATTGCTTCATGTTCTCATGGGAGAGTTTTGTCTTTAGGGTGTAACTGGAACAGGAAATCCCCATAGTGGGGACAGAGGCAGCACAAAAAAAAAAACTTTTTTTCAGCAGAGTGGGGAAGGGTTAGAATCTTTGTCAAGTTTCACAGTGACACCCATATCCTACAACTTGTATTCTAGGTGTCATAGGGACATGAACTGACAGTACAGAGATTTATAAGGTCACAGACAGCAAAAACAAATACATTTAGGTCCATATACAGTATATTTGGACACAGGCATCATTTTCATACTTTTGGCTCTGTATGCCACCAGAATAAAATTAATTAAAACAAAACAATCCAAATGAATTTGAAGTGCAGACTTTAATTCAAGGGGTTGACCATAAATATCAAGTACAAATTTGAGGAACTGCAACCATCTTTATACCAAGTCCCCCCATTTTCAGGGGCTCAAATGTAATTGGACAAATTAATATAACCATAAATTAAATTCCTTTTTAACCACTTCAGCCCCGGAAGGATTTCCCACTTTAGGACCAGAGCCCTTTTTGCGATTCGGCACTGCGTTGCTTTAACTGACAATTGCGCGGTGGTGCGACGTTGTACCCAAACAAAAATTGCGTCCTTTTTTTACCACAAATAGAGCTTTTTTTTGGTGTTATTTGATCACCTCTGCGTCATTTCTGATCGCCGCTATAAAAAAAAGTGCAATGATTTTGCAAAAAAAAAACTATTTTTCTTACTTTTTGCTAAAATACAAATCCAAAAAAAATATATAAAAAAAAATTTTTTTTCATCAGTTTTGGCCGATTTATATTCTTCCTCATATTTTTGGTAAAAAAAATTGCAATCGGCGTTTATTGATTTTTTTGCGCAAAAGTTTACGAATGATGAGAATTCATTTCTGGGGTTTTTGTTTATTTATTTATTTTTTACTAGTAATGGCGGCGATCTGCGATTTTAAGCGGTACTGCGATATTGCAGCGGACATGTCGGACCATTTTGACACTTTTTTGGGATCATTGGCATTTATACAGCGATCAGTGCTATAAAAATGCACTGATTACTATGTAAATGCCATTGGCAGTGAAGGGGTTCACCTGCAGGGGGCGCGCTAAGGGTTAACTGTGTTCCCTGGGCGTGTTCTAACTGTACTCGTGTTTGACTGGCAGGGGAAGGGGAGTGATCACATCTTCCATGTAGGGCAGTGGTTCTCAACTCCGGTCCTCAGGACCCACTAACAGGTCAGGTTTGCAGGATAACTGAAATACATCACAGGTGATATAATTTGCTGCTCAGTGATTGCAGTATTCTAGTCTTCATCTCCCCAAGGTAATACTTAAAATCTGGCCTGTTGGTGGGTCCTGAGGACCGGAGTTGAGAACCACTGCATGTAGAGGAAGGCTGTGATCACAGCCCTTCCCCCTCTCACAGAACAGAGATCTGTATTTACATGCACGGATCTCCGTTCTTTCACTGCGGGGGGGGGGGGGGGGGGGGCA
>BLSH010505387.1:338805-357572 GCA_018402905.1 Glandirana rugosa
CGTATTCGGAGTAATATCAAATTTACTAGAGTGAATTTTGAAGGGAAATTAAAATGTCCTATTTTTCGGTTTCTACGTAAAATAAGGGGTACGAATTACTCTGACATCGAGACACTAGATTTCTTTCCTAACTTAGTGATCCCCTTAGGTATTAGTCCTTAAGTTTTCTGTTACCTGCAACATTTCCTCGATAATAAGGTCTGTCGTCTACGGGTCAGAATAAAATATATCCCGTACTTTTTATATAGTAAATTTGAGAAATTAGTAAGAATGGTACAAGGAAGTAAAATTATTACGTCAACCGATTTCGTAGACAAGTATTTTTACAAGGTACATTTAATTTGTCGAAATCCGTGTTATTATTCGCACTAAATTTCTCGTTGAGAGTATTGTGCCTAAAGCTGTTTAATTTACATGGAACATTTTTATGAACAGATGCTTTAGCCAACTGCATTATTAAAATGAAGGAACATGGTAAGAATGATTAAAGAGTTTAAATGATATATTTTTCATGCCCTATATAAAATAAGACTGGGCATCTGCTGTCTGGAATAATAGCTCCTTTACAACGTCCATTGTCTTTTGAATTCCTGATTATGGATTCCCCTAGTGATTCAATCCTTTCTTTAGATCACAGAGCTACAGTCTCATTAAGCATGGGGAATAAAATGCATCTTTGGCTTTTTATCCTGTAAAATTAAAGGGAAGTTTTAAGTGAGATCATTTAAACTATAATGAGGCTTATGCTTATTGATCTGTTTATGTGAATCATGTACAGAATATATCTGTACAGAATATATCAATCATTTCCCACTAGATAACCACCCTTGTAGTGCAAACAATCCCATGTTACAGAAACAGGGTGACAAGTAAAATCCAGAAAACATTGTATAGTCAGAAAGTCTAGCTAGATCGCATTTAATCTGAACTGTATATATTCTATTTTAGTCAAATTTTTGTAGTTGCTTCTGTGCGGGACTACAGCCTCGTGCCTCAAGATCCTATACTATGCAGGAGCTCAAAACCTTTGCCCATCTTGGTTTCCATTGTTATGGTTTTGATATATATGGCCCCTTAATAAATAAGGCTGCCAGCAAGCACATGTACATCCTACATCAATTCCATCAGCTCCAAATCTCCACTTCAATGTGGCGGCCCCTGGTCCATGTATGTGTGTAATACCTCTGCTTCAATGCACGGATCTCAGTCCCATGTCCTCATGGGGCAAAAAAGAGTGTGATCTCTCATCACCACTGTGATGTACCTCCATCCCTATTGTATACACACAGAAATAAAATTGGTCTTGGGACTTTAATTGATGTACACCACTCACATACAGGAATACAAAAGGTATAAAAAGTATGTTTTTATTGACACACTGAGTAACTTGTTACAGAAGTAACAGATCATAATGTCATATAGGCTGCATACATCCGGCCCCAGCAAAATGTGTATGGCTGTATTAAAGTAATGGATATACAACACATCATAAAAACATATCAAAACAAGTAATGGTATAGTAGTTGGTACATGGATCAATTCATAAAAGCATTGGTAAGACTCGCGTTTCATGGTGCTATAACCACTCATCAGGAGTGCAATGCAGTATTGTTGTAGCTGTAAGCATGAAAAAGATCATGTATTAGTTAACCTCCTTAACAATAAGGGGAAAAAGGTGGATAGATAAGCTGTGTTACTTACATATGACCATGTGGGCATATAGCCTAGCTCAGGAGAGGGAAACTCCAGCATAATGTCTGCCCCAGGGCTGAGGTGGGGATGATCCCATCCAAACCCTGGAAAGTACAGGCAAGGTATGGGCCAAGTTGAAAGGTATAACACATGCCAAAGTGAGAGGCATGGAAAGGCAATTTTACCCCAAGTGACCTATAATAATATCAAATATGGGATTCAAATGAGTATGAAAAAGATCATGTATTAGTTAACCTCCTTAACAATAAGGGGAAAAAGGTGGATAGATAAGCTGTGTTACTTACATATGACCATGTGAGCATATAGCCCAGCTCAGGAGAGGGAAACTCCAGCATAATGTCTGCCCCAGGGCTGAGGTGGGGATGATCCCGTCCAAACCCTGGAAAGTACAGGCAAGGTATGGGCCAAGTTGAAAGGTATAACACATGCCAAAGTGAGAGGCATGGAAAGGCAATTTTACCCCAAGTGACCTATAATAATATCAAATATGGGATTCAAATGAGTATATAAAGGTAAAATCAAGTATAGGCATATAAATAAAATTAAATGGACAATTGGGGAAAATATCACTGCTTGCCATAAAATGAAAAAAGTAAAAGAAGTATTGAAAAAATAGAAGGAAACTGAGCCTTGAGTGGAGGTAAGGACAGAAATAGAAAGATGTAGAATGGTGCCTGTGAACGGTGTGGGGAATGATGTGTAGACAATAAATAAAGTATGAAAAGTGAAGCTGTGCAAATAGGTACCTTACACCAAGAATAGCAAAGAGATCCATGAGACAGGATCTGTACACCAAAATTGAACTGAAAAAACCTACCTTTAAATACCAGAGGTGAGAGGCGGATCCCCACTAGGGTCATGTAGGCGCAGATGGGAGACAGGTGTGGGAAGCACATCACCACCACGGCGCATGCGCCAGGAAGCGGAACGCACACACCTAATCCCTGCGTCTGATGGAGTGATTACTCCACTGCATCGCGTACAAAAGAGTGTCGCGAGCGGAGCGAGTAGACATGACGCCGATCCACAGGAGGAGACTACAGCCCACGCCCCCCCGAGGGGACATCAGGGGGGTGGTGAACTGGTTTATATAGGAGAAAAGAGGCACCCATAATGTGTTGTTGTTTAGGAATGTGTCAAAGTTATTGTTTTTAATTCGGACATGGAATTTATTTATTAACAGAAATAAATAAATTCCATGTCAAAATTAAAAACGGTGACTTTGACCCATTCCTAAACAACAACACACTTTACTGTGGGCTCCTCTGCTGTTTGAATAGTCAACAGGATATTTTTCCTCTACCAAATGGACATATTGGAATGGCTAAATCAAATCACAATATTCCCAATGCACACATTCCTGAAAATGGCTATGCGGTGTTGGTGGGTGCTGCAGTGACCACTGGCTGGTAACCGTAGACATTCAAAGCATAAAACATGTCACCAGTACACCAAGGATTCCTCCAATGGGTCCAAAGCTTTATTCAGTGTTTACATGATATTTGCAAAGGCAACATTTCGGAGCCACACTGAGTACCTTCTAGGGGTGTTGAAAATGATCGGCGCATTGATGCATCCCGATTTGGCCCTTCCCGATTTGGCATCGATGCGGTTTACAGCTGTAATCGATTATGCGTGACGTCATTCCGGCTCCTCCCCCTCCCTTCCCACAGCACAGTTTTTATTGGAATGACAAGCCGCTGATCGGCTGCCTGCATCTGGCGCCGTTCTCTCCACCTTGGCTACCCCCTGCCCCCACCCATGCTCTCCTCTTCCTCGGGATTTGTAGCTCTACACACTGAGACCTGCCATCTCCCCAATGGCGGGGACGCAGAGCCACATGGAGCTGTGACAAACAGATCACTGCAGCTATCATCACATTGGTGGGAGGAGGCATAAAAGTCTGCTTCAGGAAATCAGCTGGGAGGAGAGGAGGGGGGATGGTAGGAGTGATTCGAAGGTGAGACACAAGCTTGTCATGCTGGATGTATGTGAGGGTGAGCACTGAGTGCATAGAAGTGGCACCCACCACCACCACCTCTGCTGCACCTATCCTGTATATGTGTACTATGTGCCTAACACTTTGGTGGCTGCACTCTCTTTCTGTCTTTCTTCCTGAGATTTCCCTATCATCTCTCCCCTCTGGAAACATCCTCTGATCTGCAAGCAGTATATTTCTTGCTGATTGGAATGTCTTCCTTTTATTTATTTTTTTCAGTGATGTTGACCTGTTTACTATCCAAGTTGCTGCCAAAAGACTCAATATTTTTTTAAAGTGATACTAAAGGGTATTATTTTTTTCTTTAAAATAAAAAAGGTATCATACCTGCTGACCATCTCCTGTACTATGTCTGCAGTCTCTGACCATCTCCTGTATCATGTCTGCAGTCTCTGACCATCTCCTGTATCATGTCTGCAGTCTCTGACCATCTCTTGTATCATGTCTACAGTCTCTGATCATCTCTTGTATCATGTCTGCAGTCTCTGACCATCTCTTGTATAATGTCTGCAGTCTCTGACCATCTCCTGTATCATGTCTGCAGTTTCTGACCTTCTCTTGTATCATGTCTGCAGTCTCCGACCATCTCCTGTATCATGTCTGCAGTCTCTGACCATCTCCTGTATCATGTTTGCAGTCTCTGACCGTCTCTTGTATCATGTCTGCAGTCTCTGACCATCTCCTGTATCATGTCTGCAGTCTCTGATCATCTCTTGTATCATGTCTACAGTCTCTGATCATCTCTTGTATCATGTCTACAGTCTCTGATCATCTCTTGTATCATGTCTGCAGTCTCTGACCTTCTCTTGTATCATTGTCTGCAGTCTCTGACCATGACCCTAATTGTGATGCATCGTGATGCATCGCGGAATCGAATCGAATCCTTGACTAGATAATCGTAATCGAATCGTGAGTCCATTGAAGATGCGCACCCCTGGTACCTTCATCAGGCAAGTGCTGATGATCACTTGCCTGATCAAGGGGTCCTACATAGCTCTGAAACGTTGCCTTTGTAAATATCGTGTGTCCACTGAATAAAGCTTTGGACCCTTTGGATGAATCCTTGGTGTGCTGGTGACATACACTATATTGTCAAAAGTATTGGGACACCTGCCCACCCTTTGCAGCTATAACAGCTTCAACACTTCTGGGAAGGCTGTCCACAAGGTTTAGGAAGTGTGTTTGGGAATGTTTGACCATTCTTTCCAGAAGCACGTCTGTGAGGTTAGGCACTGATGTTAGAGAGAAGGCCTGGCTAGCAGTCTCTGCTCTAATTCATCCCAAAGGTGTTTTATCGGGTTGAGGTCAAGACTCTGTGCAGGCAAGTCCAGTTCATCCACTCCAAACTCACTCATCCATGTCTTTATGGACCTTTATGGTCTTTATGGAAGTCCTGAAAGGCCGGTGAGAGTGCTCAGCATCACCCCCTGTTGAAAGACCCCATCCGGGAAGCCCCAGAGGAGTCCCTAAGCATCCCCAGTGTTGGCGGTGCAGTGACTGGGGGCACATCGCTGCCAAGTGTCCCTTGAACCCTGAGCCTATGGAATATTATGTAGTTCGATGCATGTCCCTGTTTGCTCGCCCTGATCCAGACATGCCAAGCTTGCTTGTAAAGATAAGGGGGAAAAGTGTACATGTCCTCCTGGACTCTGGAAGTCTTGTCACCCTGGTCCATACCCGGCTGGTGGGCCCTGAACAGCTGACCCAGCATCAGGTAGGAGTGGTATGTGTGCATGGTGACCCCACAGTGCTGGTGACTGGACTTCCTAGTGGGACTGAAGGGGGGAAACCCAACCGCTTTGAACCAAAGGTTGATGAAAATGCTGTAGGGGTGACCCCTGAGACCCTAGAGTTACATAGTTACATAGTTAGTCAGGTTGAAAAAAAGACACAAGTCCATCCAGTTCAACCAAAACAAAAAAAAAAAGTTTCCCGGCATGCCAAAGCTAGAGGTTTCTCGGGCAACTTTGGGACCGCTCAGTTACAGGATCCTACTCTTGTACAAGCCTGGAAAAATGTGAAGATAAACAATGGGACCCCGGTAACCCCGGGTAAGCTCATATGGCGGTTAACCATGACATGTTGTATCGGGTTGACAGAATTCGGGGTGAGGTTGTGGAACAACTCGTGGTGCTTGGCCCCTATAGGAGGACAGTGCTGAACCTGGCCCATACACACCCCCTGGGTGGCCATCTGGCCTATGATAAAACAAAAGAATGTGTCGCACAGCATTTCTTCTGGCCTGAGATACATGCCGACGTGAAAAACTATTGTGAGTCATGTCCTGAGTGTCAAAAGGTAGCCCCTATGCCCCATTAACGTAGCCGACTGGTACCATTGCCTGTGATTGAGATTCCTTTTGACCGTATTGCCATGGATCTGATAGGACCAGTAGTTAAGTCTGCCAGAGGCAGTACATCCTAGTCGTCATGGACTATGCCACCTGGTATCCCAAGGCTGTTCCCTTAAGAAACACTTCCTTCTAGACCGTCACCAAAGAGTTGTTCCACATGTTTACCCATACTGGGATCCCAAAGGAGGTTCTAACTGACCAGGGAACTCCCTTCATGTCCTGCACCTGCTGTCCAGCCTGCTGATCCTGTGCCCGCTGTCCGGCCTGCTGATCCTGTGCCTGCTGTCCGGCCTGCTGATCCTGTGCCCGCTGTCCGGCCTGCTGATCCTGTGCCCGCTGACTGGCCTGCTGATCCTGTGCCTGCTGTCTGGCCTGCTGATCCTGTGCCCGCTGTCTGGCCTGCTGATCCTGTGCCTGCTAATCCTGTGCCCTCTGTCTGGCCTGCTGATCCTGTGCCTGCTGTCCAGCCTGCTGATCCTGTGCCTGCTGTCCCACCTGCTGATCCTGTGCCAGCTGTCCGGCCTGCTGATCCTGTGCCCGCTGTCCGGCCTGCTGATCCTGTGCCCGCTGTCCGGTCTGCTGATCCTGTGCCCGCTGTCCGGTCTGCTGATCCTGTGCCCGCTGTCCAGTCTGCTGATCTGATGCCCGCTGTTCAGTCTGCTGATCCGGTGCCTGCTGTCCAGTCTGACGATCCAGTGCCTGCTGATGACCCAGTGCCCACTGCCCAGCCTGATGACCCGGAGTCTACTGATCTGGTGCCTGATGACCTGATGCCCACTGCCCAGGCTGATGACCCGGTGCCCAATGACTCAGTACCTGATGATCCTATGCCCGCTGATGACTCTGTGCCTGCTGCCCAGCCTGACCCTCTGCCCTCTACCCAGCCTGATGATCCGGTGCCCGCTGACGACCCGGTGCTTACTGCCAAGCCTGATCCAGTGCCCGCTGACCAGGTGATGGATGATCCGGTGCCCGCTGCCCAGCCTGATGACCCGGTGTCTGCTGATCTGGTGCCCGATGACCCGCTGCCCAGCCTGATGACCCAGTGCCCGATGACCCAGTCTCTGATGATCTGATGCCCACTGATGACTCGGTGCCCGCTGCCAAGCCTGATGATCCAGTGCCCGCTAATCCAGTGCCTGATGACCCGGTGCCCACTGATCCTGTGCCTGATGACCCAGTGCACGCTGATCCTGTGCCTGATGACCCGGTGCCTGCTGATCCTGTGCCTGATGGCCCAGTGCCTGCTGATCCTGTGCCTGATGACCCGGTGCCTGCTGATCCAGTGCCTGGTGACCCGGTACCCGCTGATCCAGGGCCTGATGACCTTGTGCCTGCTGATCCCATGCCTGCTGATCCAGTGCCTGCTGATCCCATGCCTGATGACCCTGAACCCCCTGATCCAGTACCTGCTGATCCCATGCCTCATGACCCGGTGCCCACTGATCCAATGTGTGCTGATCCCATGCCTGATGACCCTGAACCCGCTGATCCAGTGCCTGCTGATCCAATGCCTGTGGATGCTTGCCTGCCCGATGCCCATCTTGCCACTGTTTTCCCCTGGCTTGATGCCCAGACTGACTTTGATGGCCCTGTGTTGCCTGCCTCGGCGGGTGTCATGCCCGCTGTCCAGCTAGCTGTTGATACCAGACTCAGACCTCCAGATCCTGGTGGTGGGGCATATGTTCCTGTACCTGACTTGGGTGACATGCCGTCCAGCAGGTTAAAAGACTCGGTCGGAACAGTGAAAAAAAAGTGTGCAGACACGGAGGGGAAACTTTGCTGGACTTTCCTGCACCCACATGAACTGTCAGGTCAAGGGCAGAATGGAGCATCCGGAGGCCACTCCTTAAGGGGGGGGAACTGTCAGGACCCATGTTGCTGCTTGGTTCACCTGCAGGTGGCAGTGTTGCTTTCAGCACCAGAGGGTGCAGTTCTGGTGGCCACCAGTGGGTGTCTCCCAGCAGATGGACTTACTAATCATCAGGCTGCACCTGACATGATCTGCTGGGAGTACATTAGTCCGTCCTTCGCAAAGGGTCAGGGCTTCAGTATTTTGCTCTGCAAGCTGTGTCCCTGCCTGAATCTGACCCACTCTGATGTGTTCTGATCCCTGATCTGTGATCCTGACCCAGAGACCTGATCCCTGAACCTGCTTCCGGCACCCTTACTCTCCTTCTGCTCCCAGTAACCTGGCTCCCTGTTCCCCTTATCTGATATCACCCTGTTTGCTTACAGTACATGTCGCCGTTTATTGATTGGTTTGCGCAAAAGTTATCGCATCTACAAACTATGGGAATTGATTTATGGCGTTTTTTATTTATTTAATTTTTTACTAGTAAAGGCGGTGATCTGCGATTTTTATCGGGACTTTGATATTGGGGCGGACATTTTTTACACTTTTTTGGGACCAATGACATTTATACAGCGATTAGAAATTTAAATGTCCACTGATTACTCTATAAATGTCACTGGCAGTGAAGGGGTTAACACTAAGGGGGCAGTGAAAGGGTTAACTGTGTTCCCTGGGTGTGTTCTAACTGTGGGGGGGGCAGGGCTGGCAAGGACATAACAGATCTAACTGATCCCAGTGACAGGGATCAGTAGATCTGTCATGTCCCCTTCACAGAACGGAGAGCCGCTGTGTTTAGATCGGCGGTTCCCCATTCTGCAGCTCTGACAGGCGATCTCAGGTCTGGAGCCTGCACAAGGGTGGACGTCCATGGACGTCCACCCGGCAATTGAGATCCACGCTGTAGCCGTCTTTCAGCTATAGCGCGGATCTGAAGGGGTTAATGACAACATTATCCCCTTGCCGACTGCCGATCGGCATCTGACGGCGACAAGGTGGCTGGTGAGCGCAAATCACCGTCATACGACGGCGGCCGCGCTCACGAGCCTAGTGAGCGCGCGCCGCCGGAGGCGCGCCCGAGCGCTCACTGTGTTCGGGGAGGGCCAGGGAGCGGGTGCGGCGGCTTCGATTGCCGCCGGCTACCCGCGATGGCCCCCCCGGAGTGAAGGAACGGAGGTCCGTGTATGTGAAGGGGGAAGGGCTGTGATCACAGCCTTCCTGTATACGAAGGCTGTGACCACTTCCCTTCCCTGCTAGGGCAGTCCCCCCACAGTTAGAACACGTCCAGGGAACATAGTTAACCCTTAGAGCGCCCCCTGCAGGTTAACCCCTTCACTGCCAATGGCATTTACACAGTAATCAGTGCATTTTTATAGCACTGATCGCTGTATAAATGCCAATGGTCCCAAAAAAGTGTCAAAATGGTCCGACATGTCCGCTGAAATATCGCAGTACCGCTAAAAATCGCAGATCGCCGCCATTACTAGTAAAAAAAATAAAATAAATAAAAACCCCAAAAATGAATTCTCATCATCCGTAAACGCGACCACTTTTGCGCAAACCAATCAATGAACGCCGATTGCGATTTTTTTTATCACAAATATGAGGAAGAATATAAATTGGCCAAAACCGATGAAAAAAAATGTTTTTTTATATTTTTTTTTTTGGATTTGTATTTTAGCAAAAAGTAAGAAATTTGGGTTTTTTTGCAAAATTGTCACTCTTCTTTTGTTTACAGCGGCGATCAGAAATGACGCAGCGCTGATCAAATACCACCAAAAGAAAGCTCTATTTGTGGGAAAAAAAGGACGCAAATTTTGTTTGGGTACAACGTTGCACGACCGTGCAATTGTCAGTTAAAGCGACGCAGTGCCGATTCACAAAAAGGGCTCCGGTCCTAAAGCTGGAAATCCTTCCGGGGCTGAAGTGGTTAAAAAACCTAATTCTAATTCTGTGCAAACCCTGCAGCCCAGCTTCTGGACCTGATTATTGTTCATCTTTCTATTCAGCACGAAAATTGTTAGACTGTCATTTTTGTACAAATTTACGTCACCCTTATTTATTCATTCATTTTAATACATTCATCTGTTAAATTCATGATTGGTTTTCATCGACTTATATGGATTTAAGGCTGCAGTTGTTAAATCTTATGCCTGATTGACGACTTAAAACTGTATTCAAAGGCTTCAAACCAATTTTGTGCACACATTTTGGGTAGACGTGACTTGCACAACATCCAGATTTCCTATATGGCATAGAACCTTTTCAACACAATGGGGGGCCTAATTCCAAAACAGAGTGTGCAGCTTGAATACCTGCAAACAGCAAACCTATAAACCTGACCCAAGCTTGTGTCAGTTGTATTAGGATCCTTTGTTCGTTCAGCTTGTGGCCCAGTCTGATGCCTCACTGTCTTTATCCCTGAGACTGCCCTGGTGTGGCTATTACTTGTTCACAAAAGAAGCTCAGGTACAGTGTAAAAGGAAACACTTCTCTTCTCTATAAACAAAAAATGAAGATTCAACCATTTTCCCTTTCAGGCATAGAAAGCTTGGTGGCAGAAAAGGCTTTAGAACACAGCCGAAGGTTGTTAAATTATAAAGATAGCAAGGAGGGCTTTTGCATCTTCACTTAAGAGTTTGCCAGCTAAGCAAGCTTTTCTTTGCCTCAGTGAAGATGAGAATACAAAGGCAGACAAAGGAGGGAGGCCTCTGCATGTATTTGTTATCTGACAGATTCTGGGACAGTGGAAGGAGGTAAAAATTCTGGAACTGTATTATCTCCTGCACTAAAGGCAATTATCATATGCTAATGGTTTGCAAATGTACACAGGCCCTATGGTGAAAAAAGGAGAGAAATTCAGATATTCTGGAGTTCATACAACACATTGGGTCTGATTAACAAATATGAGAAAAGTAATTTTCAATTACTTACAGAAGCCAATCAGATTGTATGCTTCATTTAAACAGGAAAACATGTATCAATTTTAATTTCAGCATGCTGGACGTTTGGAAAACACCCTGCAACAAAACAGGTGTGGGTGAAATGTGTTGTTAAAATGCTGTTTAGCAGTTAGCCCAGGTTCACACAAATGCGATGCGGGAACCAGTGCAATTCCAGCGCCGGTTCCTGCATCGCATCTCTCCCGTAGGCAGTTCACACTGCCCTCTGTGAATTGCTGTGGGTGTCAATACAATGTTAATGACACCCCCAGATGGGTTCACAGATCGCAGTGCAAACTCTGGATTCGTACAGGAATCGGATCGCATGGGTGAGAACACCCATGCGATCTGATTCCAGTGTGGGTAAAAAACAGTCCCTGCACTTTTTTCTGTGTGAATCAAATGCTAGTTTAGCCATACAACTGTATGGCTGAACTCACATTGCTCAGACATCCCATGTGATCGGCACCTGCAGTGCAGGTGCAAATCACATGCAACGTCTGTGATTGCACTAATGTGAACCCGGGCTTAGTGGACCTGCTTTATCCACTTTTACACATATTCTTGATGAAACTGGATGTTGTTCTTGTTGAATAAACATCTCTGAATTTTTATTTGCCATCTGGGAGCTCACCTCTGTTGATATCCAAGCTTGCGGATCTACTGCGTACACTGTAATGTACACTCTTATCCCAGCTACTGTATATTGTGCTACTTGGGTGTATCAAGACACTTAAAGGCTAAGTTCACCTTTGTCCACTTTTTTTCTTTAAATTCCAGCTCCCCTGTGTACCAATATAGCATTAATGTACTTATTTTGCAAGAATAAAACAGATTTCCATTAATTCTATACGCGCTGACCTCACTGTCTTCAAAGCTGTTTAAAAACACTGCTGGATTACTTCTGCCTTACTTCCTGGTCGGACTTTAAGTCATGACACAGGAAGGAGTTGACCAGCTGAGGGTAGATATGATGCAGGGTGTTGTCTAATGAGATCAGCTGGTCAACTCCTTCCCGTGCCATGACTTAAAGACTGTCCAGGGAGTAAGGCAAAAGTAATCGAGCAGTGTTTTTAAATAGCTGTGAATAGGTGAGGTAAGCCTGTGTAGAATTAATAGAAGGCTTTGATATTTTTGCAAAATAAGTACATTAATGCTACAGTATCATACAAAAGTGAGTACACCACTCACATTTTGTAAATATTTTATTATATCTTTTCATGTGACAACACTGAAAGAAATGACACTATGCTACAATGTAAAGTAGTGATTGTACAGCTTGTGTAACAGGTAAATTTGCTGTCCCCTCAAATTAACTCAACACACAGACATTAATGTCTAAACCGCTGGCAACAAAGGTGAAAAAGTCCAAATTGGGCCCAATTAGCCTTTTTCTCTCCCCAGTGTCATGTGACTCCCTCCCCGTCAGGTGTGAATGGGGAGCGGGTGTGTTAAATTTGGTGTTATCGATCTCACTCTCTCATACTGGTCACTGGAAGTTCAAAATGGAACCTCATGGCAAAGAACTCTCTGAGGAACTGAAAAAAGAATTGTTGCTCTACATAAAGATGGCCTAGGCTATAAAAAGATTGGTTCCACTCAGAACAGGCCTCGCCATGGTCGACCAAAGAAGTTGAGTGCATGTGTTCAGCATCATATCCAGAGGTTGTCTTTGGGAAATAGACGTTTGAGTGCTGCCAGCATTGCTGCAGAGGTTGAAGGGATGGGGGTCAGCCTGTCAGTGCTCAGACCATACACCACACACTGCATCAAATTGGTCTCCATGGCTGTGTCCCAGAAGGAAGCCTCATCTAAAGATGATTCACAACAAAGCCCGCAAACAGTTTGCTGAAGACAAGCAGACAAGGACATGGATTTCTGGAACCATGTCCTGTGGTCTGATGAGACCAAGATAAACTTATCTGGTTCAGATGGTGCCAAGCATGTGTGGCGGCAACCAGGACTACAAAGACAATTGTGTCTGGCCTACAGTCAAGCATGGTGGTGGGAGTGTCATGGTCTGGGACTGCATGAGTGCTGCCAGCACTGGGGAGCTACAGTTCACCTCCAAGACGAACACTGCCTTGTTAAAGAAGCTGAGGGTAAAGGTGATGGACTGGCCAAGCATGTCTCCAGACCTAAACCCTATTGAGCATTTGTGGGGCATCCTTAAACGGAAGGTAGAGGAGCGCAAGGTCTCTAACATCCACCAGCTCCGTGATGTCGTCATGAAGGAGTGGAAGAGGACTCTAGTGGCAACCTGTGAAGCTCTAGGGGAACTCCATGCCCAAGAGGGTTAAGGCAGTGCTGAAAAATAATGGTGGCCACACAAAATATTGACACTTTGGGCCCAATTTGGACATTTTTACATAGGGGTGTACTCACTTTTGTTGTCAGCGGTTTAGACATTAATGTCTGTATGTTGTGTTATTTTGAGGGGACAGCAAATTTACACTGTTATACAAGCTGTACACTCACTGCTTTGCATTGTAGCAAAGTGTAATTTCTTCAGTGTTGTCACATGAAAGGATAGAATAAAATAGTTGCAAAAATGTGAGGGGTGTACCAATATGTGACAAACGTGGGTATCAGATCACTGCCCTCCTCACTGACTGGTGACAGAGGACCCCCCGATCTCACACCGCGCTTGTCACTAACGTAATAATACCACTCTCAGCTGCTTCCAGCACAAAGAGTTTCCAGAATGAGGGACCACTGTCTAAGTGCCAGCCACCTGAGAGCAATTGTTACTGGGCTAATTCAAGCAATTAACCCTTTCACTACCACCACCTCTGGATATTGAGCCAGAGGACCCGAGAGTTTAGCAATACCACTTGTGATTTTAGAATAATCACCTGTAACACACGCTGTCACCACAGACAGGGATATTCAGATGAGTTATCCTAAACAGTAGCACTCTTCAAAGCAACAGGTTCATTATAGCTTGCATTAAGAGTTTTAGGGACAAGATTAACACTTTTCAGAATAAGGTTATAATAATAAAAAGGTCAAAATTGGTGCAGATAACATATTTACAGGAAAATGGTGTTACAAAGCAATTAGAGACATAATATACAGCAGCAAAGAGATAAGGCAGAATTGAAGGGGAGAATGATACTTGCAGTTAAATGTCCGTAATTGATTAGGCTTGCCACAGGAGTAACACCTACGGTTGTCAGTCAGGGAGGGCTTGGCACCAGGAACTGCAAGTTCAGACCACTGAGAAGCTTGGTTGGCAGGCAGAGGAGGGGTTGCCACGTGCAATTTCCCCCCTTTCCAGCCATTCGGTGGGGCCTTGCGATGGTCCAATACCAGAGTGCTGATGAAGGTATCTGCCAGTTCTGCTGCAGCTTTAACAGAACCGTGCTTCCGCTCTAACACAAACTGTCTGACGTCTGGAGGACAGATATGCAAAAGCTGATCTTCAATCATGAGATCTTACAGGGCCTCAAAAGAACTGGCTTTCAGGCCCCTAGTCCACTGTTGGAATGTGGTACGTAAACGGCTTACTGCATCCATATAGGAGTCTCCAGGCCCCTTTTGCAGATACCTAAATCGGTTTCGGTACACTTCCGTGGTTAGTTTTTATTTCCGAATGATCGCACCATTTATGGCTTCATAGTCTTCGTCCTGCTCCGCTGGCAGGTCGACATGCGTATTCAGGGCCTTGCCTCGTAGCCCTGGCATGAGGTACTGGGCCCATTGTGCTGGGGGCAAATGGTACTGATGGCAAGTTTTTTCAAACGACAGTAGATACATATCAATGGCACTGTCTTTTTCCATGACTGGAAATTTGGCGGCTGGGCTCGCAGGCAGAGAGGTCCTGCTGACAGGGTGCAGGCCTCACATGTGCTAGCTGCGGTGAAGAGAAAGGAGTTATGTGAGCCTGATAAATTTCCCTTCAGGTCAGGAGTAACAGTCTGCAAGTGAAGTGCTGGAGAGAAGTGAGAGGAGTAACAGTCTGCAAGTGAAGTGCTGGAGAGAAGTAAGAGGAGTAACAGTCTGCTAGGTAAGTGCTGGAGGAAGTAGAGTTGTATATACGGTTGTGTATATAGGTGGTCCTGTAACGCAATTCTTTGGGTCATACCACAGTCACCCCTTTTCCCTATCCAAGTTAATCCCCTAAATAAAACAAACAAAAACAAGAGCCGGCCTGTTCAGTGACTCCGGATGTGTGAGATATGGTGGGACTGAGGGCAGCCAATAGGTGAACCACAACTACCAGCCATTCCCAAGGGAGGACACGGCTACACTCACTTTTGTGAGATACTGTGCATTGGTACATAGAGGAGCTGGAATTTCGGAAAAAAAAAAAAGTGAACAAAGGTGAGCCTTTAACCACTTAAGGACTGGGATTTACCCCCTTAATGACCAGGCCATTTTTTTGTGATATGACATTGCTTTGCTTTAACTGACAATTGCGGGTTTTATTTTTTGCACTATAAACAAAAAAAGACTGTCAATTTTGAAAAAAAAAAAATACCTTTTGCTATAAAAAAATATATAAAAAAATGTAAAGAAACTAATTTCTTCATCAGTTTTGGCCGATCTATATTCTTCGACATATTTTTGGTAAAGAAATCGCAATAAGCGTATATTGATTGGTTTGCGCAAAAGTTATAGCGTCTACAAAATAGGGAATAGATTAATCACATTTTTATTATTATTTTTTTCTTTGTTAGTACTGGCGATCAGTGATTTTTAGCGGGACTGCAACATTGCGGCGGACATGTCGGACAATTTTGACACTTTTTTGGGACCAATGACATTTATACAGTGCACAGTGCTATAAAAATGCACTGATTACTGTATAAATGACACTGGCAGGGAAGGGGTTAACACTAGGGGAGATTAAAGGGTTAAATGTGTTCCCTGGGAGTGCTTTCTAACTGTGTCTAATTACTAGGAACAGACAATCACTCCCCTGACAGAACGGGGATTTGTTTGTTTACATTGAAAGATCCCCATTCTGGCTCTCTGTGGAGCGATCGCGGGTGGTCAGCGGACATTGCGGCTGCTGGCCATGCACAACAGCTCCGGCACCATGCCGTGGGCGCACTCGCCCACTGTATCTATTGCATGAAGCGACGTACAGCTACAGTGATTCACGCAATAAAGGCAACCTGCCGCAGTATAACTATGGCGGCTGGTCAGCAAGTGGTTAAGCACACTGTTGACCTGTACAAAAATTGGTACATGCATTGCTGCTGTTTGGTATCAAGAGCTGGTTCTGGCCAGCTCAGTAGGTTGCTTAAAAAAAGGCCAGGATACTTACATTTATAGGAAAAGTTTATCCAAGGAATATCCGATTGCCTCTCGGGGGATCAGGAATTTTTTTCCCCTGCTGGAGCAAATTGGATAATGCTTTACTGGGTTTTTTTTTGCCTTCCTCTGGATCAACAGTAGGTATGGGTTTGTGTATATAAAATTTTATGATTTTCTTTTTTTTTTCTCCGTTTATTGGTTGAACTAGATGGACTTATGTATTTTTTCAACCAGACTAGGTAACTAAGTATATAAAAATAAGGTGAAAAACACCAGTTAAATCATAGTTACATCAAAAAAATGGTTCATAAAAATGAAGTTCATAAACTCAAAAAGAATGACATTCCATCAAAAATTGTTTCATAAAAATTAAGTTCATAAACTCAAAAAGAAGTGTCCATCATAGTCCAAAAGAATCCAATAAAGTGAACATGTGCAATATAAGGTGCTTCGCTGATATACTCCAGAAAAAATAAAATATTTCCGCCACCAGTGCTCCAATATACTCAGTGGTCACCCATAGGAATACAGCTTTCCAGTAATAACCTTTCAAACAGCATGTCAAGCCGTGCTCTTTATCCAGACCTCAGCCATTGTATTATCGCAGGCAAGTTACCACTCAGATAGGGAGAAAAAGCATAGAACTCTCATAGTGCAATATTGTCTTAAAAAATGGATCCTTTTTTTCTAAAACTTTATGCGCTTACATTGATTAAAAACAAACAGAGCAATAGTTACTCATAGGCTGTGATGTCCGCGTTTCATAATCCGATCCGCCAAACGGTGGGCATGCAGCCTCCTCTCAAGTTGCCGTATAGTTATTCCCCTAATGTTTCCTCATTACAGACTCGCTCACAAGGGATCTGGCAGCACAATTGAGAGATATAATTCTTTGGGATTTGGGATCATCAGTGCGTTTTTTTAGTTTATGTAACTATGTAATCTGGATTGACTAGACCAAAATAGAGCTTTAAGATCACAACCAAGAGCTATGTTTGGAGAAGGGTCAATAAGGCCTATAGCAACAAGAATACCATCCCCACTTTGAGGCATGGTGGTGGCTCACTGACGTTTTGGGTGTGTGTGTGGGGGGGGGGGGGCTCTAAAGGCACAGGAAATCTTGTGAAAATTGTTGGCAAGATGCATGCAGCATGTTATCAGAAAATACTGGCAGATAATTTGCATTCTTCTGCATGAAAGCTGTACATGGGACGCTCTTGGACTTTCCAGCACGGAAATGACTCTAAGCACAAGGCCAAGTTGACCCTTCAGTGATTACATCAGAAAAACGTGAAGGTTCTGGAGTGGTCATCACAGTTTCCTGACCTTAATATCATCGACCCACTCTGGGGAGATCTCAAATGTGCGATTTATGCAAGACAACCAAAGACGTTGCATGAACTGGAGGCATTTTACCAAGACTATACCACCTGCAAGAATTCAAGGCCTCATAGACCACTATTACAAAAGACTGTAACCTCAAAGACTGTCATTGATGCAATAAGTGGGCAATATGCAGTATTAAGAATGAAGAGTATGTAGACTTTTGAACAGGGGTCATTTCATTTGTTTACATTTGTTTGTTTTCATTTGTTTACTTCTTGCCATGTTTTGTTCTATGATTGTGCCATTCTGGTATGACCTATAGTTGAATATGAACCCCATAAAAAATAAATGTGTTTTGTATGCTCACTTATGTTTTCTTAACCACTTCCCGACCGCGCTATGGACAAAAGACGACCACAGCGCGGTCGGGTTATTCTGGGAGGACGTCCATGGACGTCCTCGCAGAATCGCACACCTGCGCGCCCCCTAGGGCGCTCGCACGGAAGCCTCCGTGTTCGCCGAGTTCGCGGGACCTGGCGCAGCACAGATCGCGGTAAAGGGCCCGTAGCAACAGCCCTTTACCACGTGATCGCTCCCTCCAATGAGGGAGCAATCACAGCGTAAACAAAGAAGGTCAGGAGGAGGTCCTTTTCTCTTCTCTCCTCACACCGATACTGTGTGAGGAGAGGAGAGCTTTGGTGAGTGACCTCCATCAGTTATCTGTGCCCAGCAGTGCCATTTAGTGCCACAAAAGTACCCAGCAGTGCCACAAAAGTACCCATCAGTGCCACTAAAGTACCCAGCAGTGTCATCTGTGCCACTACAGTACCCAGCAGTGCCACTACAGTACCCAGCAGTGCCACCTGTGCCACTACAGTACCCATCAGTGCTACTACAGTACCCATCAGTGCCACTACTGTGCCCTACAGTGATCATCGGTACCCTACAGTGATCAACTGTGCCCTACAGGACCACTACAGTGCTCATCTGTGCCACATCGTGCCACCAGTGCCCATCAGTGCCACCTGTGCCACCAGTGCCACTTCAGTGCCACATCATTGCTCACCTGTGCCACTACAGCGCCCAGTGCCACTACAGTGCTCAGTGCCACGTCAGTGCTCATCTGTGCCACTACAACGCCCAGTGCCACTACAATGCTCATTAGTGCCACGTCAGTGCTCATCTGTGCCACTACAGTGCTCATCAGTGCCAATACAGTGCTCATCATCACTGCCACTACAGCACTCATCAGTGCTACTACAGTGCTCATCAGTGCCACGTCAGTGCTCATCTGTGCCACTACAGCACCCAGTGCCA
>BLSH010505428.1:46955-58156 GCA_018402905.1 Glandirana rugosa
TGTTAATCGTTTGAACCGGGGCCTTTTCGGGGTCCGGGCCTGGAAAGGCCGTCCGGGCCTGGGGCTTTTCCGGGGCCAAGTTTGCTAATTGTGGAGCGAATGTCTTGGGTTGTTATGGGGGCGTTAATGAAGTCTAGTTGTTCTTTAGAGAGTGAGGGGAGATTGGCCTTGTGTAGGAGGGCTGTGGCGGTTTCTGTGTCTATTGGATCCTTGGTATAGAGGGAGGTATAGAAGTCAGTGAGGAGAGCGTTGATGTCAGAAGGGGAGTTTGTGACCGTCCCATCAGGGCCTTTTAGTGCTCCTATAACCGTGGGAGAACGTTTTCCCGAGCAGAGTCTAGATAGTAGCTTCCCCGCTTTGTTCCCGTTTCGATGGAAGAAGAGGGCCGAGTGTGCTTGATGGATTGATTCCTGGTGGCTGGACCAGAGATCAAAGTGTCGTTTGGCCTTGATCCAAGCCTGAACTGAGGAAGGGTTACGCGATAGAGTCAACTCTCTGTGTGCTGCTCGGAGGGAATCGCTGGCCTGTTTGTAATTCCGGGAGGCACTTTTTTTGTACTGGGCCGCGTAGGAAATTATGCGTCCTCTCAGAATAGATTTGGGGAGGATTGGTGATCCTTGTTAGTCTCACAATATTCCGTCCAAGCAGCACTCAGAGTTGATTTAAAGTCCTCGTTCTTGGCCAGAAAGGATGGAAACCGCCAAAGTTTGGGGCCAGGCGGGGCGACAAGTCCAGATATTTGTACAGTAATCGGGGAGTGGTCCGATATCACCATACTCTCTATGGAGGAAGATGATATCAGTGGAAGGAGGTTTGGGGAAGCAAAAAAATAGTCAATGCGGGACCAAGATTTATGGGGGGGGGAGTAAAAGGTAAAGTCCTTATCTGCGGGGTGGGAAAGACGCCAAGTGTCCGTAAGATGAAGAGAATGCATGGTTTGGGCGAGTGGAGAGAGCGCAGGTGTTGGGGGGGTTCTAGAGGTTGGATGTGTGCGGTCCTCAACCACGTCCATCTGACTCTATAACTTTAACACAGACCAAATAATATACACTTATTGGATTATTTTTTACCAAAGATAGGTAGCAGTATAGGATTTGGCCCAAATTTATGAAAAAACATTACTTATTTGCAAAATTTTTTCACAGAAAAAAAAAAAAAAAGTGTTTTTTTTCTCAAAATTTTCCCACTTTTTTCACTTATGTCGCAAAAAATAAAAAACCCAGAGGTTCTTAAATACCACCAAAAGAAAGCTCTATTTGTGTGAAAAAAATGATAAACATTTTGTTTGGGTACAGTGTAGCACGAGAGAGTAATTGTCATTCAAAGTGTGAGAGCGCTGAAAGCTGAAAATTGGTCTGGGCAGGAAGGGGGTATAAACGTCCTGTATTGAAGTGGTTAAAGGCATTTGGGCATTTTTTTCAGCCTCCCCTGAACTCTCCTCTATGTTATCTTATCAGTACATTTACACAGGGTCATTGGTAGATAAAGGATGGTAACAAGACAGCTCATGTAGGTCATGTCTGTTAATGCGTTAGACTTGTTTTGAGTTACTGGTGCCAATTAGTCATCATTACCCATCTTATATTTATATTGCATGCAGTTTATTCTCTGCTGTGTTATGTTCTTATGTTCTGTTTTGCATCCAGTTTTAAAATTTGTGAATTATATTGTGGTACATCTGAGACCTGCTCTGCTACACATTGCTGTTACATGCCATGAGTGTTCCTGGTCAGATGCCTTCCCGCTGGGTTTGTTGTGAATTATTGGATTCTGCATTAATGCAAGTTCTGTTCTCTGTAACTGGACTCTGTGTGTTTACTGCCGCAGCACTACGCTGCACCTCTGCAAATGTTTATATAAGGCTTGAAAGCTTCAGTGATAAATCTGTTGCATACCTTTGCAAATTTGTCACAGTTGGCTGCCCATGATTACAAGTGCAGGGTTTTCAAATACACAGGTAAACTGTAACATAGACTTAGCTAAAAAGAGAGACAAATGGATTTGGGTGTTGCCAGTTTGCTTTATTAACATCCGTTATGCCCATTGATCTGCTGTAGTGCCATTCATTCCTAATGGCAAGTTCATCTTACCATTGCACCCGTGTTGCACAGCATCCCAACACACAGTGTGCAATGGTAAGGTGCACTGGGTGGCCAGTGGGAATGAATGGCACTGTATTGGATCAAAGAATGGTTACAAAAAATAGTGCATGTATGTTTTTTGGAGTGTTATTGGTATACCATACAGTCAATAGGATATATCATGGTTGCAACCTCATCCCATCATATGCTACTATACAAAGAAATTCCCCCACAGAAAGGGACTTTAAATAGGTTAAGCAACCACTGTTTTATGTAAAAACAATAATTTATTACATCAAAAAGATCAATGAATAAAGACAGCACATAAACAAATGAAAAATTGTCAGAATGGTCACATAAAAAACATTAACATTAAAAGTGTTCATGTTGGTATTGCACCAGTGTTGCCTTAGAAAGGTGTTGGTTGAGAAGGCACAGTTGGTGGGCCGCAAGGAATGCGGTTTACCCTCCGCGATGGAATGCGTTTTTTTGGAGTGTTGGGCAGTCTATTTGCCTTTGTGCAATGCATATTACCCTGTATGCATTAACGCACCACAACTGTTGAATCCAGCCTCTGCAAAGAAGTTATTGTCAAACAACTGATCTGGTGACTCCTCTGGCCCTTGTTAACCAGTATATAATGCTATCCCCCTGGAGCCGCTGAATAAGATGGGTCCTCCTGTTCTTGGCCCTGGACTCTAAAGATGTTTCAACTTTTCTGACTCAACTTATTGGGTACAGGCCTGTATTGTGAATACAATCAAAAGATAATAAAGCAACATCTCAATCACCATATTACTTTAGTCCTGAGCCTGTCTACACGCATCTCCAGAAATCTTAAAAGTATGGTGCTGCAAATAGGTTTTGACAAACAAAACTGAAAGCATCCCATAAAGACTGCTCACCACTAGGAATTTACCTTTACAGGGATAGAAAGAGTGCCTGGTAGAAAAGAGCAATATTAAAGAGATGTGCAAAGAAAAAAATAAATAAACTATATATAGGAAGCAATATCTTCTGAAATCTGAAGTCAATAACTGAAAGCTTGTGAACAAATACTGTACACGGTTTAAACAGCTATAGTTTACATTGATTCTCAACCAGGGTTCCGTGGAACCCTAGGGTTCCTCCAGAGGTTGCTAGGGGTTCCTTGAGCAATGAGCAATTTCTGCCTCTCAGATAAGTTCCCACTGACACCATTGATAATTTTAGTTATCTGTAAAAAGTTAATTCTATCCAATGACCACGAGTGTAAGGACCATTCTTCCCACTGACCATCAGACTAATGTATCATGAGTTGTAGAATTTTAATTTTTAGCAGCGGTTCCCCGAGACAGGAGAACTATTTCAAGGGTTCCTCCGTGTCGAAAAGGTTGAGAAAGGCTGGTTTACAGTTTATATCATTTTGTAATTGTAGAAGAATACATTTCTTGGCAAAGCTGCAAGATCAAAGGAAATAAGACCTCTTTCAGTTTTTATCTTTAAAGTGTATGTAAATACTTGTAATAATCTAATTTTAGATTTCTTTGGTCTGTTATAAATACAGTATCTCACAAAAGTGAGCACACCCCTCACATTTTTGTAAATATTTTGTTATATCTTTTCATGTGACAACAGTGAAGAAATTACCTTCTGCCTTGATGAGAATGCAGCAGCTTGGTGCTGTCTGTGAATTATTCTGAAAGTACTTGCCATTATATATGCCCTTAACACCCTTGTCATTAACCACTTGCCGACCGCCGCCGTCACCTGACGGAGGCAAAGTGGTACGATATCTCAAACCTCCGTCACATGACGGCGGCTGCAAGATCGCGGATCACGAGTGAGCGCGCACCGCCGAAGGCACGCTCGCGCTCACTGTGTTCCGGGGGAGCCAGGGAGCGGGTAGGGCAGACTCGATGTCTGCCGGCTACTCGCGTTTGCTCCCCCAAAGTGACAGAACGAAGGTCCGTGTATGTAAAAACAAGTATCTCCGTTCTGACAGGGGGAAGGAATGTGATTGAAGGCTCCCTGTATATGGGAGCCGCAATCACTCTCCTCCCCCACTCAACCCTGCCCCCATACAGTTAGTAACACACACAGGGAACACAGTTAACCCTTAGGGCACCTCCTGCAGGTTAACCGCTTCCCTGCCAGTGACATTTACACAGTAATCAGTGCATTTTCATAGCACTGATCGCTGTATAAATGCTAATGGTCCAAAAAGTGTCACAATGGACCGACATGTCTGCCACAATATCGCAGCCCCGCTAAAAATCGCAGATCACCACCATTACTAGTAAAAAAAAAAAAAAATAAATAAAAACCCCGTAAATTACTTCTCATCATTTGTAAACGCGGCACCTTTTGCGCAAACCAGTCAATATACGCCAATTGTGATTTTTTTTTTTTACCAAAAATATGAGGAAGAATATAAATCGGCCAAAACCAATGAAAAAATAGTTTTTTTTATACATTTTTTTGGATATGTATTATAGCAAAAAGTAAGAACTATTGTTTTTTTGCAAAATTGCCGCTCTTTTTTTGTTTATAGCGGTGATCAGAAATGACGCAGAGGTGATCAAATACCACCAAAAGAAAGCTGTACTTGTGGGAAAAAAAGGATGCAAATTTTGTTGGGGTACAACATCACACAACCGCGCAATTGTTAGTTATAGCGATGCAGTGCCGAATCGCAAAAGGTGCTCTGGTCCTAAAGGGGGAAATGCTTCCGGGGCTGAAGTGGTAAAAAATTCAAAGTTGTTAAAGCGGTTGTATCCCCAAAAAATTATTTTTACCTACAGGTGATACACTCAAAAAGATCCTATAAGCGCTACAACCAGAGATAATGTCATTGTTAGGAAACTTGATATCCTCATGTGTGAATGTTGAAGGAAAACAGAGCTGCTGACAACCACTGGAATGGTAAATATTTTGATGCAAACTGAAGACAGCACTCAATGGAACCTTCAAAGTCACTAGTACATTGTATAAAAAATTGGTTTATTAAACCTTGGATAGTGGATAGCAAGGAATACATAAAAATAATAATCAATCCATTTAAAACAATTAAAACAATTAAAATGGCAATCAGCAATAGATGCCAATGTTGGTAATAAGCCGGATTCTGGGTGAACAAATGTACCACGGCTCTGGGGACCCGGACTGTGGTGACCTGTAAACGTCCTGGGTAATAGAAATGGGGCACTAAGGGATCCACAGCAAAAAAAAAAAAAGTCGCTGTGTGAGAACAGTCGTTGTGCTCGGTGGCTTGGGCAACAATGAGCTGGAATGTCAGCGATGGGGTGTCTCCAACTGTGGTGGCCTATGGAAGAGTGTGGGTGGGGAGGACTGAGGCCACAAACATGGATCTGGGTATAGTTATGGCTGGAGAGGAAACAGAGACTGGATGTAATGAGGCTGGCTGTACGGTGCCCCCTCAGGGAGATAACCGTGGTGCTCAGACATGTGGCTGCTTGGATGGATGACTGACAAGTCCTGGTGACCGGAAGGTACTGACCTGGGGATGAGTGTCGGCACGAATGGATGGTATGCGGCAGGTGGTCAGCGTGGGTCAGTGTTGTGCAGCCAAATGCGGGACTCGTATCCTAGGAGTTGCAATCCTTCCTGGGGTGGTAGAGTGCGATGTGTGAGAGCCGGGTCCGAAGGTTCAGACGCGCTGGGTGACGTCAGCCCAGACGCGATGAGGAGCTCCAGAGCAATGGGGTGACTCCTGGTGGTAGAAAGTGCAAAGTGGCTGGATGGTGTGCTGCAATTGATGAAAGCCCGGGCTAGCCGTGACTTACATGTTTCAATCAGCTGCCCTTTATCAAAATTGTATCAATTGCAGCACACCATCCAGCCACTTTGCACTTTCTACCACCAGGAGTCACCCCATTGCTCTGGAGCTCCTCATCGTGTCTATACCCAGATCCATGTTTGTGGCCTCAGTCCTCCCCATCCACACTGTTCCACAGGACACCACAGTTGGGGACACCCCATAGCTGACATTCCAGCTCATTGTTGCCCAAGCCACCTAGCACAACGACTGTTCTCACACAGCGACTTTTTTTTTCCCGCTGTGGTTTCTATTACCCAGGACGTTTACAGGTCACCACAGTCCGGGGCCCCAGAGCCGTGGTACATTGGTTCACCCAGCATCCAGCTTATTACCAACATTGGTGTCTATTGCTGATTGCCATTTAAATTTTTATCGTTTATGAATTGATTATTGTTTTTATGTATTCCTTGCTATGCACTATCCAAGGTTTAATAAACCAAATTTTTATACAATGTACTAGTGATTTTGAAGGTCCATTGAGCACTGTCTTCATTTTGCATCAAATTACCTACAGATGAGCCTATAATAAGGCTTACCTGTAGGTAAAATGAATATCTTCTAAACCTGTATGGTTTAGGAGATATTCCCCCTGCAAGCAGGTCACGGAAAGTCTACTGGAAAGACGGGCTCCCGCGTGCATGCACGGGAGAGATATCTCACGGCTCTGGCCACTCACAGCACCAGAGCCACGAACCCGGAAAGATCCACCGACAGAAGATGGCGGCCCTGTTGGAGCTTCGTTCTGAGCTGTGGTGCATACTAGCTCATTATACCTTTGCCTTGCAGGTGTTTTTTTTTTTTAAGGGGGATACAGCCACTTTAAATAATATGTTCCTAATAGTTATTCTCTGTAATGATGAATAAAAAAGTCACTATACCAGCATCCTGGTACAGCTAAGTTTTACATGTTGAGAACCTGCCTTTGCTTTGTTGTTAAACGCATGATGTCAATGAGCAGTTGTTTAATCAAATTGTAGAATTCTGATGAACTGCAATTTCCAACCAGCTCTCCACTATAACCCTGATGATGTCTTTAGACTGTTTTATAAATGGGCTAGCCCCAGTATTATAGAACACACTTCTCTAATACACCCAGTTGAATAAATAGGCACACATTTGCTAGTTAAATACAAATTTATAGCTCTGTCTTAGTAATGAATCAAACACTGTTCACTTTCCTTTGCCATTTCTACTAATCTAAACTTACTTTTAATTAGCACTAAGATAAAATGACATCAAATGTATCTCCTAGTTACAGCCATCAATTCCCTTAAAATAACTCTAGAAAATTGTGCCTTTATATGCCTTGATCTTTAATTTTCCTTTTTTTTGGGTAATTACAAAACACATTTTCAATTAAAATAAATGAGAAAAATAGAGCATGTTGCTCTGAACAAGCGCTTTTCCCTTGTACATTTTAATGTACACATACATAATTTTAATTAAAGTGCATCACTGAAAAACAGATTGGAGATTGTGGCACAGTCTTAAGCAAGCTGAAGATCTGTGCACACTAATGATGAATGTATGGTATGACATCACAATGAATTATTATTCCATTTCTTTTATTTTCTCTTAAATTAAGTGAAAAGGGCAATATATTATGAGAAAAGGATTGAAATTTTAATTTATTTTATATGCGCACTGTAAAGTAGAATGCAATGCATGATACACCACAGCATTGTGGCATGCTGCGTTGTTTAAAAAAGGCTCATAAGTATTTGGTGCATAACAAATATGTTACCCCAAAGCAATGCACAATAATGTTTACTGTAACACAAATTAAAACACAAAAAACTGCATTAATGCATATTGGTTAATGCACCACAACAGATCACTAAAGTAGGAATCCGTGCTCAATATGATTGGTGTCTGTTAATGGACAAATTTAAATTAATTTTGACAAGAATATTTCTGGGATATATCCCCAGTGGTCTGTCTTTCTTTGTTTGTAGGTTCACTTTTGCAAGTTCTAGTACTTACATTAAGAATGTTAAAAATAATTTTAAAGTTGTTGTAAGCCTCAGTCATAAAACCTGAGCAAAGCATATATATCTGTAGTGTTTACTTATTTCTCTCCAAAGCTCTAAGTGTCATTTCCCTCTAGAGCTTCGTTCCTCTGTTATCAGCATGAGTCACTTCTCAGAAGTTTTCCCCACACATGAGATAAAATTTGTGTTGGGGAGGGAGCTCAGCATGCAGTTTGTCTATTTAAAACACAGTTCTTCTTCTGTGTGGAGGGGAATGAGTTCCTTTCCTCCAATCAGCTCTCACACGGTGTAACTGTAGCCTCTCCACCACCTTCTCTGTGATACTAACAGATGGAGAAGGGTTTTAACTAGAGTTGAGCAAACCCGGACTGTAAAATTCGGGTCCGTACCGGACTTTGGGGTGTCCGTGCCCCGAACCCGATCCCGGACATTAAAAAAAAGTCCGGGATCGGGTTCAGTATTCGGTTATTTTTGGCGCCTTTTCTATAGCTGCTGGGTAGCCAATCAACAAGCTTTTCACTAGTTTGCCCTTAGAAGCCATCACAGCCATGCCTACTAATGGCATGGTTTTGATTGGACACTGCATCATG
This sequence comes from Glandirana rugosa, assembly GCA_018402905.1. Lineage (NCBI taxonomy): Eukaryota > Metazoa > Chordata > Amphibia > Anura > Ranidae > Glandirana > Glandirana rugosa. Next base: position 55,438 of record BLSH010505428.1, read on the forward strand.
GGGCTGGAGTCACGTAGCGCCACGTGTCAGATCGTCTCAGACTAGAGTAGGGAGAGCTTCATGCCGCTGCTGTGAGGGAAAGATTAGCATTCACAACCATCTCAGACTGCATTAGGGAGACCTTCATTGTGGTCCTGTGAGGGAGACATTAGCGTATCAGAACCATCTTATAGTGCATTAGGGTGATGTTCCTGTCTGTGCTGTGAGGGAGACATTAGCGTTCAGATCCATCTTATAGTGCATTAGGGAAACGTTCCTGTTGGTGCTCTGAGGGAGAGATTCTCATTCTAAAACCATCTACTACTGCATTAGGGAAATGTTCCTGTTAGAGTTGAGCGAACCCGAACTGTAAAGTTCAGATTCGTACCAAACTTTGAGATGTCCGTGACCCAGACCCGAACCCAGACATTTGAAAAAAGTTTGGGTTCGAGTTCTGGGTTCGGGTATTTGATCACGCATGTTGAATAGCAGCAGGGCAGTCAATCAACAAGCGTTTCACTGGTTTTCCCTAGAAGCCATCACAGCCATGCCTACTAATGGCATGGCTGTGATTGGCCAGTGCATCATGTGACCCAGCCTCTATATGAGGCTGGAGTCACAGTGCTGCATGTCACATGTTTTCTAGGTAGCGTAGGGAGAGGATGCTGTCGGTGCTGTGAGGGACAGATTGCAGATAGATAGATAGGTAGAGATTACTACTACTACTGCTTTTAGGGACATATTACAGATAGATAGATAGGTAGAGATTACTACTACTGCTTTTAGGGACAGTTTGCAGATCTCATCCTGCATTACAGAAAGATCTGACTGGACTAGGTAGAGTCTACTGCTTAGAGGGACAGATTATTGTTCTAAAATCATCTCCTAGTTCTATAGGGTCAGGTTCCTGCTGTTGCTGTAAGGGACAGATTATTGTTCTAAAATTATTTTGCAGCCCTCTAGCACTTTCCAGGACTCTTTTACAGTCATTTTTGTGCCAAAAAGTTTGGGTCCCCATTGAATTCAATGGGGTTCGGGGTAAAGTTCGGGTCAAGTTAGGTACCGAACCCGGACTTTTTTCCAAAGTTCGGCCGAACCCACCGAACCCGAACATCCACGGGTTCGCTCAACTCTAGTTCCTGTTGATGCTGTGAGGGAGAGATTATCATTCTAAAACCATCTAGTACTGCATTAGGGAAACGTTCCTGTTGGTGATCTGAGGGAGAGATTCTCATTCTAAAATCACCTACTACTGAATTAGGGAAATGTTCCCGTTGGTGCTCTGAGGGAGAGATTATCTTTCTAAAACCAACTACTTCTGCATTAGGGCCAGGTTCCTGTTGGTGCTCTGAGGGAGAGATTATCGTTCTAAAAACAACTACTACTGCATTAGGGCCAGGTTCCTCTTGGTGCTCTGAGGGAGAGTTTATCGTTCTAAAAACATCTACTACTGCATTAGGGCCAGGTTCCTGTTGGTGCTCTGAGGGAGAGATTATCGTTCTACAACCATCCACTCCTGCATTAGGGCCAGGTTCCTGTTGGTGCTCTATGGGAGAGTTTATCGTTCTAAAAACCAACTACTACTGCATTATGGCCAGATTCCTGTTGGTGCTCTGAAGGAGAGTTTAGCGTTCTAAAAACAACTACTACTGCATTAGGGCCAGTTTCCTGTTCGTACTCTGAGCGAGAGTTTATCGTTCTAAAAACAACTACTACTACATTAGGGCCAGGTTCCTGTTGGTGCTCTGAGGGAGAGTTTATCGTTCTAAAAACAACTACTACTGCATTAGGGCCAGGTTCCTGTTGGTGCTCTGTGGGAGAGTTTTTCGTTCTAAAAATAACTACTACTGCATTAGGGCCAGGTTCCTGTTGGTGCTCTGAGGTAGAGCTTATCATTCTATCGCCAACTACTACTGCTTAGGGCCAGGCTCCTGTTGATGCTCTGAGGGAGATATTATCTTTCTTAAACCATCCACTACTGCATTAGGGCCAGGTTCCTGTTGGTGCTCTGAGGGTGAGTTTATCATTCTAAAAACAAACAATTACGGTACTACTGCATTAGGGCCAGGTTCCTGTTGGTGCTCTGAGGGAGAGTTTATTGTTCTATAACCAACTACTACTGCTTTAGGGCCAGGTTCCTGTTGGTGCTCTGAGGGAGAGATTATCGTTCTTAAACCATCCAGTACTGCATTAGGGCCAGGTTCCTGTTGGTGCTCTGAAGGAGAGTTTAGCGTTCTAAAAACAACTACTACTGCATTAGGGGCCAGTTTCCTGTTCGTACTCTGAGGGAGAGTTTATCGTTCTAAAAACAACTACTACTACATTAGGGCCAGGTTCCTGTTGGTGCTCTGAGGGAGAGTTTATCGTTCTAAAAACAACTACTACTGCATTAGGGCCAGGTTCCTGTTGGTGCTCTGTGGGAGAGGTTATCGTTCTAAAAACAACTACTACTGCATTAGGGCCAGGTTCCTGTTGGTGCTCTGTGGGAGAGTTTTTCGTTCTAAAAATAACTACTACTGCATTAGGGCCAGGTTCCTGTTGGTGCTCTGAGGGAGAGCTTATCATTCTATCGCCAACTACTACTGCTTAGGGCCAGGCTCCTGTTGATGCTCTGAGGGAGAGATTATCGTTCTTAAACCATCCACTACTGCATTAGGGCCAGGTTCCTGTTGGTGCTCTGAGGGTGAGTTTATCATTCTAAAAACAATTACGGTACTACTGCATTAGGGCCAGGTTCCTG
>BLSH010505473.1:5976-17530 GCA_018402905.1 Glandirana rugosa
TTCATACAATACACCCTCGCCCGGTCACCTTTTCGCCTCAGACCCCGAGTGCCTCCCAGCCTCCTCCTAGGGTTTCCCTCATAAAGTGAGAACACTATCAACTATGCTTCCGGTCTCGTATTAAATTTACGCAGTTTATACAAAAAATACCATATCTACAGGGCCTTCTCACCCCAGAGTTCAAACTATATAAGGGTACCAGGCAGGGCTGCCCCCTCTCTCCCCTACTGTTCAACCTAGCTCTAGAGCCACTCTCCAGATATCTCAACCATGTGGCTCCCCTCCATGGCGTTAAATTTCGGGACCTGGAATTGCGCTCGTCGTTATTCGCGGACGATGTTCTAATCTTTTCCTCTAATCTGGCCGCTGACATCTATACCATAAAAAACATATTTGACGCATTTAAATTATGCTCTGGCCTTCGTATCAACTATCACAAGAGTGAAATACTCCCTTTGGGATCCTCCTCCGACCCTCCGTGAGCCCCAGACTCCGCTTTTCCACTGGCCCGCTCCCACATAACATACTTAGGCATTAAGATAGGCAAAATACCCTCTTCTCTCTATCACCTCAATTACCCCCCTCTCTTGACCAAGATAGGCCGGGAGCTGGACAGCTGGATGGACCTGCCCCTCTCGCTCATGGGGAGATGCTACCTTATAAAAATGGTTACATTCGCTCTCCTCCTTTACCCCCTTCAAACAATACCATTACTGCTGAAGCATAAGGACATTCAAACCCTGAACAAAACTATGACATGCTTTGTCTGGCAGGGGAGGCGACCTCGCATCTCCCTAGGCAAGTTGCATCTCCCCAGGAGCGAGGGGGGTACAAGTCTTCCCAATCTTAGACTGTATAATATAGCCTGTTTACTCAGATTTAGTCTGGACTGGTTGACCTGTTCTTCCTGTCACTCAAACTACCGAATTGAGTCGAATATGGTTCACCCATACTCACTAGTAGCTCTACTCCATTCCAGATGGAAAACTACCCCATCGCACATCCAACACAACCTCCTGTTCAGGGACACAGCAATAGCTTGGAGGGAACATAGAAAACTCCTCAAACTCCCCCCTTACTTCTCTAAATTCCTCCCTATTAGGGGCAACCCGGGCTTTTCACCAGGAGATGACTATGAAGTCTTCAAACACTGGGAGGATAAGGGCCTCACAAGATTCTCTCATCTACTGGATGAAACCTCTGGGTCCCCCCGGGCCTTCAGCACGATCGCAAAACATTACTCTCTACCGAGCAGTCACCTCTTCTATTACTGGCAATGTCTTAGTTAAATACAGTCCTCCGGCACGGAGAAAGCTAAGAGGTCACACGACAGCCTGGTGGACACCCTCTTTCAAAAGGGATCTCTCAAAATCTCAGACATATACAAACCTCTGTTAAAACTGACTTCGCCTCACCTGGAGTCCTCCTCGGTAGCAAACTGGAATAAAGACTTCACAAAACCGGACTTGGTCAACAAAATCTTAAAAGGTTATTTAACTACTTTAGATCTCACCCCCAATGAGGTGTGGCGTGAAACCCAACTGAAGATCATGCACCTGGCCTTTATCCCCTTCCTTACAAGCAAGATGGATCCCCAATCTGCCTTTTGCCCACTTTGCAAGCATTATAAACCCTCCCTCACACACCGTCTCTGGCAATGCTCATACATCCAAACCTTTTGGGATTGTACTTTAAGATATATCCGTACAATTATGGGTATCTCCCTGCCGAAAGACCCCCTTCTCATACTCTTTGGCTTTTGGGATATGCCGCAACACCCTCTGCATACCGGGGCTGCACCATGGTCCCTAACGTGCCTTCTCATAGCTAGAAGGGCCATCCTGAAAAACTGGCTTTCCTCACTCGCCCCCTCTGTAAATCAGATTAGTAAAGAATTGACGGCGCTCTTCTTCAAGGAAAAACTCCTGACAGACTTCAATCTAGCTGGGGCGGCTAATCGCTTTCACAAAAAATGGAAACTATTTGAAGCACACATGCAGCTTTCGAATGACGCTTCATACCAAAAGGCTACCTTTAAATTCTCTCCTGGATAATAATAGTTGCTTACACAGAACATTGTAGGTCAGGCCTCCGCCCACCTTCAGCAGACTTGGTTTGGACTGCCTGGACCCGTCCCCTGCAAAACTTCTGATAGGGGAATCAGTACTTACTGCGAGCCCAAGGTACTTCAACAGCCCCCCCCCTGATTTGTCGGGTAAAGAACCCCTCCCTCCCCTTCTCCCTCTTCCCCCTCAACTGTTTGAGATTTATCTGGCTGTTTCATTACTCTATTGCCTTGCCTTTCTTGTACCATGTTATGTTACTGTGTACCTTGCTTGACTATCTGTTCAATGATAGAAAATTATAGAAGATGTGAGAACCCTCCGAGTCGTTATCACGACTCTGAGCATTGCCGTACCGTGATCTTTTCTTTGTATAAAAATTTCAATAAATTCTATTTGAAAAAAAATAAATAAATAAATAAAAACCCCATAAATTAATTCTCATCAATCGTAAAAGTGGCAACTTTTGCGCAAACCAATCAATAAACGCAGATTGCAATTTTTTATCAAAAATATGAGGAAGAATATAAATCGGCCAAAACTGATGAAAAAAACATTTTCTTTATATTTTTTTTTGGATTTGTATTTTAGCAAAAAGTAAGAAAAAAGTTTTTTTTTTTTGCATAATTGTCGCTCTTCTTTTATTTATAGCGGTGATCAGAAATGACGCAGAGGGGATCAAATACCACCAAAAGAAAGCTCTATTTGTGAGAAAAAAGGACACAAATTTAGTTTGGGTAAAACGTCGCACGACTGCGCAATTGTCAGTTAAAGCGACACAGTGCTGAATCACAAAAAGTGCTCTGGTCCTAAACTGGGAAATCCTTCCGGGGCTGAAGTGGTTAAGCTCTGGGAAAAATGAGTACAACTGCACTTGCAGAGAGCACAGTCTATCTGCCATTGTCTTTCCAGCTCAAAAACGTACTGCTACAAACTGTTCTCCAATACCAGATAAACGTATTGTCTGCTTTTTTTTTTTCTTTTTATTTGCTTCTTTATTCATCGCGGCATTAAAGTTATCGCTTCTTCCACCTAAACTGTTGCAGATTATTCAAGCGATCACCACTGTGTGAATGAATATTCATTTCCAGTTTATTTATTGCACGCCATTAGTGGTATTCAAATAAGCATCAGTCATTTTCATTAAATATTTATGCAGCGTCTTTTAATTCTGTGCTGTAAACAGGGAAGAGCCTGAACAGAACAACATTTTAGCCGGAGGGCAATGGGGGAAGACTTTTCCTTTAAACTCTTTGCTAAATAAGTCCTCGTGGGTTTGGGGGCCACGCATATGAAAACTGCTGGAAACAGATTCGGCTGTTGCCCATTTATGCCAATCAAATTGGTGATGTGCCCTAGGGAAATAACTTTGTTTCTAACGGGTAAATAGAAGAAGGGCAGCATGCTGTTTTTCAGGGTGGGCTTCCCGATGGGGACAATTTTCCGTATTTAGCAGATTAAATATATTTTGGGGAGCGGGTACCTAGCTTTGATAAATACCTGCTCCCACTTCCGCTTGGATTGCTGCTCCTCCTCTCTTCACCGGCCACATCACTGGTCCCAGAAGGCTGTGGGACCTTTCACAATGTTCAGCTCCGCCAACGCATGCACAGCGGGGAGCTGGCTATAAAGCTGCAAGGAGGCACAGCCGGCTTCCACAGTAGATATGCCAGCTCCAGGAACCCAAAGACTGGCAAAGGACCGGCCTGGGTGAGGAAGGTACCGGATCCCTGGACAGGTAAGCGTCCTTTTTTAAAAATCAGCAGCTACAGTATTTGTAGCTGGTGATTTTTTTTTCTCCAGGGAGAACTTCTTTAACCACTCGCTGACTGCCCTATAGCAGTTTTACTGCTGCAGGGCAGCAGCTGTGCACCGGATCACATTTATATATGTGCTTTGGCATTTCCGCCTGAAGAGGGCGCATGTGCACCACTAGAGTGCCACTTCTGCTGTGAATTTTCATAGCAGAAGCTGATCTGCGGGTGCCGGGCACTTTGTGTCCTCCGGCACTCGCAAGTCATCAGAAAAGAACACAGAACAGCGATCTATGCAAACAAGGCAGGTCCCCGTTCTGACAGGGGGGAAGGAATGGATTCTGTGTTCCTGCAAAGCAGGGACAAGAAGCCATTTCTTCCCCTAGCAAAAACAGCACACTGTGTACACAAAAGCACTGGTTGGGCACACAGTTAACCCTTTGATCGCCCTAGATATTTAACCTCTTCCCAGTCAATGCCATTAGTACAGTGACAGTGCATATTTTTTAGCACTGATCACTATATTTGTGTCAATGGTTCTCAAAAAGTGTCAAAAGTGTCAATTAGTGTCTGATTGTCTTTCGCAATTTCGCAGTCCCATTACAAGCCGCTGATCGCCACCATTACTAAAATAAATGAATGAATCAAAATTCACGTATACATCCCATAGTTTGTAGACGCTATAAAATTCACGTAAACCAATCAATATATATTTTTATTGTGATTTTTTTTTTTTTTTTTTTTTTACCAAAAACATGTAGCAGAATACATATTGCTCTAAATTGATGAAGACTTTATTTTTTTTTCCAATTTCTTCATTTGATATGTTTTATGGCAGAAAGTATTTTTTTTTTCAACATTTTCAGACTTTATAGCGCAAAAAATAAAGAACACAGTGGTGATCAAATACCACCAAAATAAATTTCTATTTGTGGGAAAGAAATGACAAAAAAAAAAAAGTTTTGGTAAAGCATTGCATGACCGCACAATTGTCAGTTAAAGTAATGCAGTGACGTATTTCAAAAAGTGGCCAAGTCATGAAGGGGGGTAAATCTTCTGGAGGTCAGGTGGTTAAAATGGCCACTTACAGGGGGTGATTTACTAAAGGCAAATAGACTGTTCACTTTGCAGGGGAAATTTCCCCAGAGCTTAGTGAATGAGTTGAAGCTCTGCTGATTTCCATTATCCAATCATGTGCAAGCAAAAAGTTTTTATTTTTTCTTGCACATTATTCAATATTCTTTGCAGAAGGGACCTTTCACCCCATTCACAGAACTCTGCAACATTCCTTGATGTCCCTTTAGTAAATCAACTCCTGTAAGTGGTCATTTTAAAGAGATATTTCACCCTAGAAAAAAAAAAGTCGAAAATAAAAAAAAAAGCCTTTGTGGCAAGGTAGCAAAGCAGGAGAATTGCTGGAGTCCAATTGGAAGACAGGGACATAATGTTGTCACCTGTAACAGGAAGTGCTTGAACAAGGACCTTCATGGCAGGATTACCAGGGAGTATCTTAATAAATGTTTCAGATTTAAAATATGGTGAAAATTATTTTTGAAATTACATTGATTTGTTAAAGTTTGTAAGAGGTTTAAGTGATTGGGTTTACATGTACTTGAAGTTAAAACTGAAGAGCATTAATGATTTTCTCCATTATTTTACAGATAACCGGCTCTGGTGGGCGGATCAGAATCTTGGCCGGATAGGAACTTGCACCAAACGGGATGGCGGAAGTGTCTCCATTGTAAGGAACAAAACGGCAGGAGTCGTTCACATGAAGCTTTATGATAAAGAGGCACAGCAAGGTAATTTCTTGTTCTCATGCATTTATCAAAAGTGAATATCTCAGTTTTTGGGTTGGTAATAAGAACTAGATATGTGGAATTTATTTTGTTCCGAATTATTTTTTTAGCAAATTTTTTGAAATGTGTTAATTTGGACGAGTTCAAATTTCGAATTTTTGAATTTTTCTGAATTTTTGAATTCAAATATCTGAAAATTAGAAAATCGTAAAATCTGAAAATTCAAAAATTTAAAAAATGTAAAATCTGAAGTTAGTAAATTCTGAATTTCAAAAATCGTAAGATCTGAAAATTCGGAAATCCGAAGATTCAGATTTTCGAAAATCCAAAAATTTGAAAATGTGATAATTTGAAAATCTGATATGATAACTAACTAATAATAACTTATTACTAACTATTAAATTATAGGTATTGGGATTTCCTTTAAAATTTGGCTGTTAGTAATACATTTGTATTTACGTTCACTAATAGCCACATTTTAAAGGAATTTAAATAGTTATTTATCAGTTAGTTATTATTTTGAATTTTTGGATTTTCTTTTTTTCGAATTACCGAATTTTCAGATTTGCAAATTCTCTACATCAAATTGTCCGAATTTTCGAATTTCCGAATTTTGCATTTTGGAAATTTTCGAATTCTGAATTCAAAAATTACCGAATTTTCAAAAATCTCTGAATTAGCAAATTTTCAGATTTTCAAATTGTCTGGTTCTGATTTTCCGAATTTTCCAAATTTTCATATTTTGTCATTTTTGAATTTTGAATTACCGAATTTTTGAAAATTTCCAGATTTTCGACTTCCAAACTCGAAAATTACTGAATTTTAAAAAATTTCCGAATTTTCAAAAATTTCTGGATTTCCGATTTCCGGGAAAAAAAACAAAACTGAATGACAAGGAAGCAAACTACATTTTCGGCCATGCACATGTCTAATAAGAAACGCTTCAAGAGCCACGGCAGGAGAGGAATTTTTAGTACCTTCTAGGACAGGGATAAGCAATTAGCGGACCTCCAGATGTTGCAAAACTACAAGTCCCATCATGCCTCTGCCTCTGTGTGTCATGCTTGTGGCTGTCAGAGTCTTGCTATGCCTCATGGGACTTGTAGTTCTGCAACAGCTGGAGGTCCGCTAATTGCATATCCCTGTTCTAGAAGGTTCAGTTGCCTGCTGCTCCACTGCAACCTCTGGGTTTATCGGCCATCTACCAGGGCGCAGTTGTGAGGTAGACTCCAATGAAAAGAAGCATCCAAGAGGTACTGAGACTTTAATGAGTTTATATAAAGTAGTGAGAGGGCAAAAACATTTGAAGAGCCCACTGGATCAGGATAGGCGGCTCACAACAGACAAGGCTAACCTTCATTAGGTGCCCCAGCAGGTTACCAGAAAAAAAACATGCATGCATGGAATAAACGCCAGACCAAAAGATTAAGGCCTCATACACACTGACGTTTCTAAAAAAATAAGCAAATCGTCAGGCCCGACGTCAAGGAAAAAAAATCGGCGTTTTTCAGCGTTATGCATCGGCGTTAGTGAGCGTTAGTGAGCGCCGGTGTCAATAGGCGTTTTTTTTTTAAAAAATCATCCCTCTGCTAAAACGTCGGTGTCAAAAAAGCCGGTTAACGCCGGTACAGTACTAGTTGGAGTTAGTTGGCGTTTTGCGGTGTCGGTGTCAAAAAACGCCAAAACGTTACAGCCTCAGAACGCGATGGCCGTGGGTTCTACTTTCAGCTCACTAACGCCGACGCCATCTACAGCTCAAAAACGTTGGCATTTTTATGAGGCCATTGACTAACATAGAGAGCTGCAAAAAATGCCAGAAAACGCCAAATGTCAGTGTGTATGAGGCCTTAAGATTCCAAAAGTATTTACTGGCATTGTTCTAAAAGTCATCCAATGTGTTTCGGGGGTCAAAGGATTTCCCCCTTCATCAGGGCTTCTGTCAAAAATGTTGAATAAACTCAAAGTGAGGCTTTTCTGTGTGAATCTGTGCAGAGAAACTCTATGCTGGATCAGAAGAATTAGTGGCCAGCAGTATCGGCATGAGCATTTAAGATGATGAAGAGTCCCTTTGACCCCCAAAACAGGTTGGTTCAGCACTATACTAATAAATTATATTGGATTCTTTTATCTTTTGGTCTGGCGCCCCTTCCATGTGTGCACAGTTGTGATGTAGTGACTGGCAGATAGAATAAAAATTGTGGGCCCCACAGCATGCAACACCCTCTGTAGGCAGAAGACTTATCTACGGCCATAGCTCTTCAAGACAAAGTCAGCACCAAGCAGAGAGAAATGTATTAAAAAATCTTTTTTTTGCAAGTATTTTTTTTTTTAAATCTAGATCACTTTAAAAAATAAACTTCAGACAGCATGATTTATATCTATGCTTTCCCCATAAGAAATTGACATTGTCATTTTAGATAACAGACACCTCCCTGCGTTAAAGAGCTTGTTGATAAAGCCCCCTTGGTTAAAATAGGCAACAGAATAATTACAAAAACAGCATTCCTGTGTGTTTTTTCCTTCTCCTCTGTATGTCAATGTAACCTGGTCTAAGTGATAAAAAATATATTAAATGCTGCATCCCTTGCAGCTTTTCCAAAGCCAATGGGGCATAAGTATGGGGGTGAAGTATGGCATTTTTTGGCCATAATTCTTTTGTGGGTCACAGGAGTGCACTTACATGTGCTCTCCTTAGACCCAGAATCAGCTGAAAGCTCACTATTGGCTGATGTCACAGAGCCACCCCAGGCTCTGGAAGGTTCCCGACAATAATGTTGGGATCCACCCAGATGCCTGATTGGCAACTGGCTCTGCTCCTCAGCGTGTGGCTGAGGGCTGAAGTTGGCTGCGCCCGCTCCTTCTCCAGCCTGGTGCTCCAGTGAGTGCTGGAGGGGCAGAGTGGAGAGCAGTGACTGCCTCAGTCAATGCTCCCAGCTCTGAAAAGACGGAGTACTGAGTGATCAGCAGTCATGTGATCGCTCAGTTCAATTCTCAGTCTGTTTTTTTTTTTTTGGTGACCCCATACATCTCCTTTAAACTCCCTGGCGGTGTGATTATTTCAGATTTTTGGTGCTGAAAGCGGTACGATTATTTTGCATGGAAATTTGGCATTTTATATTGTAGGCCTGTAATTCTTAGGAATAACTCACTTAAATCTGTCCAAACAAGAGTCTAGTAGACATCCTGGGTATGATAAAGTTTGAAACATGAAATCATAAATTATAATATAATAAAAAACTAAAAATAATTATCAAAAATAATAACGTAATAGTAATAAAAGTTATTCAATAATGTAATCAAACCAAGAACATTGAAATTTGCTCAGTTGCAGAATTGTCGCTGTCGTCACTTTCAGTTGCTGATGATAAATTTCCCCAAAAATCAGTATCACTCAATTCTGCAAATGATTCTTATTTACTATCGCTGTTTTCTAGCTGATCAAAAACCACTTTTGACGTAAAGGGACACTTTTTGGTTGCCATGGACATTCTCATGTTTCCAGGCAGAAAGAATGACATATATAATATAAAAGTGCATGCAGGGCACTGGGCAAACCACTAGGGACAAAAGGGGTGTGAAATGACTTCATACAGTAATGTAATCTTACAGATTACAGTGTACTGTATGTGTTTACTGTGTGTTCCACTTTTTGAATTTCCCGCCGGTCTCCGCCCCCGTGCGACGCGACGCTCGCAGGGAACAGAGCTCGGCACACAAAGGCATCGGGCGGAGGACACAGCCTGCAGACACAGCGGGAGGGGGGGGGGCATTGCTGGATCCAGGGGACAAGGTGAGTAACATTGCCTGGATCCAGCGATGCGATCCCGAGTGTGGCTCGGGATTACCGCTAATGGTACTGAAATTCCACCCCGTGCCACCCTCGGGATTACCGCCAGGGAGGTTAATAACATTTAAGTACAGTATGGCTTGTGTGGGAATTGGATTTGCTATGTTTTTTTTTTTTAATGTGCTATTTTAGTTCCACAAAAGTGGAGTTATCCTTTAATTTGTTCCTATAACTTTTTTTTCGTGGCCTCCATTCACACATTGCAAACTGTGTTTTTGTGTCTTTGATAAATCCCTATAAACAGTGAATTGTTGAGTGTTGATTAACCTCTCTGGTATTCTTTTATTATTCATGATTCCTAGTTTTAGCACCACAAGGAAGCACAATAGATCAATGGATAAGACAGTTCTGGAAAAGCCGCTTGGCAGAGTGTCAATTTGTGACTTCAACTTTTTAAAGACCGTTATCAGTGGGCACGCATCCTGAGATCAAACACGCACTGCGCTTTGCATAATCTATTCCAGTTTAAATGCTGGTCTAATAGTTGCAGATATGCCACAGTTTAAATATAGATCACCCTTTTTCCTGGTTTAGTTGCAAAGATGCTGTTTAATCAGCTTGCCCTACATCCCAGAAGTATATATTCTGGTGAGACTGATAAACTTCTCGCGTGGTAGACATGTCCTGAACCTTAATATGTCTACAGATGGAATATCACTTGACAGGCATTTCCCATTTATGTAATGGAGTAAATGGATAGGCAATAAATATTAAAGCTGTAGTAATGTCTCGTCCTTCTGTCTATGTGTTCCCCTTTTCAAACATGCAATAGGTGTAGAATATGGAGGAGAGCGTTGAGCATGTGACTGACTGTCCAGTTTATATTTTACTTGTGTAGCACCCTCCCAGTATAGAGTAAGCTGCTAGGCATATTTAGTAAACAGAGGAGCAGGGCTTGCTTGGGGCTGTTCAGTGTCTCACAGGCTGCTGTTCTGCTACTTGCCCCTGTCTTCTGGAGATTTCTAGAAGTAAAGCGGGAGGGAGAGTTGGACAGGCAGTCTGAATATTTGTGGTTCTCCAACCAATCCCTGGGGAGGTGTGCCCAGAAGGTGGTGGGAAAGCCCATACATGTTCTGAGTTCCAGGGTCCAGCCTTCTGGGGGAGACCCCGGTGCTGGGAGCTGTGTTCCCGGGGAAGAGAGAGAGACTAGACAGGGGAAGCCTGAGGATTCCTTTTGGAGACATGGAGGTCCCAGCTAGGCTTAACTAGAGGGCCTACTATAGACTGCCTGGATCAGAGTCTGGATAGAGACTGGAGAGCTAGAGTGAGAAAGCTCCACTATTCTGGGACTGAGTGAGTATTTGATCCTGCTACACAGTGTAGAAGTGGCTGCTGGGCGTTTTACCTTACTGTCCAGTGAAGTGCAGCCAGGAGCATGCTATACAGCCTAGGTGTGCCCAGTGCAGGCCCGGAGCTGTGCAATATGGCCAAGAGTTGTACAAGCCAGTCAAGAGACAATATAATGCAGCCTAAGGTTGTGTAATAAATCCTGTATTTTTGTACAGAGCAGCCAGAAGCCTAGCAGTCCTCAAGTCCAACAGTTTTACAGCTTAGGGTAGCCCATGATCCCAATCCCTACCCAAGATCCTTTTCAATGAAAAAGAATCCCCTAGACTAGGGTTATGCAATTAGCTGCTCTCCAGCTGTTGCAGAACTACAAGTCCCATGAGGCATAGCAAGACTCTGACAGCCACAAGCATGACACCCAGAGGGAGAGGCACGATGGGACTTGTAGTTTTGCAACACGTACGAGGACCGACGTGAAGTGACCTGTCATTCCATTTTGCGGGTCGTCGGTGAAGATGTGACACATCGTCCTAGTTTATGAGTGAGTCAGGGTCTTATCACCTCGAAAGAGTGAGATCGAGAGGTCAGAGATAGGTCTGAGACTAGGTCCGTCAGATATCATCCGGGAGATCAATTCGGATCGACCCTGGAGGTACAGAGGTTTTCCTTAGGAGTCCGAAGGGGACAGATCAGAGAGAGAGAAGGGGCCCTTGTGTCGAGGGTCGTGGCCCCAGAGGGGGTCTTCCGACCTGGGACCTTGAGTCTTGTACATACCCGAAAGGGTGGTGGAAGACCCGTGGACAG
>BLSH010505473.1:24514-47522 GCA_018402905.1 Glandirana rugosa
CTTCTTTCAGTCAACCCATCAAACCACTTCTTTCAGTCAACCCATCAAACCACTTCTTTCAGTCAACCCATTGAGAGACTGATCTTTGGATGGAGGTCAAAGATCTTTCTTCACCCTCCAAGATCACCGTAGTAGACAACTTAGTTGAGTCAGGAGGGCCAAACTACCCAACTGACTTTCTTCACCAAACTACCCAACTGACTTTCTTCACCAAACTACCCAACTGACTCTCTTCACCAATCTACCCAACTAACTCTCTTCACCAATCTACCCTACTGACTCTCTGGAGATCTCCCAGGGTAAGGAAGGGAATATTTAAGCACACAGCTATCTTCCAGAGAGACCTGCTACATGAGGTAGTCTCTCCCCTTGTCTGACCCTGCATCATGCTGTAGTACTCACACTTTCCTCTCCTTGCTCCTGCTGCCTCTTGGGAAAGTCTCTTTCCAACTTCTACTGTGGTAGGATCCTTCCAGGTTAGCAACCTGAGCCCCAGCCCGAGGGCCCCCGACAGTCTCTCTCAGCTATTCATCTCCATCTTCCACCTGACTCCCCTGCTGGCATGGCTCATTTATATTTAAGGGTTGGCTCAGTCCCCTGCCAGGCCCACTGCCCAGGGATTGGCCAAGATCCCTTAAACATGCAGTACAGCCCTCCTAGCCTCTGCTCACTAACTTTTAGAAGTTTCTCCAAACTTTCAGATCCAGGGGGAGGTACCATAGAGCTGCCCGCATGAGTCACCCAACCCTGAGCTTTAGTAAACCCTGACCCAAATTCCATGACTCAGGTTTAGTCCTGAGTCAAACTATAGTTTATCTTCTCTTGTACTAGTAGTACACTAGAGGGTGCTACACACTTATTTTGTGTGACTTAAAAAATTGGAACTATCACTAATTTATTCTGTTTTAAAAAATGTATATAATGTTTTGGGGGTTTTAAAGCGGTTGTATTCCCAGGGAACAAAAAAAAAACCTGCAATACAAAGGCATAATGAGCGGGTATGCACCACATACCAGATCATTATGAAATACTCACCTTAGAACAAAGATCCATCAGACCTGCTCGGTCCCCTGTGAGGGAGCGGACATCTTCCCTCAGATGTTGCTTCCGGGTACGTGGCTCCGGCGCTGTGAGTGGCCGGAGCCGTGAGACATTACTCCTGCGCATGCTCGTGGGAGCTCGCCTTTCCGGCAAGGCTTCCGGCAGAGCACCAGGCCTTCGTGAGGACATGACTATGCATGCACCGCTGACATCAACGGCTGCTTTCAGGGGGAATATCTCCTAAGCCATACAGGTTTAGGAGATATTCATTTTACATAAGGTTTACATACCTGTAGGTAAAAATCACATTGGAGAGCATACAACCACTTTAACTAACGTTAAATTATTTTTTAAATATATACACAAAAAACACAAAGATGGCAGCTAAAGGGTTTAGGGGCCCTGGGTAAATTGGGAACACTGCTTGAAGGTATTGACCTGAGTATGCCTGTTTTTTTAAATTTATAATTCATACTGAGGTTGATTTACTAAAACTGGAGAGTGCAGAATCTGGTTCAGCTGTGCATGGCAGCCAATCAGCTTCCAACTTCAGCTTGTTCAATTAAACTTTGACAAAATGACCTGGAAGCTGATTGGTTTCTATGCAGAGCTGAACCATGCTTTGCAGTATTACTAAATCAACCCCACGGTCTATACTATAAAAAGATCCACAATAAAATAATAATAATGATAATAATAATAATAATAATAATAACACTGGTAATAGAAGGATTTTACCATTTGAGAAATCCATTGGAGTTCATGTATTGATTTGCATGCATCTCCCATCAGTTTCCTATTTTTCTGCAAGACTGAATTTGCTTCTGTATCCTTATAAACAACAAAACTGAAACATACATCCTAAAAAGGTCAGACCAGGAATAAATGACTTAAACAGGGTATCCCATGAATTTTAAATCCAGAATTAATGACAAATGACTACTTAGAAGCTCCTTGTTTAATGTTGGGTGCATTTAAATTGAATGAAATTGTTATCTCCTTCTGAAGAATATATTGGCAAAATCATCAATATAAGAGACAAGCCCATTAACAGTATCACTGCAGGTACCTTAAAAGCTCCATTAGTATGAAAAATGTGCAGTTTAGTGGTGTTTAAGGTGGTTCCTTTGCTGCCTCTCCTGGATTCCGAAATACAATTAGGCACTTCATTATTCAATGTGACACCGGACGCAGGAGGATAGAAAGGCTGTTTGCTAGACGAGTAGACCATACTGTTAAAGAGACAACTTTATTCGAGAAGCGGTGGACAGTGATAAATAGTAAAAATAATATAGGAAAAGCTTAAGCACAGTGGAAAAAATGTAAATACACATACCATTAAAGTGCTATCGCAGGCAACAAGTGAAGACAACTGGTCAGCCATTAATGCTGTCAAGCAAATGCTGCAACTATGCCAAAATGAGCTTATTTAGTTTGCCTTAAAGTGGTTGTAAACCCTTACATATACCAGTTGAAGTGAGTAGCCTCAGATGCAGATTGATTAAACAAATCCTCCTACATAAGTTGTTATCTGTAGCCTGCTTTTCTCCACAGCCTCCTAAAGAACCCCTTTTACACAGCATTCCTGAGCTTTAGGAAGCAAGGGACGGAGATCTGATGTGACACACTGCACACCACTGAGCAGGGAGCTGAGTGTAATCTGAGGCATGAGTGGAGGAAAGGGACACTCACCCCCTCTACACAGTCTTATAGCGAAACATGCACATCTGATGTTGTCAATCCCCTTTTTTGTGCAGGAGGGAGGGCAGGGCCATCTCCTGGTATTGTCTGGTGTTGGCATGGACTGTCAGAAGGGACCCATGCAGATAGCAGAGGGAGGAGAGAGCAGACAGAAATCACACAAGGGGCTATGGATTGAGGCAAGGACACACTACAGAAGGATATGTTTTGTTAATTTTTCATTCCAGAGATTTACAACTACTTTAAAGTGAACCAGTCCCTAAAAAAATGTCCATGAAATGGCCTGCATAAGTCAATTTGTCAAGTTCTCCAATTTCCACTAGGCATCATAGGTTCTTTATAATATTTTCTTCTTCCTACTCTGAATGTTGCAATTGAGATTTTTGGCCCCCAACATTGGATTGGAGATGTGTGCAGGTGCCCATAAAGGAAGAAGGTGCTTGAGGAATAAGTTTATCAGGGACTGATCTCTATTGGTAGTAGAATGCTATATTAAACACCATCAATGTGTTGTGTGGTGCTACAATGACCACCTCTTTAGGAAGGTGTGCTGAAACACTTTAGAGCCTAATGAGCTCTAATGAGCAGCCTCTTTTTTTAAAGCCCTGGAAAGCCATTCGTAGTGGATGGCTTTTCAGAGCTGGTTGACAGACAGCTTGCTTTCCTCCTGGATGCCTGTTTTTTTAGGGAAACCCCGCTTTACCGTGTAACAATGCATCATGGTAGCATTGTGGTTGTGGCGCGGTTGCATTCACTTAAATGGGGCACACTTGGCGATGATGCCGCCTGCTGAAAGTGACGTGCTGTATAAGATTTGCTGCAACATGGCTGTGACAATGTGTATAGACATGTTGAGTGGCAATGCAATCCTTGCCCCTCTTCCACCCCTGTGAATGAGGTCTAAGGCTGCAGAGCAAAGTTTTCTGAGGCTTCCAGTGAATAACAGTGTTCCCTGAAAGTTGAATCTGAGTGCCTCCATCTTGGCACACAATACATGGGATGGGAACAGCCTGTCTATCGAAAAAAAACTATCAACAAGCACCATTGAAAAATCATATGCAAGCTCACTGCATTTTACTTGTGTCACAGTTGGTAAGTGCCCCTGGTCTTCAGCTTTTCTCAGAAACTCACTTTGCTGCACAGTAAGTCATGCAAGAATATACTGTAATCTACTGTAGAAGCCACGGGCATGCAAAGTCACTTTATTCCACTAAAGCAAAATTCCAGAGAGGACCCTTATCGGTTCACTCAGGGATTGTACTTCTTGAAGCCTGGGCTGTGTGTTTTTATTATGCAGCAAAAAATTTATCACAGCTGATTGTGCACCACTGATACCTTTTACCATATATGACTGTGCATCTCTGAAACCTTGTACTAAATATGAGTGTGCATCACTAAGACCTTACACTATATATGACTGTGCAACACTGAGGCCTCTTAACAAAAATGACCGAGCGTCCCTTTGACCATATGACTGTAATTCACTGAGACCTTATACCAAAAATTACAGTACATCACGGAGACATCATGTAATGTACCTGGAGATGGAGCCCAAAGCATAGAGGAAGACCTCTCTTACAGCTCTGGCTCAGGAGCCCTGGTAGAGGAATACCAGAGCACAGAGTGGCATGAGTGCCTGATAAAACTTCTGATGAAGAATGTGGATGTGCGTCAGGATACACCGGAGCAGCTGGCTGGTGGCATGCTGGCAGAAGAGCATGAACTGATGTCAGGCACCACTATGGCTGCTTCAGGTGCAGAAAGAACAAGGTCAGGCAGTCCAGGTTAGCAACTAGAAAGCAAATCAGACACAGGTGGCAGGCGGAAGAGTAGTTGGAAGTCAGGCCAGGGTCAGGAACAGCAAGGCAGATGAGCAGAAGGGTATGGCAGAAGCATAGTCAAGAGGCAAGATAGGGATCGGTGCAGGCAGAGTTCAGGCAAAGTCAAGAGCAGATAAGGTCAGCAAGGGAAGAGCAATACAGGAACAGATACATTTATGCTTCAGGAACATACTAGACCAAATGGCACTGACGCAAGGAACTAGTGCAATTTAAATAGCCCATCTGGCGGCAATGCACACTCACACTCGCTAAACGGCCATGAACAGGGTTTACAGAAACCATGTATAAGGTAGAGTGTATAAAAAGAAATAATTATTGTGCAGATGGAGAAAAACTTTGTGATAGATAAAAATAATGGAAAAAGTTGAAGCTGGCATTCACACAACAGAACATTTGTGTAAAGAATGTAGACAAGAAATGCCTGCGCTCATAAAGTGCAGACAGTGATAAACATAAATATTAAACAGTCCATAAAGTGTCCATATTATACTAAAAGTGTCTTCAATAAAGTTAATTTGTGCAGAGAGTTGTACTGTAAATACCATCCAGTGCACCTTCCACCGTCATATTGTATAAAATGTGCGCTTACCAGATGTCTAGACTCCACATTATAGGAGCCTAGTACAGCATGTGTGTAGATATCAGGATGGATCCATCCACAGGAAATGCATATAAATTGCTTTAAGGGTATTCCTGGTGCTTGGTGCGCTTTGTTTCCTTATTAGTCACTAACAGTTGTGATATGGAGGAAGAAAAAGCATCATCAATAGGGTGTAAAACCACAATGGTTTGTTTAAAAGGTCATAAATCCAGCATAACGAATGTTTAAAAGCATAAAAAATTACGTCATTGGGGGTGTGGAATCTGTGTCTAAAACCATGCCATATATAATTCATCAAACTGAAATAACACAGCTATTTCAGTAGCATAATAACGAATAAATTAAAACTGCCAATAGGCTGCAGGCAGTGTCTCCGCCTTACAGAAAAAATATAGGCTGTTCCACGCTTATGAATGTCAAGCCTCATTCTAAAAGGAACTACTGGAAATGGCCGCTGTGTATTAACACAGATGGCCAAGCCTAGTTTTGAATACCGGAAGTAAGCAGAACAGAGCGGTCACATCGGCGCCGACATGACGCACATTCAGCCTTAACCACACCTCACTACTGTGCTGTAGGGCATGCAGAGAGGAAACCAGGCCTCTCTTCAAAATTAGAACTTGCATAGTGACCCCTACGCAGAAAATGTGGAAACGTGACACAAAAAAAAAGAAAATAATATTGAAAACACGAAAAAATTGGAAATCTCTCTCTTCTTTCCGCATGGGATTACAAATGGGCAAAAAATACCAAAACATCTATTTTATAATGTTAAATTGTATATGTATATACATACATATATATATATATATATATATATATATATATATATATATATATATACACACACACAGTGGAACCTTGGATTACGAGCATAATCCATTCCAGGAGAATGCTTGCAATCCAAATCACTCGTATATTAAAGCAATTTTCCCATAGGAAACAATGGAAATGCAGATAACTCGTTCCACAGTGACTGCTTGCCTATGCAGTACTGTATGTGGTCATAGGTACAGGGACGCTGGTGTATGCAATACCGTATGTGGCCAGAAGTGTGGTGGCACTGCTAAGGCTTGGAAGCGCTCTGAAACATTTCTAAACACTCGGGAACTGTTGATACTTTGGATATTTGCGAGTATTTCTGACTATTTCCGAGTATTTCTGATGGCTTCCGAGAGTCTCCGAACCTCACCAGCGCCCCCCGCACATCTGGCCACATGCGGTATTGCACGCACAGAGGCTTAATCCCGATCATTTTGCGAGACAGTGCTCGCAAACTGAGTCAGGATCCCTTACTCACGTTACTTGCAAGCAAGGAAGGAGCACGAATGCTCCGAACGCGAGCATCTCCCACTCTACCCTACACTCGGTAGTGACGTCAGCAGCGGTTCCTGATCCCCATCTGAGTCTCTGGAAGTGCTGGAAGCCACCAGCTCAGCTGGTACCAGCGGCCACCAGTGTTCCCCACCTGCAGCCCGTGCTCCTGAAGGAGTGGATGAACCTCTACATAAGGCCCATTGCCACACATGCGTTGACAACACTTTTATCTTGTGAGTTGCCATTTGTCTTTTTAATAAAAATGTATTTATACTACTGCACTTAGATTGGCGCTGCTCTTTTTCTGTTCTATGTCCACACAGAGTGCCTTCTAGCTCTTTTCAGAGCCTGCAGCTGTCTAAAGCCAGCATTTTATCTTCTAAGACCTCAATAGACACTTTGGACTCTCCACCCATGGTGCACGGATGACAGACTGATCCAGTACCCCCACATTCTCTCCATCCAGCTCCCGGGGCGCATGAGTGTGCTTCACTGAAGCCTTAAACAAAAAATGACTGTCCATCACTAAGGCCTAATTGCTAAGCAAACAAAACGCAGGGTGCTGCAACTCTTATGATCCAAACCCGAAGCGGTTAATGCAATCTCAGCGCCAGACTGTAGCTTCCACAAGCTATTAGAGCACACCTTCCAAGTACATCATAGCTATGATTAAGGCCTCTCCAGGCTGAAACACATCAGTGCTTTTTTGTATGCTGGAATCTTTTATTCTGCATCGTAAATAAAGACTTTTTTATTGCCACATCCACATTGGATTGTCAACTTTGCCTGTACTTGTAACAAAAATTACTGTCATCCCTGAGACCTTGTACCGAAAATGAGTGTGCTTCACCGAGACCATTCCAAAAAATGATTGTGCATTTTTGGAAATGTAGACATTTCAATCCAAAAGTGTTGTTTTAAGTGTAAATGGAGTTTTTTTGGCTAAACCTCTTTTTTCGATTAAATAAAACGTTACTTTCTGCATTGCTCCAGTCTGCTCTACAACACTGTGATCATGCTTCCCATGTGACAGATTTGCTTTGTTTTATGTCAGGGTGTTTGCAGGAGCATTGTGCCTCTAGGAAAAGCATTGCACAGCATTAACGTTTACTTGGTTATAGAGGAAAAAAAAATCTACCTGTCCCCTTGTGTCCTTTTATGTTTTGACATATTTATTGTCTTTGTCTGCAGAGTGACATTTCAGAATTATTGACTGTAGCTTTGTGATGACATAATTGAAATTATAGTTTTTCTAAATATATTTTCTATTTAATAATTGGTTAGCATGATAGTGGATTAAGTAAGCATTACTTATTTTTTTAAGTATATTATTGTTATTTGCTTTATTAATATGAAATATATTTAAATGTATTTTTATATATCTGTTCTAGGTAGCAATCCCTGCCAGATGAACAATGGTGGGTGTTCTCAGCTGTGCTTACCGACCTCTGAAACCACTCGAACGTGCATGTGCACCGTTGGCTACAACCTTCGGAAAAATCGAATGTCCTGCCAAGGTGAACACTGTAGCTTTTATTTATCTCTCCGTGTTGTCCAGAAGGCAGGCTTGTTAATGTCAAAAATAGCCCAATGGGACATTATTTTCATAGGGAAAAAAAAAAAATTGGTCGAAAGATGAGTATATGTAGGAAGACAGTTATCCAGAAACTTATGTTAAAAAAATGAATCATAAAATGAACACAATTACCAAGGATTTTCTGGTTCAATATTTTTATTGAAGGAAAATACAAAGCGGCCTTGTGGCCGTACCAACATATACAGAAGCTTACAATAATACAAAAAGTAAACAAAGGATAATGAAGCTCCCATGGCTCTGAGGCATCGTCACTATACATTACTTTCAATAATTTTAGGTACAAACATTGTTGCTTTAAATACAATGAGTGAGGAGGTAAGATTTGGCAGGAACTGGTGGGATTTTCCAGCTTGGCAATAATATCTTGGTTGCATTAGGTAACATAGCAAAATCATAGAGTCGTGATTATTAACTGTTTTTAACCAGTTGGGAGAGGTGAATGTGGGTACCTATCGAGAACTGAGGTTATCGAGAAGGTGATAGAATATTGAGATTAAGGGAGAGGGGTATAACACGAGGAGGTAGACACGTGTGCAGACTGGGTAGGAGCCGCACAAGACAAAGGGCCATGAGAACTTTCGAAAGAAGGGTTAAATTTGATAAAACTTTATAGAAGTTATGAGGATAGGACAAGAGAGGGGAAAGCAAGAGAAATAAAAAGAGTAGGAGGGGGTTACAAGAGGGGTCGCTGGGAGGGAGGGTAGTCCAGCTGAGAGCTATGGATGGTGGAATAAGCATTCTGCCATCTGTGCGGTATTATAGGAGAAATCAAGAATTTTCTAATGTAGTGACTGTGTATATTTGTAAACCAAAAGCCCTAAATTGCCCCAATTTTAGACTTGTGTCCTCCTTTTTACCACAACTGTCACTTTTTTAGATCTGATAGTTATACATGTAGATTTAGGCTCAGTTCATACTAGCGCAACTCGTGATTTCCAGTGCAACTTTCATGAAACTTGAATGTGATTTATTACACTACAGGCGGTCCCCGGGTTACAAACAAGATAGGGACTGTAGGATTGTTCTTATATAGAATTTGTTTGTAAGTCGGAACAGGTACATTTTTTAAGTGTAGCTTCAGCCAAAAAAAACTATTTTTAAGTTTTTTGGATAGCATAGGAGAGGGTTAACACCCATGTAATGTTTGTTTTGCTGTCTATGTTTCTGTTCAGGAGATTTCACCTCATTTCCTTTCCCAATGATAATTGGATTTTGAAATTTTTTTGTTGTTGTGGAAACAAACCTTGGTGATAAAGCATCAGCGGAGACACCTTTTTCCCATAATAACTCTTACAGGAGTAAATTTCCCTTCCTAGGGGGAGATTTCCTCTTGCTTCCTGTTGTCTCCCTCCGTTTGTAAGTAGGAAGCGTTTGTAAGTGGGATGTTTGTAACTAGGGGACCGCCTGTATATGGCACTCAAGTCACAAGAAAGTCGAGTCAAAGTAGTGCAGGAGCCTTTTTTAACCCCTTCCTTACCGGGCACTTAAACCCCCCTCCTGCCCAGACCAATTTTTGGCTTTCAGCTCTGTCGCATTTTGAATGACAATTGCGCGGTCGTGCGACGTTGTACCCAAATAAAATTTGCGTCCTTTTTTTCCCACAAATAGAGCTTTCTTTTGGTGGTATTTGATCACCGCTGCGTCATTTCTGATCGCCGCTATAAACAAAAAATGAGCGACAATTTTGCAAAAAAGAACAATATTTTTTACTTTTTGCTAAAGTACAAATCCATTAAAAAAAATATTCATCAGTTTTGCCCGATATATATTCTTCTACATATTTTTGGTAAAAAAAAAATCGCAATCGGCGTATATTGATTGGTTTGCGCAAAAGTTATCGCGTCTACAAACTGGGAATTGATTTATGGCGTTTTTATTATTTTTTTTTTTTTTACTAGTAATGGCGGCGATCTGCGATTTTTAGCGGGACTGCGATATTGGGGCGGACATGTCGGACATTTTTGACACATTTTTGGGACCAATGACATTTATACAGCGATCAGAAATTTAAATGTCCACTGATTACTGTGTAAATGTCATTGGCAGTGAAGGGGTTAACCAGCAGGGGGCAGTGAAGGGGTTAACAAATGTTCCCTGGGTGTGTTCTAACTGTGGGGGGGCAGGGCTGGCCGGGACATAACAGATCTAACTGATCCCAGTGACAGGGATCAGTAGATCTGGTATGTCCCCTGTCACAGAACGGGGAACCGCCGTGTTTACAACAGCGGTTCCCCGTTCTGAGGCTCCTGAAGGAGATCGGCGGGTCCGGGCGGACATCGAGTCGGACACGTCATCCCGGCATTCCAGATCCGCGCTGGAGCCGTACTATGGCAATAGCGCGGATCTGGAGTGGTTAAAGACACTACGACTGTAGTCGCATAAATTGTAACAGGGGCCATGAATGGGTTTCAACTTGCCATGTGTCTTTATGTGTTGCAAGTCTCCTGATAAGATGCACAAATGTGAACCAAGCCTTACTGTTTAATGGATAAGTACATCTTTTTTAAAAAGGGTCCACATGGTGTGCGCCTTGCACCCGTAAATGCTTTCTTATAGGATGGGGGTTTGCTCCTGTTTCAGCATACATGATGAAGTGTTTTGCCAAAGTACTGATGACTCGCTTTTTTTTTTTTTTTATATTTAGATTTCCAAAGGCACAATCATCAGGAAGTTTTTTTGACTAAAAATTATCCTTGGAATCATAAAAAACTTGCACTAAGGAATTGTGATCAAATTCTGTTGCTGCTGCTCTAAGTGCTAAAAACCTAAACAATCCTTTACATATTATACCACAGTGCATGCAGTATAAAAAATCACTAATCAGTGAAATATATAGTCCATAAACACATACACCCCATGAAACAATTATAAATATATCGTCACAAAATTAACCAATTCCGCACTGGACCTTCTTCTTATAAATTTCTCTATTACATTTTATTTTAAAAAGGTATGCAGCCTTTTCAACCTAAAGGTCTAACACACGCAATTTGGTGAGATGGTGCTGGGCAGCTCTTCCCTATCTTCCTAGGTAGCCCACAAACTTCTCCCATGATCCTGCCTACACAATGAAAATATCATTTATATACCTCTTATAAATTCTTACTTCTGATTTTGGTTTATCATAAATAAATAAGGAGAAGCGTGGAATCAATTAATATTGGGACAATATATTTATAATTGTTTCACGGAGTGTATTTGTTTACGGACTATATTTCACTAATTTGTTTTTTTATATACTGTATGCGCTGTGGTAGAATATGTAAAGGAATTAAAAATGATCCTTATTTACCAGTTAAGAATGGGTGATAAGGTTATTTTAGCCATATTAGTGTACTTGAGAAGGCAGTTTCTGCTTTTCCATTAGTAATAATATACTGTATTGTGTTTTGCACATTAAATTCTGTTTTTCCTTTTTTTAAGTTGAAATTTGAGAAAGTATGAGTAATGATATGGCGAGTTAGTGATAACCCAGTGTATGATTCAAGTGGCCAGGCACTACTAGTTTTGGGTAGAGCTGACATTTTGTTTATTACTTTTAGTTTGCTACATACTGACACAGTTGAATACCGTATGCAATATATATTTATTGTTAAATTTGCATAGTTTATTTTAGCAGGATACGCTTTTGATAGAGAGGTTAGTTACCTAATACTTGTTTTGAAGTGGTTCTCAACCTCAGTCCTCAAGTACCCCCAACAGGCCATGTTTTAAGACTTTCTCTTAGCTGTCCAAAATACCAAACCATTGACTCTAATTTAAAGCACCTGTGCAAGATAAAGGAAAAACTGCAAACATGGCCTGTTGGGGGTACTTGAGGACTGAGGTTGAGAACCACTGATGTATAGTACTCAACTGCATTTTAAGGATGTGGTAAGATATCAAGAGTAATTAAAATGTCAACCCTATCCAAAACCAGTATTTTTTAGCTCCTGCCAACCTAAAATGATAAACTGGCTCATCGCATTTCTTAGTCTATGCTGTAGCTCCCAGTGCTTCCTTACTGTAACTGGTCCAGCTGTGAAAGAGCAGGCCTTTATTTCAGCTGGAACTTGGTGGAACTCAGTTCCACCACCTCTGGCTCAGGCCCTCTGCTCCCCGCTCACCACTAACACTTGTAAACACAGAAGTCCGGCTTCTGTGTTTACAAGTCAGCTTGACTCTCACCGGCTCCGGTAGATCTGTTTTCCTGAATGGCTCCCACTGAGTACAGGATAGGAATAAGGGAGATGCAGGTGCCCGGGGTGCGATGAGGATGCCGGCATCTCCATGAGAGGTGGAACCACCTGCACTTGTGTGGGGACGTACTAGAGCCGGCTGGGTGCTTCAGTTTAATACAGCAACAAAAGTAAGGTGGAAGATGGTTGAACTTTTAAGGGTGGGGGATATGGGGGCAGTGGAGGGGGTTGCATGCAGAGGTCAGAGCTGAAGAAGGGTGAACGTGAGATGTGGTTATGCAGAGGTAAGCAGCTGTGGAAGAAGGCTGAGATCTGCAGTCTGTGTGTAGCACATCTTTGAACACTGCACTCTGTATGCAGCACAACCTTGAACTTTGCACTCTGCATGTAGCACACCCCTGAACTCTGCATTCTGTGTTACCCCTCTCACTGTTAATATAGTTTGACCACATTCACTTTTTGATGCGGTTTGGAGGGTGTAAGTGTGTGTGGGGAGGAGGTGGGGTCACGGTTGAGTTCCTGCACCTATTTTCTGAAAAAAAGAGCCCTGTGAAAGAGTAAATGCCTCATAATATCTTTGTGGGAGGGGACTCAGAGTTAAGCAGGGGAGGTTCTCTGCTGGATTTTCTGAGAGATAAAAGTGGCTTTTGTAGCTGGTGTGTGATCTGATTCTCACCTAGAATTGAAATATAATTGTATTTCTTTTTTCTTTGTGCAGGTATAGAGTCATTTTTGATGTATTCTGTCCATGAAGGAATAAGGGGAATTCCACTGGACCCCAGTGATAGAATGGATGCCCTTATGCCCATCTCTGGAACGTCTTTCGCTGTGGGCATAGACTTCCATGCAGGTAAATTAATAGCAACCATTGCATTTCTTTAACAAATCTTATTTTATATGTAAATATACATTACCACATTAACCTGTTCATTTTTGCATCTGAAAATTAAAGGTCCAAAATTAAGTGACCTTTTAGCTCAATAGTAAGCATATAACTTATTGCAGACCTGCATGAAAAACCTAATCCTTCCCCAACCTTTCCTTATTAGTGCCTATACTTACCTATATTTCTGCTCTAAATTCTACCCCCGCTTTGAAAAGCCCTGGTACTTATGGGTATAGCAGAACAAATGACATAACCTACCTCTTCACAATTTAGTATGAATAGTTAATTTGCACACCCCTTATCATTGTCACATTGGGATGGAGAGTGCAGTGGCGTGCCATTCAATGTGAATTTGCCAAAAATACTAGGTATTTTTCACACCCCTGATAGCATCTACGATGACGAAACACGCTGGGGGAAGCTGAGTTACATGACGTCCCCACGCCTGGTAGCCGGACATCTTGTTGGTTGGAAACAGTCTATTGTATCCATTTTCTGTTACTTGGACATGCATATATATCTATGTTGCTTTTGAGTACTTTGGCATCTTTTATTAAACATTAATGTCGGTAATACTGCTCAATGAAGTGTTTCTTGCTTATTCCTATATCCGGTAAGATGTGAATTACTGCCCTGGAAGGAGTGTGTTATAGCCTGATGGATATAACTACTAGGAGACCCCAGGAGTTTGACGGCTTGAAGTTAACATTTTCATAAATGATTTATTCACTGCTTTTCAGAGTAGTCCAATGTTTGCGGTAAGGCTCGGTGTGTGTCCCTCCTATCGGTGGTGGTCCTTCATTGGCACTTGTCGTTTGGAATTATAATCACTATGGTCTTTACTTATATTTGAAATGTTGTATCTATTTTACTCTATTTGGTGGACATAGCCTCTACCAGATTAAGTGCTGCATTTTTATTTTATATCAGTTATTGTTTTTCAGAAAACTGTGCTAGGTGCTTTTATTTAGTTATTTCACTCAGTTGTCTGTATTGCACCTTATAATGAGCGCAGATATTTTGTGTGTTTTTTATTGTTTTACCTGAATGACTTTGCAGGTTTTGAGCATTTTTCGTTTACTTTAAAGACAATGTCCAGCAATAGTTACAATTTTTCAGATATTCACAAGGGGACCATTTATGGTCTTCTTTCAAAAATGATAAATACCTGGCTAGCTTTGAAGAGGACCAGAGCTGTGTAAGCTGTGCTAAGAAAAGGCAGGCAGATGGCAAACGACTAATCGCCAGTAATGCATGTGGTCTCCCATCAGTTATTCATTTTCCCATTACTGATTTACAATAACTTGTTCTGCTCTGTGTCTAAGTGTGAAGGTGGCCATTTTGGGAAAGGATCGGGCCTTTCATTCTAACTCTTCTTTAATCGCTCCAAAGTGTGGGAAATACTTTTTTAAAGTTGTCACGAGAGCACATTTGGTAAATTTCTCCTCTCTTTCTGATTTGTAACAACGCAAGATTTTAGATTTTCCCCTACTTCAGTCCAGGAAAATGATGGGATATCACTAGCAAACATATACTCTCATTTATTAGTGCAATGTCCCATCAATCAAATGAGCCAACATTTTGGGGCCACCCGAGGTCCATTTCTTCAAAGTATAACTAAAGGCAAAACTTTTTTTTTGGGTTTTGGATAGAGTGGAGAGGGATTAGAACACCTATCAGTTTTAATTGCCATCTGTGCTCCCATTAAGGAGATCCATCCTCTCTATCTGTCCTGTTTACCATTATTATTGAAAGTGAAAGTAAAAAAAAATATCCCCAGAAGAGTAATGGAGGGGAAATCTTCCAATGAGGACACTTGTTCTTCTGGTGACTGAGGGGTCTCCAAAATTACCCTAATTTACAGGGATTTCCTCTCATTTTCTGTTTGTCTATGGGACAGGAAATGAAGGGAAATCTCCCCGATGGGACACAGGTGGTGAAAAAAAAATCTGACAGGGGTTATACCCCTCCCTTGCTCTATCCAAAATGAAAAAAAAAATTCATACATCGTGGCCATGTCATGGTCACGATGTAGCCTGGAGGAAGGGATCCTGCTCAACCCGGAATGTTAGCTTATTTGACTGATAAGACATTGCCCTAATAAATGAGAGTATATATTTGAAATGGAGTGCTGGTGATGTCTCCTCATTTTACTGTGATTTGTGTGGCACCATCTGCCACCTTCGCTAAGAGAACCCATCTGTTACTAAGCTCAAACAATGAAAGTCCTCATCCTTTAATTCATGTTACTTTCAGTACAGGCTACAATTATCACTAGGGCAAACACTGAAAGTAAATATCAGCAGAAACACAGACATTAAATAAAACCCAAGTATCAAAAATACATACTGCATTCTGCAGGGTGCTCCAACAATGATGGCACCATAGAAAACCAATGAAGTAAAAGCCAGCTTGCCAAATTTAACTTAGGAAATTGTATTGGGGTTCTGTATGTACAAAACCATGTTTCAGGTTTGCAGAGGTCTCCTTTACCAATGTGACCAACAGAAAACCCATGACTAAAAGATTTGTCAACCTTGGTTCATTAACCCATCTAAATGAAGACACAAAGCTGCATGACATAAGTTTAAATGGCCACCGCAGACCTTTTATTAACGAATAAATAACATCAATTAAGATGGTTCAACAATGCAACCAGGAAGGAGTCTTTGGGTGTCCTTAACCACTGCCGGCACCTACATGCATCATTCAGATATCATTTTTATCCGCCGGCGATTCTCTGCACCATAAGAACTATCATAGCGGCAGTTCAGCCGCTTGATCATTCTTATCGGCAATGGGAGGGGACGCCCCCCTCCCGCCACCCTCCGGTGCTTCTCCCGATGTATGACGTCACGTCCGGGTCACGTGATGTAAACAATGCCCGTGAACTCGGCTGAAAAGACTGAGATCGTTGTTTTTTTTCTGATCTCGGTCTTTCCAGCCTAGAGGAGAGATGTGGGGTCTTATTGACCCCATATCTCCCCATAAAGAGTACCTATCACGCAATATTCCTATTACAGGGGATGTTTACATTCCTTGTAATAGGAATAAAAGTGATCAAAAAACATTTAAAGAGAAAGTGTAAAAAGAAAAAGAAAAAGGTAAAATAAATAATAATAATAAAAAAAAAAAGCGCCCCGTCCCTGCGAGCTCCCGCTCAGAAGCGAACGCACACGTATGTCGCGCCCGCATATGTAAACGCTGTTCAAATCGCACATGTGAGATATCGCCGCGTGCATTAGAGCGAGAGCAATAATTCTAGATCAAGACCTCCTCTGTAACTCTAAATATGTTACCAGTAACAAATTTTAAAGCATCGCCTATGGAGATTTTTAAGTACCAACGTTTGGCGCCATTTCCTGAGTGGACGCAATTTTAAAGTGTGACATGTTGGGTATCTATTTACTCGGGGTAACATCATCTTTCACAATGTAGAAAAAAATTGGGCTAACTTTACTTTTCTGTTTTTTTTTTAATTCATGAAACTTTTTTTTTCAAAAAAAAACGCGTTTAAAAAATTGCTACGCAAATACCGCATTACATAAAAAGTTGCAATGACCGCTATTTTATTCCCTAAGATCTCTGCTAACAAAATATATATATATAATGTTCGGGGGTTCTGGGTAATTTTCTAGCAAAAAAAACGATGATTATTACATGTAGGAGAGAAATGTCAGAATTGGCCTGGTGGTGAAGTGGTTAAGGCACACTTTATAACTGCAACCGCCCATGTCCTCAGCCACACCCCAACCGGCTTGAAGACATTACAATCTCACACCTTCTTACATTTTCCCCCAGAGGACCTAGATCCTGGGGTAACCACCAATACCCGACCAGGTGGGAGCACCATACCCTAGATGGGCCCCCAATTTTGTAACCATATAGTTACACGCTGACCTCCCAAAGACCCCCTGACCCTCTAAACTGCTGTGACAAGGTATCCTTTTTTTGCCTATAAATTCGTAGCCCAATATAGTAACCCAGACCCATAATACCCCAATAACCCAGAATACAGGGTGGGAGGGAGGGAAGTTTCCTCTTCGCCTGAACCTTCCAGAATGAACACCCAGCATCCCTTGCACAAACCACCATTGTGGCTCCTCCCTGCCCATCTTACCTTCAGCATCCAATAAGGTAAGAACTACAATCCTTCACCACTAAATGATTGAGGTTTAACCCTTCTCGGACCTGTTCCTCACTTTAGTCATGCCGACCCTCCATCCATTCTCTTGATTGCAACTACATCATATTCTACACAAATCATATTTGCCAAACTTGGTCTACCTGGGACTACCCCCTGTCAATATATGCACATGCTGCCACCATGGCCAAAACAACACTGACCAACCTCAGAAAATGAAAGCAACTAACACAAGAACTCCAGTAAACTTTCCTAACTGGATTTTAGCATGATGGTTTTTACTTTACATTGATAAAAAAAATAACAGCGGGTTCTAATACTTCACTACTCCATCCAAAACCAAAAATGTAAATATACAT
Organism: Glandirana rugosa; assembly: GCA_018402905.1. NCBI lineage: Eukaryota > Metazoa > Chordata > Amphibia > Anura > Ranidae > Glandirana > Glandirana rugosa. The sequence goes on from BLSH010505473.1 coordinate 42,180, forward strand.
TGAGCTTCATTTGGCACAAGGTGAACAAAACTAAACGGATGGTTCTTGTACTGTTGGTTGAAACAAAACAAGCACAGTCAATGTGCAGATGAGCACCTGGAAGATTTAGAGTATGATAGAAAAATCAAACATCCCTTCAAAACCGAACACATATGAATTATACAGGTTCTGTGGCTGATTAACTTAGTAATTAAAATCACTTGCTGCCTTATCTGCATTAAATTATCTTCAGAACCTGTGTAATTCATATGTACTCGGGTTTAAAGGGATGAGGTGGCAACCCTAACCGTAACTTATCCACCAGATACATTTTCCCTTGGATCTTCATACATGTCATCCATTGTAACTGCACAAGAGGATATAAAAAACATCAATTCATATCTTAGAGCATAAAAATAGCCAAATAACCGTAATGTCTCCAATGGCGATGATGCACCTTTAGAGCATTTTTATCATGAAACAAGAACATTTATATAAATACGCAGGAAGAAGATTTATTCAGCTGGTATTTCATAAGTTCATCTCTGTTCTCTCATGCGAGGAAGGATTTTACAGTTGACTAAGATGGGTACTTATGTGTCACAGTAGTATATCATTACTTTACTATATATAACTTGCATTGTATAAATAATTCTGCATTCCATTTTTGTACTTATTTTGGAGTGAGTCACCATCAAATTACTGAAACAGAGAACTGCTATTAGAGATTGGGTTAGTCACAAGTGGTGGGCAGCTCAAGCGCTTCTAAGACAGGTGCTTGACCCGCTGGACACTTTATATGGATATGACTAAAAGCAAAAATGTCCACATATCAAGGCCTGAGATGAATTTTGATATCATGCAGAAAATTATGAAAGATCATACAAAAAAATCCAGTCCTGGGTGTACATTATCCATTATAACTATTGGCTGCTCATGTTACACTACATATACAGTGTTGGATAGTGGGGGAGGTTAGAAACTCTGTCAAGTTTTTATTGCTACATGTGTCCCTGTCCCATGTTTGTCCTAGTAACCATTGTCACATTGACTAAAAGTGAAGGAGAATTCAAACTTTTTGAGTTGTTACATTAAGGCCCATTGCACACTTGTGCGATCCAATTTTACCGCAATTTTTGCCGCGATTTACCGCAATTTTGACGTGATTTTACTGCGGTTTTGATGCGATTTGGGATCAGTATGACTTTGGTCCAACTTTGTTGCAACTTTGGCTCAATGAAAGCATATTACAAAGTCGTACAGAAGTATTACAGAAATCGCATCTATATTATTCAGGTGCGATTTGCATGCAACTTTGAGGGTTTAACATTGAAGTCGATGGACCTCAAGTTGCATCAAAGTTGGGCCAAAGTAATTTAGGGACTACTTTGAAGTCGGCACGACTTGAAAGTCATACAGATATAAATGGTACTCATTGGAAATAATGGGGAACGACTTGTCATGCGACTTTGCAGTCCCAAATCCCAGGACAACTCACACAAGTGTGAAAGGGGTCTAACAGAGATAGAGAGAGAGGAGATCTTCCAATGGGAACAGTTGTTCTGGTGGCAACTATCTTAAGATGGCCATAGGGAGTTCAAATCTTGGCCAGCCAAGATTCACACCATATATGGGCAGGCCGAATGTACCCAAGTTGATTGAGTGATCTACTTGGGTACAACTAGGCTGCTGGGTTTTACATATGATTATTGTTAGCAGCTGGTATAGCCACTAGCAATAATCACTGAGTTCTCTCAATGGGGATGGCTTCAATATATGGGCAGGCCGAATGTACCCAAGTTGATTGAGTGATCTACTTGGGTACAACTAGGCTGCTGGGTTTTACATATGATTATTGTTAGCAGCTGGTATAGCCACTAGCAATAATCACTGAGTTCTCTCAATGGGGATGGCTTCAACCGCCCCCCCCCCACCCATGCTTGCAGGAAAGACATTTGCTCCATCTACGGCTGGCCTTAGAATGCTTTTTCTCCACTTTGGAGAGGAACTCCATTCCTTTTGAGATAAGGGGAGGGAGTGACAGGATTTAAAGGGAAATTTTTCCATCGGGATACATGCAAAAAAAAAAAAAAAAAATAGAAAATAAACGATAAAAAAGATATGTTTTAAATGTTATTCAATACAAAACGTGCAAACAAAAAATTATAGAAAGGTTCCATGGTAATCTTACATGAAGGATAATACCAGATTACCAGTTTTACCCGTTCCTTAAAGTGGATGTAAACCCGAAAAAAAATGTAATTAATAATTCTGCCTGGTAGAGTATAGCATGTTATGTCATCTGTGCCTAGTCTTGCCACAAAGAGTTAATCCAACTGTGAGTAATGAGCTTATCTGTTTTCAGGAAGAGAAAGTCTGACTAACATGGAAATACACAGTCAATCCGCCCCTTGCTCTGTGAGTGACAAGCAATTTGCTTATTTCCTTCACACAGCAGAGAAAGTTTTACACGCCCCTCTCCCTCCCTCCTCAATGTCTCAGTATAGAGGTGGGTGGGGAGGATTGTGACATCACAACTCCACCCACTGAGCTCCAGCAAACACAGACACCCTCTGATTTCAGAGTTTTACAGAGCTGCTTGTGCTTACAGGAAGGACATTTGCAAGGTAGGAATAGATGCAGGAGGCTTGCATGTATATATACATTTATACTGTGTCATTAGTTTATACTGGGTGGGTGGTGGGTTACATCCACTTTAATACACAAACTGGAAAAAAAAGGATAATACTTTTGAGCCTGTTGTATGAATATGTTCTTACCAACAGATGAAGCACTTTATCCACAGCCACCAATCAGATTCCAGTGTTCATTGCAAATGCAATGCTGGTTTGTGGCCATGGAAAAATAAACTCCATTCCGTAGTAAGAACATGTTGACACTTTGACCTTTGAGGTGGATTTGCGAAAGGAAAATAGACTGTGCACTTTGCAAGTGCAGTTACACTCATTTTCCCCAGAGCTTAGTAAATGTGGTAAAGCTCTGCTGATTTTTTTTATTTTTTGCACCTAATTGGGCATTCTTTACAAAGTGAAGCTTTACTACATTTACATTTACTAAGGAAAATGAGTGCAACTGCTCTTGCAAAGTGCACATTTTAATTGCCTTTTGACAAAACGTTGAAGTTCAGAGGTATCCATTATAACCATTATACTGAGTGCCAGTGGGAGCCTGTTTCCAATAGCCAAGATTGTTAAGGTTCTCCCTGAAAGAACTAGACACAGATAGAATGTTAGGTTGTTGAGAACTGCAAAAGGCAATATTGATATGTCAGGAACCTATAAACACAGAAAGTTTTGTGCCTTAAAAGAACACTTGGTGTGCCCATGCAGTACAAATGAACAAAATCACATTAGACATGTGCGGTTCATTTTGTTCCAAATTCAAATTCGGACAAAATTTTGTTTTTCGGACATTCGGATGTATCCAAATTTCAGAATTACAACAGTACTGAATTTAAATGAATCTGAAATAACGAAAAAAAAAAAACATTCGGATGAAATTCAAATCATTTTCAAATTGTTTTTGAATACTTTTCGAATTTGAATAGTTTTCAAATTCAAATTCGAAAAGTTTTCAAATTCGAACAGTTTTCGAATTTGAAAAATCCTCGAATTTGAATAGTTTTCTAATTTCCAAAGAAACCAAAATAGAATAGAAAACAAAGAAAGAGAACAGAAAAAAACAATAGACTATAAAAGAATATACCATAAAACAAAAGAATAGAATACAACAGAGTAAAACAGCTCTGTTCCACTCCACCACATTATATTCTTTCATTTTCTGTTATATTCCCCTCTATTGTATTCTATCTTTTTCCATCCTATTCCTCCACTTTCCACTCCACTCCATTTGGAAAACTATTTGCATTCAAAAGCGTTTCGAATTCGAAAACTATTCTAAATTGATTTGAAAACCTTTCGAATCGATGCGAAAACGAATAAGCAAAACAAATTCTAAAAACGAAATAAACAAATGTAAATAAAGAATTGTATCGAAACAAAACGAAACACATTTTTTTGCTCCGCACATTTGTAATTCACATTAAACCCCTTGAAGACCAAGCCTTTTTCTGACACTTGTTGCTTACAAGTTAAAATCAGTATTTTTTGCTAGAAAATTACCTAGAACCCTCACACATTAGTTATATTTTTAGCAGAAACTCTAGAGAATAAAATGGCGGTCGTTGCAATATTTTATGCCACACAGTATGTGCGCAGCGGTCTTTCTCTTTTTTGGAGAAATACACTTGAATGAATTAAAAAAACAAAACAGTAAAGTTAGCCCAATTTTTTTGTATAATGTGAAAGATAATTTTACACCGAGTAAATACATACTTAACATGTCATGCTTTAACCTCCCTGGCGGGATGATTATTTCAGGTTATTGGTGCTGAAAGCGGTAAGATTATTTTGCATGGAAATTTGGCGTTTTATATTGTAGGCCTGTAATTCTTAGGAATAACTCACAAATCTGTCCAAACAAGAGCCTAGTAGACATCCCGGGTATGATAACGTTTGAAACAATGAAATCATAAATTATAATATAATAAATAACTAAAAATAATTATCAAAAATAATAACGTAATAGTAATAAAATGTATTCAATAATGTAATCAAACCAAAAACACTGAAATTTGCTAATTTGCAGAATTGTCGCTGTCGTCACTTTCAGTGTCTGATGATAAATTTCCCCAAAAATCAGTATCACTCAATTCTGCAAATGATTTTTATTTACTATCGCTGTTTTCTAGTTGATCAAAAAACACTTTAGATGTAAAGGGAAGATTTTTGGTTGCCATGGACATTCTCAAATTTCCAGGCAGAAAGAATGGCATATATAATATAAAAGTGCATGCAGGGCACTGGGTAAACCACTAGGGACGAAGGGGATGTGAAATGATTTCATACAGTAATGTAATCTTACAGATCACAGTGTACTGTATGTTTACTGTGTGTTTCACTTTGAATTTTTCTGCTGGTCTCCGCCCCATGCGACGCAACGCAGAGGCATCGGACGGAGGATCCAGCGATGCAATCCCGAGTGTGGCTCGGGGTTACCGCTAATGCTACTGAAATTCCACCCCGAGCCACACTTGGGAACACCGCCAGGGAGGTTAAACTTGTGCATACTCGTGGAATGGTAACAAACTACAGGAAATAAAAATCTCCATAGGCGACCACACCGAGCCCCACCTTAAAGTCATCGTAATCGCCATTGGGGCTCGGTGTGAGCCCTAACGTAGCGACCTAGGAGGCAGGCTACGGAGACGCAACGCAGCGTACCCCGCCTCTGGTCGTCTTTTTAAGTTTCACTTTGTGTGTCATTTGTATGTCATGTGACACT
>BLSH010505473.1:47532-66154 GCA_018402905.1 Glandirana rugosa
CGCGTCTTCGTTTGCGAAGAGAATTTACACGTGGTATCATACAGTGTGGGTGTTTACATTTGTCATAAATTGGTGAAGTCGGGGCCTTCCAAAACGTCGAAATCCTGGTCTCGTGAAAAACGCTAAGCCGTGACGCAGCGAAATTGACTGTTAACGCGCCAGCACGCTACAACATGGGTTTGTTTTAAACGCAGGAAAAAAAGGGTGTTTATCTCGAAAGAAAACCACCATAAACTAGCGGAGACGCAGTAAAGACTAGCGGCGATATTTGTTTTCTTCTCGCTGGTAAAACGTTTTTTTGGGTTTAAACAATGAAAAACGCAAATTTTGTTTGGGTACAACATCGCACGACCGCGCAATTGTCAGTTAAAGCGACGCAGTGCCGAATCGCAAAAAGTGCTCTGGTCCTAAAGCTGCAAAACCTTCCGGGGCTGAAGTGGTTAAATACTGTTTACATTTGTGGGTGTGACATACTATGGTGCACATTTAAGAGAAGCGTTTGCTTCTGCGCGCAAGCACAGAGGGATGAGACGCTTTAAAACTTTTTTTTCTTATTTATTTTATTTTTTTAATTTTTACACTGACCCTTTACATTTTTTTCCTTTCATTATTTTTATTGCTTTAAACATCCCTTGTGACAGCCATAGTCACGTGTCAAGTAATTTTTTGAAGAAATATGGCGTCTATAAACCCCCAAATCCCTCCTTTGCACTTAAAAGCATTCAAAACGCCAAGTTAGGCGGTTTTGAATACTGACATTTTTTTTTTAATCTGGTGCCTAGATCGGAGGCCCCAATTAAAGCTGATCCCGGCTTTGTTCGGGTCTCCAGCCAGCCGGCAGACATGCCGACTGGTCGCTCAGGCCTCCTGGTGGGAAGGGAGACCGGGCGAGCCATGGCAGGAGGGGGAGACATCCCCTCCCACTGCTTGTAATAACTGCCGAGTGGCTGATTAGCCGCATCGGTTGCCTTTACAAGAAAGCCAACCGTCAGCTCTAAAAAGTGGTACCTACCCATTTAAGCAGAAGGCTGCATATTTGCGCTACGTCGGCGTGAAGGGGGTTAATCGCACCTTCTCCAATAGCACATACTCCACTTTTCTTTCCCACCACTCTGAGTGAAAAAAATGCCTTGTACTTCCTGGTATGGAGGTATGAAAGACATGTGACTCACACCCCTTCCACTCATGCGACAGCATCAATGCTTGGTGATCCAGTGTTGTTACATGTGGCAGGGAAATAGTTCTCAGCCTATACACTACGTTGGGTGAGTAACGAGTTCTCAGCCCTATAAATAGTACAGCTCTGAAGATACTGAGGCCTTTCTTTATGACTACTGGTTGGTGAATATATGCTGCTGTTGCTCACCCTGTGCAGGTTTGTTATAAGCTCCACCATAGGTTTATCACACCATACACTCAAATGTTGCCTTGTTAATAGAGTGCTTTTGTGTTACCAGATTGTTGATGTGTCAACAGTGGTATGTCATTAGAACTCTTCTTATCTTAACAGAAACCTACAATTTGTAATGAGACAGATGTTTAGGTTTCTATATTTAACCTATTCAATTTCTGCCTTTGTTTTTGAAGCTGGGGTGACTTCAAATATGTAAATTAGCTGTTCATATAAACCAAACATCCAGAAAAAAATAGCAGGCTCACCCATGCAACTCCTATAGCATATTAATTCTTCCTAGTGACCATTTATGATTTGAAGCCATTTAGCACATTGGTATTTTTTTCCAAGAAAGAATAGTTCCAAATTTTTCCCAAAATCAATTTGAGTTGATGTTATGTATTCAGTTTAGAAGCAAGTAATGCTTATCTGAGTTATTGTCTGAGAGCTGTATAGTATGGGTGATTACAATAGTCCCACTGGGTCCTCCAAGGGTACATAGTGAGTGACAGTAATTCAGCCGCCCTGTTTGTGTCTGTGAACCTGTTGAAATATAGTATTTTTTTCTAAATAAAGATAGATGAAATCACACAGCGTGAAGAAAACATTTTATGGTGCAGAGATGCAGGTCGTTCAGTCTTGATGATGATGCAGTAGCCTTTCTAAGTGTCAGAATAACATGCACTTGTAGCGGTGATCATAGTTCACAAAAGTGTCACACAGTCTTCATGCAGTATCTGAACCTTAGAAAAGAGATAAAGCAGGTGACACATCTTCATTTCCAAAGTGTTTTTTCTTCCAAGATTTGATGTTCACAGCAAGTGTCTAAAATAATAATTTCTCTGCCTCTCCTCTCCTCTCCTCTGCCCTTTCCCTGCATTGCTCTCCTTTCCCTCTCTCTTTCCCTGCATTGCTCACCTTTCCCTGTATTGCTCTCCTTTCCCTTCCCCTTTCCCTGCATTCCTCTCATTTCTTATTCCTCGCATTCCTTTCCTTTCCCTTTCACGTCCCCTTTTCCTGCATTCCTATCTTTTCCATTTTCCTGCATTGCTCTCCTTTCCCTTTCCATGCGTTCCTCTCCTTTCCCATTCCCTGCATTCCTCTCCTTTCCCTTTCACTTCCCCTTTTCCTGAATTCATCTGCTTTCCCTTTCCCTGCATTGCTCTCCTTTCCTTCTCACTTCCCCTGCATTGCTCTCCTTTCCCTTTCCTTTTCCCTGCATTCCTCTCCTTTCCCATTCCCTACATTCCTCTCCTTTCCATTTCTCTTTCTCTTTCCCTTTCCCTACATTCCTCTCCTTTCCATTTCTCTTTCTCTTTCCCTTTCACTACATTCCTCTCCTTTCTCTGCATTCCTCCCCTTTCCCTGCATCCCTCTACTTTATTTTGCCCATTCTCTGTATTCCTCTTCTGTGACTTCCCCTGTATTCCTCTCCATTCCCATTCCCTTCATTCCTCTCCTTTCCCTTTTACTTCCCATTTTCCTGCATTAATCTCCTTTCCTTTTCCCTGCATTTCTCTCATTTCCCTTCTCCTTTCCCTGCATTCCACTCCTTTCCCATTCCCTACAGTCCTCTCCTTTTCATCTCCTTTTCTCTTTCCCATTCCCTACATTCCTCTCCTTTCCATTTCCCTTTCTCTTTCCCATTCCCTACATTCCTCTCCTCTCCTTTCCGTTTCCCTTTCTCTTTCCTATTCCCTACATTTCTCTCCTTTCCATTTCCCTTTCTCTTTCCCATTCCCTACATTCCTCTCCTTTCCATTTCCCTTTCTCTTTTCCTTTCCCTACATTCCTTTCCTTTCTCTGCATTCCTCACCTTTCCCTTCAATTTGATTCCTACCTTTGCCCCCCGTGACACCAATGGGCCAATCGCAAGGCACCAGTGCTGCCCCATAGGAGAGGGGTAGTATGTTACATGCTCACTCATACTCAGAGGTGAAAGGTATTTCACTCTGCTTGCAGGGGACTAAACAGAGCAGTGTCCCCATTCAAACCATTGGATGGATGGAGGCCTCAGTAAAAAGAGGATGCCATAGGGACATTCTCGTGGCATAGATTGTGCAGCTAGGCAGGCTGCTCTTAGAGGGGTGGGGAGTTTCATTAAAGAAGAACTATACTAAATGTACAGTTGTCTTTTAAACTCTAATTTGTTATTCATGAAGACATCAAAACTTTCATACAAAACTGGTGCACAAAAGTAACATAAGTGGCATAGTGGTTCCACCTTGAAGCATTTGGGTCCTCGGGTTGAATCTCAGGCCAGTCTGCATCTGCATGGAGTGTGCATGGTCTCCCAGTGCTTTTGCGTGCTTCCTCCCACACTTCAAAACATGCTGGTAGGTTAATTGGCTCCTGTCTAAATTGATCCTAGTGTATGTGAGATAAGGTCCTTAGATCGTAAAGCTCTTTGAAGGCAGGGACTGATGTGAACCCTTTCTAAGAGAATGGAGATGCAGCCTTGCAGATGCGCCTGTGCTAGCCAGTCCTTGCCAGTGCCCTGGAGCTGACACCATCTATTTAGTTCATCTTCCAGACCCTGGGACCTGTCACCAGGCAGGCAACAAAAATGATAACACCATGCAGGCGGTGGCCTGGACTCCCAAAGAAGAACCCCACCTCCTTTGCATTGAACAAAAGAGAAGACTCATAACCAAACACCATGTGATTGTGGATTTAGGTAAGTAAAAGGAGCATTTAGAGTGTATTATTTTTAATTTTATTTTTTTAATCATGCCAGTGATTAGTTAGGGGGTGCAGGGGTCAAAGAAAAAAAGGTTGTAAAGGCAAAAGGTTTTTTTATCTTAAAGCATTCTATGCATTAAAAATAAAAAAAACCTCTGTGTGCTGCAGCCCCTCTCAGCCCCCCTAATACTTACTAGAGCCCCATCTCTATCCAGCGATGTTGCAGTAGAGACTCTGCTCTCCCTCCTCATTGGCTGAGACAGCAGCAGAGCGCCATTGGCTCCCGCTGCTGTCAATCAAAGTCAGTGAGCCAATGAGGAGAGAGAGGGGGTGGACCGGGTCATGGCTCCGTGTCTGAATGGACATGGGAGCTGCGGCTCAGCTTGGGTGCCCCCATAGAAAGCTGCTTGCTGTGGGGGCACTCAATGGGAAGGAGGCCAGGGGCTCCAAAGAGGGACCTGAGAAGAGGATGATCTGGGCTGCTATGTGCAAAATTACTGCATAGGGCATGTAAGTATAACATGTTTGTTATTTTTATACAAAAAAAAGAAACAAGACTTTAGTATCACCTTAAAGTTGCAAATACTATAAGATTTTGAGCTTTCATTTGTAGAAAATTGGCAGTAAACAATAGACTCAAATTCTTTGCATATTTTTTTTTCCTTCTATCGCATATCTGGAGGTTACCATATTTAGATTTATGTTTTGCATCCGGGCTGAGAACTCAGTCTGATTAATTTTTACAGCCTTGATTGTCGACACGCATTTCCAGTCCCAAAAATAATTACATTCTGCTGCAGTTCCTCAACATTGCTGCATTTTATTGATCATAAAATGATCTGTTGCTGTGAATCTGGAAAGGTACAAGTGCCTCTTTAAAGTGTTTTTAATAGTTTGTATTTTGTTTTATATCTGGATTTTCTGAGAAAAATATGAAACTTGTTCTTGTTCACAAATAAGTATACTAAAAACAGCAACAGAAAGATTTTGTTTAAGTCAAGTAATGTATTTATTTATTACAGGCACTTTTTTTTTATTACAGTCAAGTTTCATAAACAGCATAAAACCTGTATATAATTTGAGTTACAGAATTCAGATAAAAGAAAACAGTATATTCATCACTGTCAGATAATGATATCTCAAATGGGTATTCTATATGTTACACAGCAATATTAAATGTTGAAGTTAACATGCAAATATAAGAATCTATAAGAAGATGAAGAAGAAAATTACTTCCTGCAATATATATAGGTCAATTCCTTACTATTGGATGTAGGGCAGCCATCAGAAATTTTGGGGCCCCTTACACAGCTTGAGACCTGGGCCCCCATCTGACCACCAACATTCCCCAGGGCCCGCCCACTGGCCATCCCACCATGTCTGCCCACTGGCCAGGGGTGTACACATGTTGCAACCACAGTAGGAATTATACACCCTGTCACACTTACCAGGTGTAGCCTGCCAAGCATGAACCATTCAAGTGAAGTGAAATGTGCAATGCATGCTAGTGTGGGATCCAAGGGGTTAAAAACCAAACAGTGCACAGGCAGCACAGCCTCACTCGATGCTTGCAATAAGACCTTGCACCGAACTATAGGTGCTGGAGGTCCCAGACTTGGACCAGTTGTGGTCCAGGAGGCCCTCTCCATGTGACCTAAGTTTGGTATTTTTATTGTCTATGGTTCGAGAGAATGGTGTCCCCAAACCGGGTGCCCCCCTCCCATAGACTCCAATGTTAAGTCCGAAATTCACCCGACAATTGCCGGTCAATGACCGGTCATTTTGGGGACCCGGTACGGCCGAACCATAGGTGCTGGAGGTCCCAAACATGGACCAGTTGTTGACCAGGGGGCCCTCTCTATGTGACTTAAGTTTGGTATTTTTATCGGCTATGGTTTGGAAGAACGGTGCCCCCAAACCATGTATCCCCCTCCCATAGACTCCAATGTTAAGTCTAAAATTCACCCGACAATTGCCAGTCAATGACTGGTCATTTGAGGACCAGGTACAGTCGAACCATAGGTGCTGGAGGTCCCAAACTTGGACCAGTTGTTGCCCAGGGGGCCCTCTCTATGTATTTTTATCAGCTATGGTTTGGGGAGAATGGTGTCCCCAACCCAGGTGTCCCCCTCCCATAGACTCCAATGTTAAAGACTTCTAAAGTCTTTGTTGTAAGGGCACCTTGAGACACTGGGGCCCTTTGCAACAGTACTGCCTGTACCCCCCTGATGGTGGCCTTGATTGGATGTAATTATTTCTGATAACTGTACCAACTGTGACCTCCTCTAGCGTGGATTGAAGTCCATTTTTTCTTGATTATGGCTAGTCTGGGTTTAGGCATGGGGTTTTGAAGGGAGTGACTCAGTACACCTGAGTTGTTCAAGTTGTTCATAATCTTCTGAATACTGGAAGAGATGCCACGCTGTCCAAATTTTATGGAAGCGGTCAGTTCTGTCTGAGGCAATAGCAATGGATTCTTCCATGTTATATATATTGTTAATGTCATTAAGCCAGTCCCTGATCGTTGCTGTGTATGATGTTTTCCAATGAATAGAGATGAAAGATTTGACCGCATTGAGAAGATGTCTAATTATAGAGTGTTTGTACTTGTGAAGTGGAAGGTTTGTGATGTGTGAAAGGCAACATTCAGGAGTTAGTTTCAAGGAAGTGTCTGTGATCTAACGCATAAGTTCACAATCCTGGGACCAGAAACTTGAGATTTTAGGGCATTGCCACCAAATGTGGTGTAATGTCCCTGTGGATTGACCACACCTCCAGCAGAGATCGGATGCAGTTGGGTACCATTTTTAATTTTACCTGGCATAGCATACCAGTGTGTGAGGACTTTATATGCATTTTCATGATACTTGGTGCTTATAGAGCATTTGTGTGCCATAATACATTGTTTATCTGTTATAGCAGTATTTAAAGCAGATTCCCAGTTTCTTTAAACTTATCAGTATCGATTCCTGGAGGGCATGAGTTTTGGAGCAATGAGTATGAAAAGGAAGTTGCTCCTCTAGAGCAGGTAAGCTTTTGTGTAAGGTCTGTAAGATAGCCGTGGATTAGTTGATATGTCCAAAATGTTGGCGGTGTGTGTGGTTCGTTCAATTTAAGTATTGTGAGTGGTATTAGTTTCCTTTTTGCAAAAAATTGTGTGGTAATTACGGGTTTACCCAGTTGGTTAAGGTGAGTATTAAACCATGGGTTGTCCAGTCCTGGTTGAAATTCAAGGTTGCCTCCTAGTTGGGTAAGTGGGCTAGGTACGCTAGAGTCTGTGGAGTGCTTTGTGAGCTTATAAAATATTTTCAAGGTTGTTCCCTCTAATAGGTGATTTTTTAGCTCTGACGGGCACACAGACCATGGGATCCAGGGGGAGCATTGTACTTGTTTAGTAGCTGTCTCATATGGTAGAGCATGAAGTAGGTACAACAGTTTGGGGAGTATGACCATTTTCAGTATGGCCGCTAGGCCAAACCATGAAAAAAATGTTTTATTCTAAGAGCTAAGGTCCTTCTTAATTGAGTTCAATAGAGATAGGATTTTTTTTCAAACAAAGTGTTAATTGAGGGGTTAACCACACCCCAAGATATTTCAGTGCTATTGGCTCCCATTTAAAAGGACAATTAACTTTCAGCAATGTTCATTCTTCAGGTGGCATTGTAAGGTTTAAGGCTCCTGATTTTGACTAGTTAACTTATAAGTTGGATATATATCCATAGATGTCAAAAGCTCTAGATAAATTGGGGATGGTCGTGTGTGGGCAGGTTACAAAGAATAACATATCGTCTGCATATGCAGCTATTTTAAATGTCTTCTCTCCTACTTTAATGCCTTGTATGGAGGGATCTGCATTGACAGTTCTAAAGAATGGTTCCAAGGTGAGTATGAACAACAGGGGCACCCCTGTCTCGTACCATTCTTTATATATACTGTGTCAGAGAACAGGTCATTTATTTTTATTTTGGAGGATGGGCCGTTGTATAGGGCCGCTATCTAGCTTATCATATTGTCTGCAAGGCCAATATGTTTGCAGGTCCCCATCATGAAGTCCCAGGCTACTCGATGGAAGGCCTTCTCCGCATCCATAGACAGGAAAAGACCCTCGATATTTTGCCTGCGGGAATGGTAGACTATGTTCAAAGTCTTAGTTATATTATCTCTGGCCTCCCTCCCTGGCATGAAGCCTGCTTGTTCAGTACCAATTATCTCTGCTAGCATTGTTTTGAGACGGTTAGCCAGAATTTTTGCAATTAATTTCAGGTCTAAGTTCAAAAGCGAAATTGGCCTATAACTGGCACAGTCTGTCGGGTCTTTTTTAGGTTTGGAAAGTACTGTTATATGAGCTTGTAGGAAGGATGTAGAACCGGTATCTGGCTCTGTCGGGGTATTTCAGGTACTTATATAGCACCATCAATTTACAATTTACGCAGCACTTTACAAATATGTTGTACATTCACAGTCCCTGCCCTCAAGCAACTTACAATCTAAGGTTCCTAACTTACATGAACATAGTAGGACCAATTTAGACAGGAACCAATTAGCCTCCCAGCATCTCTTTGGAGAATGGGAGGAAACCGGAGTAGCTGGAGGAGGCACGGAGGCACAGCAAGATCATGCAAATTCCAGGCAGGTAGTGCTGTGGTTGTTGCTGATGATCCTAGAGCTGCTAGGTGGAAGTGCTAACCCCTTAGCCACGGTACTGCCCCCAAGTAGTTCTGGTATTCCAGAATGTAGGACATATGCCCATGGTATTTAAACTGAGGCCTTTTAATTTTTTTAAAAAATGAAGGGACACTATAATGGTTTTAGAGCGTTTTATTTTCTATTAAAGAGATACTATCACTTTAACCATTGAGTAACAATGTTTCCATGTAGCCCATCAACCAGCAGGTTATACCTATAAATCCACACTCCCTTGCAGCCTTCCTGTTGCTCTAATAGAATTAATAAAGGGAACTACTAAATTTGCTTGTGTTTGCTACTTTCAACTTGAGCTATTGAGACCTGTAAACAACAGTCTTTATACAACAAAGGAGCATAGAAAACTAAAGAAAATACTTGAAGAGGATCCTAAAGCTCCATTTCTGGCTTTGCAGGAGACTTTGGGGTTGATTTACTAAAGACTGCAGTTGCACTTTGCAAGAGCAGTTGCTCCAGAGCTTCTTAAATGTGCAGAAACTCTTCTGACTTCCATCATCCAATCATTTTCAAGCTAAAATGCTGTTTATTTTTTCCTTGCACGTGATTGGGTATTTTTTGCAATGTGAAGCTTTACTTCATTTACTAAGCTCTGGAGCAACTGCACTTGCAGAGTGCAGCTGCACTTTGCAAAGTGCACAGTCTATTTGCCTTTAATAAATCAACCCCTTTACATTATTCATTTGCAACATTTCATATGTAGTAGACTAAAAATAAAGAATGAAAATATGCAAAAAACTGTTAATATTCCCTTTATACAAAAAGTGTAAACGACTTGCTTAGGGATGTAATAAAAATATACAGACCTAAATCAGAATATTTCAGCTTACTTAGATCAGTTTTCTGTTATGATCTTTAATACCGTACGTGACTAAATGACATCGCAAGTATGCCATATGCCATTATGAGCTGGTGCATTTGCTAAGCACTAACATACAATCTGTCTTTAGTTAGAACAGTAAACTCAGCGTATTTCCCTATAGCATAGCAAAATGTGTAACCAGAACAGGTCTTGCTTCAAGTTGCAGACATACAGTAGATATAAATATATTGTTTCTAACAATCTTCGTAGTAACAGTCATACCAGTCAAGGACAATACAATGCAAGCAGCGGACAATGTTAAATTCATGTATAAAAATGTCACACTTTCACGTTAAATTCAAATGTTGATACAGATATTTTATGAACAGGGAGTCAGGTATTGTTATTTTATATATTCTTTTTTACAAATATTCTTCCAATAATATTTATTATTTATGCAGGATCTCTATAAACTGTTAGGGCCCATTCAGACTGGTCCCCCTTGTATTGTGTTAACATATGCTGTATTAACGAGTCAATGGGGTTTATTTACTAAAGCTGGAGAGTGCAAAATCAGGCTCACTTCTGCATAGAAACCAATCAGCTTCTAGCCTCAGCTTATTCGATTAAGCTTTAAGAATAAAACCTGGAAGCTGATTGGTTTCTATGCAAAAGTGAGCCTGATTTTGCACTCTCCAGCTTTAGTAAAAAAAAAAACCCAATGACTTAATTTTGAATGGGTTGCCAATGCACAAGATTGGACCAAAAATGTCATGGAGCATTTTTTAACACAGCACATCACTTTACATAGAAGTGAATTAGTATGAGCTGTGGGTAATTAAAACACATGTACCTCAGAGATGTATTGGGGTTAATTTACTAAAGGCAAATAGATTGTGCACTTTGCATAGTGGAGTTGCTCCAAGACATGGTAAATTAAGTAAAGCTTGACTTTGCAAAGAGTACCCAATCACATGCCAGGAAAATAAAAAAAACAGCATTTTTGCTTGCACATGATTGGATGATGCAAGTCAGCAGAGCTTCTGCTCATTCACTCTCTGGAGCAACAGCTCTTGCAGGGTGCAACTGCAAAGTTCACAGTCTATTTGCCTTTAGTAAATCAACCCCATTGCCCTAGTGTGTTAGGGTGCTATTCAGAATGAATGGCACGCTAGCATGCTAGTACATGTAAAGTTGCCACATTGCAGCAGTTTGTTTTGCCCCTTAATGGTGGCATTTCTAAAACATCTAAAAAAAAGTATTGTACTGGCTGCTAGCTTTTTCACAGTTTCTGTCTAATCGAAAATCCATACAGGAATATATCAGTTAACAAAGTGTGTGTTTATGTGAGCTTGTATACTGGGGGGGCAGGTTACACCTTTGTGTTCTGAACAAACCTGAACAGCGGAAAGTAATATGAGAAGAAACAAGGTGGGTGCTGCTGGTATTTAATTGATTGTCCAATTACAAACACACACAAGAAAAACCTTATATATAAAAATTTTAAAAACATAATTGACCCACATATGAAATCATACAGAAAAAGGAAGAATTACTGTCCAGTGCAATGGTTCAATTATGCGCTTTGCGGTAACATTCCGCTTCTTAAGATTGCCAATTATCCTTGTTTCTTCTCATATTACTTTCCACTGGTGGTCACTGATAGGTGGCACTGGTGGTCACTGATAGGTGGCACTGGTGGTCACTGATAGGTGGCACTGGTGGGCACTGATAGGCAGCACTGATATATGGCACTGTTAGGCAGCACTGATCAGGAGGCACTGGCAGGCATCACTGAGTGCTATCTTTATTGTACATTGATTGGCATACCTGGTGGTCCTGGATGGGCATCCCTACGATTATGAGTGGGCATCCCTGGTGGTCCAGGGTGGGCACCCTCAGGGTCAGTGCGAGTGGAGGAAAAGCCGATAAACGGCTCCTTCTATTTACACTGTGATCAGCTCTGATTGGACACAGCTGATCACGTGGTAAAGAGCCTCCATCAGAGGGTCTTTAACGTGATCGGAGGTTCGGTGCATCAGGCTGACACACGCTGGCTTGTTATCCTGCTGGACATCATATGACGCCCAGTCAGGATAACGGAACCACTTTCCGGCAGTCATTCTGTTATAGGCCGGGTGGGAATCGGTTAACTAAGCTCTGGAGCAACTGCACTTGCAGTGCGCAACTGCACCTGTGCAAGTGCAAAGTCTATTTGCCTTTAGTAAATCAACCCCACATTCCTGTCTCCACTCCACTGGAAGGGCCATGGATACACCCTTGGACAGTAGCATTGTGGATCTAGGGGGAGGGTAGTGTTAGATGCTTTAGCAAATTTAGATGGTCTTCACTAAAAAATCAACGCCAAACTCCAGCAAACACTTTATAAGCAGTTTCCTGGGATAAAGGATTTACATAAATTAATAAAAGATGATCACGGCAAGCACCCCTGTCAGTTTTAAATTGTTGTCTCAACCTTATAACTGACAATTTTGCTGGACAGCTTGGCCTGTTAAATTGGCTGTAAACCTCAGACATGAAATTTGAACAAAGCACATATTTCTAGAGTGTTTACATGACTCTCCCCCAAGTAAGAGAAATAGGATGACAGGGGAAGGGGCTCCAGCACACAGCCTGTGATTGACCGTCTCAACTGTGTGACGTGTGCCTTCCCTCCAATCAGCTCTCCACCCCCTGCTTTGTGAGTCTGTGAAAAATTATTTGCATGTCTTTTGCTAGGATGTGCAGGACATATGGCAACAAATAAACAGGTACAACTTATGTAGGAGGATTTGTTTCATCTCTGTGTATCACCTGAGGCTGTTCACTTCACTGGGTATATGTGTGGACTTACAAACCGCTCGCTGACTGCCTAACTGGGAAAATATGTCATGATGTTTAATATCAGAGTTATGGCTGCAGGTAGAAGCAATAACCCCAGTATTAATTTTTCCCCCAGGCGCCGGTCTTTCTGTTAAAAGTGATCCAAGTGGCTGATTTGTCACTGGATCACTTTTAGAAGCGGTGGGAGGGGTCATCCTCCCCACCGATTTCGAGTTGTTCCCGGGCTTACTTGGCTAATCGATAGCTCTGGGAAGTGATCTGGCGCCAACTGGTCACAGAGATGTGAGAAGGAAAGATGGCCTCTGCTCATCTCTATGGCTTAAGAGGACCGGAGTGATGCCATGACATCACTTCCAGTACCGGCCCAATGTAATTAAGGGCTTTTATTTTTAAAGCAACAAATCACATTTTTTTATAGTTTGCTTTTAAAGGTAGTTGAGAGATTTGGGGTCTTATAGACTCTCCATAAAGAGGACCTGTCATGCTGTATTGTTATCATAAGGGATGATTAATTTTTTTTGCTATAGCAATAAAAGTGATTAAAAAAATAAATTTAAAGGGACATTGTAAAAATAAAAAATGTAATAAAGTAAATAAGGATAATAAAAAAAATGTAAAGCACCCCTGCCACCTCCCCCCATGCTCACGCGCAGTGGTGAACACATATGTACGCACGTATGTAAACGATTTTCGCACAACACATGTGAGGTATCGCTGCAAATGTCAAAGCAAGAGCAATAATTCTAGCACTAGACCTCCTCTGTAGCTCTAAACTGGTAACCTGTAAAAAAATGTTAACGTGTTGCCTATGGAGACTTTTGGGTTCCATAGTTTGGCACCATTCCACGAGCATGCAGAATTTTAAAGCATGACATGTTAGGCATCTATTTATTTGGCATAACAATATCTTTCATATTTTTCAAAAATACATTTTAATTAATTTAAGTCTATTTTTTCCAAAGAAATTGTGTTTGAAAAACAGCTGCGCAAAAACAGTGTGACATAAAAAATTGCAACAGCCATCATTTTATTCTCTAGAGCCTCTGCTAAAATATATATATATATATAAATTTAGTGCTTGGAAGTTCCAAGTAATTTTCTAGCAAGTCTTGGCTTTATTTAATTAAAAATAACAAACATGTTATACTTACCTGCTTTGGTGCAGTAGTTTTGCAGAGAGAAGCACAGATCCTCCTCTTCTCAGGTCTCTCACTGGTGCTCCTGGCCCCTTCCTTCTGCAGACCACCCCCACAGCAAGCAGCTTGCTATGGGGACACTCAAGCCTCTGCTCTGTGTGTCCATTCAGACACAGCTCGGCCCCGCCCCCTCTCTCTCCTCATTAGCTTGCTAACTTTGATTGACAGCAGCGGGAGCCAATGGCGCCAATGGAAGCCAATGAGGAGGGAGAGTCCCAGACAGCCGAGTCTCTTGTGTAACATTGCTGGATCAAGAGAGGATTTAGATAAGTATTGGGAGGAGGGGGCTGCTGCACAGAGAAGATTTTTTATCTTAATTTATAGAATGCATTAAGATAAAAAACCTTCTGCCTTTACAACTCCTTTTAAGTTTACCTAAATTATCTAAAATGAATCTGCCTAAGTAGCTCAGTAAACAAAGCTGAAAACTTCCTTTTCATCAAACGTTCATCAATGGCGAAATTATTAATTTCACAACAAACTCAGTGTGCTCATCCCTAGTAGTGAATAGCCAGTTCACCTATCAATATTTTTTTTTTTATTGGGAATAAAAATGATGTTTAGGCCCCTTTCACACTTGTGTGACTTGTCCTGCAACTTGGGGACCCCATGATTTCCAATTAGTTCCATTTACATCTGTGCAACTTCAAGTCGCAGTGACTTCAAAGTAGTCTCTACACTACTTTGGTCCAACTTTGATGCAACTTGAGGTCCATAGACCTCAAAATTGCATAGGCATTGCTTCAAGTCACATCAAAATCCACTTTCAGGTCGTACAAGTGTGAAAGGGGCCTTACTGTGCCATTGTATGGAGGTGAACTTAGAACTCTGGCACAAAACCACAGGACTTACCACAAAGCCATAGTGGTGTGCTCACCTTGTGAAAATAAACACATTTTTTTGTAAATTAATTCTTTGTTATTTTACTGTATTTTCCGAGGCTTATAATAGTAGAAATGGCAGCCAAGTTAAATAAATTGTTTGCCATTATGACAACTATTACATGTTATTACACTTTGGATGTGTTTTATACTTCTCTGGCCAAATCAGAATCCAGCCTATGCAAGCGAGTGTGAAGCTGTCTCAGCTGTTGCGTCAATATAACACATTGGTTTCATGTTAATTATAAACCAATGATACAAACTGAACAGTAACATGGTTCATTACAGTCCAGGAAATATATGATTGTTAGCGTTAACGTGCCATAACTGTACAACCAATTATTACAAAGGGTTCATCATGTATCATTTTTATAGAGATTCACATTACAATACTGTTGGACTGTTTTTGTTTACCAGCAATTAGAAATCAATTGGCAAAGCTGCATGATCTGATGATTTTTTTTTGTTTGCTAATTTGTTGATATATGTTTATGTCTTTGTCTAGATTTTAGGAGAATGGTTGTGATGATAACTACATTTTAAGTAGAACTATAGGCAAAACTCTGCATAGAAACAAATTATCTTCCAGGCTTTATTGCCAAAGCTTAAAGTGATTGTAAAGTCTTGTTTTTTCCCCTATAAAAATAATAGACATGTTATACTTCCCTGCTCTGTTGCAGTGCATTTGTGCAGAGCAGCCCGGATCCTCCTCCTCTTCTCGTGTCCCTCTTCTGTGCTCCTAGTCCCTCCCTCCTGTTGAGTGCCCCCACAGCAAGCAGCTTGCTATGGGGGCATTCGAGCCGAGTCACAGCTCTGTGTGTCCATTCAGACATGGAGCCCCGACCCGAGCCCATCCTCCCTCCCCTGATTGGCTAGCTGACTCTGATTGACAGCAGCAGCAGTCAATGGCTGTCTCATCCAATCAGGAGGGAGAATCTTGGATGGCTGAGACACTTTTGGACATTGCTGGACAGAGAGTGACCTAAGGTAAGTATTAGGGGGCCTGAGGGGGGCTGCTGCACACAGAAGGCTTTTTATCTTAATGCATAGAATGCATTAAGATAAAAAAAACTTCTGCCTTTACAACTCCTTTAAGGCTGGGTTCACGTTAGTGCGAATTCCCACATCTAATTCGCATTTCAGGAGACTGTGACCAGCTCTCAATGGAGTCAGTTTACACGGCTCCAGGACGGCTGTGGAGTGGATTGCACAGGGGTCCTGTGCATCTTTTGGTCTGTTTCAGGTCTAAATCCAGCCAAAATTGGGGCCTAATTCATCCATGAAATGGAGAACAGGGAGGCACCGGACCCTTGCTTTGAGCCACAGCAGTGTGGACCCAGCCTCATTGAACAAGCTGAGGTTAAAAGCTTATTGGTTGGGGATATTTTTATCATCTACCGGCTGTTGCTTGATTCCACTGTAAAACTACCTTATATGCAAGTGTGGGACTCAAATTTAGCTTCTAAAAAACATCTAGACCATTGGCATTCCTCCTTTCATTCCACCTACAAAGGTATACTGAATGTCTCTTTGGTGGAGGTAAGTGTTAAGGTCCTCATGGTATATGGCCCGGCACGTCTTGCAAAGCTATTCCCGACCTTCTCGTCCTCCTATTTTCAGGACTGCCACTCTCTTGGAACTATGTTTCATATTTGGTGGGAATGCCCCAGAATCTGAGGTTTCTGGAACAAGGTCTTTATTTTAATAAGGAAGGTCACAAAAACACCTGTTACACAACTACCCCGTATTGACAGTATATCTCAGTCAAAACAAAAGTTGACTTATATTTTGTTGCTAGCTTCCAAACTTACCATAGCTCGATCCTGGAAGTTTATATTATTATGTTCAGGCGCAAGGTTTCCTGGATTATCCTCAATGAACACCTTGGTGAAACAAACATGCAAAACCCCATTTATGGGACTTATACAGTAGATATGACATTCATGTGCATTTCGATAAAAAAAGGCCAGTGTGCCAAATGTATTGCAAAAAGATCTACAGAATATACAAATACACACACAAAATAATGTATGAATGTTATTACATAAACATGGCTAAATGTCTTAAAACCCCATGTGTCCATAATATGTAAAAGCATTTATGTAGTATGCTTGCTGTGGGCTGAATTTTTGTAGAGATTAGGACAAAACCCAGTGCATTTTGGAAAGGGTCCTTCAGGGGTTAAAGCAGGGTTTGGGGTGTGTGAGCTGTTTGTTGGCAGCCCTATTCTTGCAACCATCTATATTCAACCATTTTTTGTTATCGTTGATCTACTATGTAAGTATGGCATGGGCTATGTAACATGACAGCGTGTTCATACTACATTGGTACTATCTGGATAATGTGATTGATATACTTAAAGGAGTTGTAAAGGCAGATGCATTCAGATAAAAAAGCCTTCTGTGTGTAGCAGCCTCCCCAGCACCCCGTAATACTTACCTTAGCCCCATCTCTATCAAGCGATGTCCATGATTCCCTCAGGCGTCCGGGACTCTCCCTCCTGATTGGGTGAGACACAGCAACGGTGCCATTGGCTCCAACTGCTGTCAAAGTCAGTTAGCCAATCAGGAGGGGGGGAGGCGAACAGAAGCTCTGTGTCAGAATGGACACACAGAACTGCAGCTTGGCTCGGGTGCCCCCATAGCAAGTTGCTTGCTGTGGGGGGCACTCGACAGGAGGGAGGGGCCAGGAGCAACGAAGAGGGACCCGAGAAAAGGAGGCTGCCCTGTGCAAAACCACTGCACATAGGAGGTAAGTATAACATGTTTGTTATTTAAAAATAAAAAAAAAGAGACTTTACAATCACTTTGATATTCCCGCATTGGACCCTGAAGAAGGATTTTTTTCTGAAATGCGTTGGGTTTGGTCCTAATCTTTACAATAATTCAAGCCATGACAGGCATACTACATGAATACTTTTATATATTATAGACACATGGGGTTTATAAGATTTTTAGCCATGTTTAGGTAATAATATGCATACAGTGTTTTGTGTGTGTATTTGTATACTCTGTGGATCTATTGCAATAAATTTGGCACACTAGCCTTTTATTGGCATGCACATAATTGTCATACATGCCTTAAAAGTGCCATAAAGGGGGTGTTGTATGTTTGTTTCAGTTAAGCTAGGGATGTTGGCAATAAGAAATATCACCCACCCATTTCTTTTAATGAACACCTTGCAAGCAAGCTTAATGATTCTGTACCATGGTTTAAGAAGGTATGGGAGCCATGGGCCAGTTATGTATAGAACTGTAGGGATTTTTTCTATCCTGCTCAGGGCTTCCTTGGTCTAGATGACTCTGCAGGCTTACTCTCTGTGTTTCCTCTTCTTTATTTGGTCTCTTCTTCCTTTCGGGGCATACTTTCCCATTTTCCAACTAGGTCCCCCTTTCTCTCCTCTTTGTCTTTTACTTTTTTACTTTTCCATTTTTGGGTTAATTACTCCAATGGTTGGGGCTAGACCCTGTTTTTACATTTTATATGTGCACCCTGGCCTATCAGAATGTTTTGGTGGTTAGGTTACATGTTTATTTGCTGCTCAAGTCCTTATGTGTCCATTATTTTACCCATTCTAGTTATGTTAATGCTGGCACCAAGCTATTGCTGAATTTTGGTCAGGCCTTTGTGATTTCTTTTTTAAAAGAAACCTTAGTATTCTGACTTTCTTTAATAAAAAGATTGAAAAAAAAAAAAAAACGTATTTGCTACCATGCACAGCTGCAGCAAATTCTGGGCACTCATGTTTTAGTAAATCCCCCCCAGTGTGTAGTATGATGGTGGACACAAGGTGTTACATGGGAGAAGAGTTGTGGGAAATCACATTGCACTGCTTATTCATGCAAATGGTTCATTGCAAGTTTACTGTGGACATTTTGTTATATATGAGAAACACAACTTTTGGCACTTGAATAACATTGTTGTTATTGTGTTTTTTTTATCTTTTTATTATTGCATTTGATATATTTTATTTATTTATTTTGAAGAATTGTGCTACACTTTTACATTGCATGTTTATTATATTAGGATAGAAAAGTTAACAACTGTTCTGAAGGTTTTGTAGTAGAGGTGCCCACAGCTGAAAGCTGTGAGATGCAGAGTGTGACACCCCCCCCCCCCCCAG
>BLSH010505473.1:68584-80600 GCA_018402905.1 Glandirana rugosa
ATTTAATACATTTTTGTTTTTGGGTGGTCTGTTATGTATTTTGGGGGGGACTCAACACAATTTTTTTTTATTCTTACTGTAGGATGTGCCACAGCATAAGTGCTATTTGAAGAGAAAAATAAAATAATATACAGTTTAAATTGCCAACAAATGGCATTCATTACTGTCTTCTTTAAAAAAATAAACAGCACGCAGACCCCTACAATGCCCCCCCCCCCCCCATTTTTTTAATAGAAGCCAGAAGAAAAAGGTAATTTGCCACAATGTAAAATCGTTTACCTTTGTAAATATCAGTGTGTTAAAAAATTGCTGCTCCTGGCCAAATGGCTTTAAAAAAACAAATTCTTGCACTGGTGGTACATGTTCCCCGGGCAGTGACCACCCCCCAACCCCCACCCTATTTTTGGCAACCCTTTGCTATTAGCCCAGAAAATGAGCATTTTTGATTTAACAGATTAACTCCCTTTGACTTTAATGGGGTTTGATATCCAAACTCATTGGAAGTTTTCTGAACCTCTAACCAAACCCAGGGCAATTTGACTCATCCCCTCTGATGAAGGACCCAATGCTCAGAGGTTGCATTATTGTGTAATGTAAGTAGTTAATTTGGGTCCGCTTGGCACAAACAAACTATTTAAAGTGTCTTTAAATCTGGAATTCTATTTTAAGGAAAGACATCAGTAGAAGTGAGCTCTATTGATGTACACTGTAGAATCTAGATTCTAATGAAATGTGACTTCCTCACTTCCACCCATATGTTGTAGACTCTTCTAATAAAGACATTATTTTGGTTAGCCTCTTAAAAGGAGGATGCCAAGCCTGAATATGTGTTAGCAGAAGCGGTCATGAATTAAGTAAACAGATTATCTAAAAACTGCTTTGTGGGGATAAATTGATATCTCTCTTCATGAAGTATCAAGCTGGAGAATTTCTTAAATGGGATTCACAAACACCATTAAAAGTCAGTGGTGCTGGCATGGAGATATTGTCAGCTGCCACAATATCCACAACTAGCAATCAATAAGTATAAATAGCTAATCTTCCTTTACAACATTCTGACTCCAAAAGCCCAGTGCTTTCTTTTGAAGGTCAAACAAGGATTACTCAGAGCTTGCCCGAGGGTTTCCGGCTTCTTACAAACAAATGAACATGAGCGGTATAATCTAGCATGGTCTGGCACCCTCAACGTCTCTTTGACACTGACAGGTGGAAGCAAACAGCCAATCCCTTGATATTATAGTACTTAAATATACATCTGTTTTCTAGGTGAGGCACCTGGCTTCAAGGCCAAAAAAGCAGCGTACATAAATACATAAAATCATAAATAAAATCTAAAGACATTCCTTTCCAATGAATTTATTTCCAAAATATTCCCATACAGCTTTTGAAAGTCTGCTTGTTTAATGCTATGGACATCAAGAACATTTTTCCATATTTCAAAGCATACTTGAAATCGATTCACTAAATTATGTGTAGACTGGGCTTCTGTTTAGATATGAGATATAGGAATGTACGGGTGTGCTGCAAAGTATTGAAGTATATGTAAAAACCCAATCACTATATTATAAAAAAAAATGTAAACTGAACTCTAGAAACTGTGCCCAAATGAAGGCAAGCTGAGGGTGAAGGCCTAGTCACCAGTATTGCCTGTAGTCTCCCTGTAGCTGATATTTTCCCTATATTAACTTACCATGCATTGTGGAATTGATTTACTAGAGGCTGTTTACTTCGCAAGAGGATTTTACCCAGAACTTAGAGAATGTGAAGACATTTTACTTTGCAGAGAAT
This sequence comes from Glandirana rugosa, assembly GCA_018402905.1. Classification (NCBI taxonomy): domain Eukaryota; kingdom Metazoa; phylum Chordata; class Amphibia; order Anura; family Ranidae; genus Glandirana; species Glandirana rugosa. Next base: position 70,373 of record BLSH010505473.1, read on the forward strand.
ATCCAATCACGTGCAAGGAAAAAAAAACAACAAAACGGTATTTTGCTTGCACATGATTGAATGATGGAAATCAACAGATGCTCACCTAATTTACTAAGCTCTGGGGAAAATTGTCCATGTTCCAGACAAACATGTACACTATATTATCAAAAGTATTGGGACACCTGCTTTTACACAAACTTTAATGACATCCTAGTCTTAGTCCGTAAGGTTCAGTATTGAGTTGACCCATCCTGGGTTGGAAGAACTTGACTAGCCTGCCCAGAGTTTTGACCTCAACTCGACAAAACACCTTTGGGATGAATTAGAGAGAGAAGTGTGAGATTCTTGTCCGCATCAGTGCCTAACCTTACAAATGTGCTTCTGGAAGAATGGTCAAACATTCCGATAGACACACTCCTAAACCTTGTGGACAGCTCTCCCATAAGAGTAGAAGCTGTTATAGCTGCAAACGGTAGGCCAACTCAATATTAAACCCTACAGGCTAAGACTAGGATGCCAGTAAAGTTCATGTGCGTGTAAAGGCAGGCATCCCAATACTTTTGGTTATATAGTGTATGTTCCTATGCCATATAGAGTGCCTCTGGATCCCTGAAAACCACCCCACCCCTCGTTATTGGTTCATAGCTATATTGGACAACCACGCTTATTAATAGCAAGGTGTAAAAGGTGGGAGGGGACAGGAATAAGCATGCTTCAGTTCCTGCAGACATGATTTATGCCTGCATATTGTTTCTTAAAAGCTGTGCAAAGTATGTAAAGATATATGCAGCTATTTAGCCATTTATGGTTTGCAGCTTTAAAGTGAAATCACGTTTCCTTTAACTATGCAGTTTGGTCACCTGGCACTTTTTCTATAAACCTTTTAGAAAGATAATATTGTTGGAGAACTATGATTTTTTTAAAAAGGAAAAAAATAGATCCAAAAACATAAGTGCATTTGTATAGCATTCATAATCCACTTTAATAAATAAAGCACCAAGATTTGTTGTCTAATTAATGACCCTTTGTGATGGTTCATCATCCACCGATGGAGAATTCTATAACGGCGAACAAAATAATCCATTAATAACCTAGTCTTTTTATGCTGTATATTTTAATTAACATTTGGCTCACCTAAAGAAGATTAGTGAAAGCCTGTTCTGTATTTGTTATTACTTAGAAAACTGTATCCGCGGTGGGCAGTAAGTACACATTTTCAGGCAACACAGATATCTTTTTACATGAACCACCAGATTCCTGCAATGCCCAGTAGCAGCAGCTTTTAGCCTCAGGCTCCAGACTCAGTTGCTGCTGCTTCTTGGTATAAAACAATTTTTAAAGACTGCAGTTAGACAGCAATAAAGAAATGTGTGTTGTTTTCTATATGAATCACCTAAAATTTTTCTTTTCTCAGGAAATGACACAATCTATTGGACCGACATGGGCTTCAACAAAATTAGCCGCTCAAAGCGAGACCAGACATGGAGAGAGGACATCATCACCAATGGTCTGGGAAGAGTGGAAGGAATCACCATAGACTGGATTGCTGGTAACTGCCTTCGTCCTTTTTGTGTTTGTAAAAAATAATGTGGGATGGGGAAGGGAAAAAATGTACTAGGGGGTGCCACATCCCATGTTAATGGAAACAAATATATTAGAAAGCCTTCAAGGCTTTATAGGCACCCTATGGATCACAACAACAATGACATTTAAAATATAAATTTATTGAATAAATCTTAAAAACAACAGGATGTGTGAGACTAAATGTCTCCAAAGTGTGGGAAATCCCTCTTATTCAGTTATCACTATAATACATGTCCCTATTATAAATGTTCCCTTTATTCTGGTTTTGATGAGAACTCTAACATTTGTTTTTTTTGCCACCCTTAGTCCTGGTGACAATGGCCATTAAGACTTCCTAACAAGGCCACAAACTACAGTTAAACCTTTAAGTGGTTCTAATGCCTTACCACTCTATTCAGGACATGAAGTAGAATTTCAGTCAAATATTAACTATACCTAAAGCTTGTTTGGCTATACTTCTCCTGTGCATCACAGGAGTGGAGTTCGTTCTGCACTCCCGTGATCCGTTTTCAGCAGAGAGGGGGCTGAAGCCCGCTGTAGGCTGACATCACTCAGCCAGTTCAGCTAAGGCAAGATCGCGACAATGAAGTTGGGATCCAACCACATGCCTGGACCAGCACCCAGCTCCAGTGAATGAGGAGGGGGGGGGCAGAGCAGACAGCGGTGACTGAGAGTCACCAGCTCTCTGCTCAGGGAGCTCTGAGAGCCAACTGATCGGCTGTGTTTGAGTGCTCAGTTCTCAGTCTTAGAGTCGGCGGAGGACAGATGCAGCATCCTTCTAGGTAATTATGATTCTGGAAAAGAAACAAAACCCCATGTTTCTCTTTTAAACCTGTTCCCATCCCCATTCTAAGCCTATTCTATTTACCCTCTAAATTAAATGATCTCTCCAGAAGCCAGCTATAAGTGTCCGTTTATGAAAGTGTGATCAGTGGTGATCCCATGGATCACCGCTGATCACAGTTCATTTTCGGTTTATGAAGAGATAATCGGGAGAGAACATGTTCTCCACCGATTATCTCTGCACATGGAGAAGCTGTCATTCACTGACACAGAAACGGCCAGTTTATGAAGCTGCGATCTCCGCACTTCACTGGCGATCTGGGTCAGAATTTACCCTCCCCGATTCACCAGCTCAGAGGTGGTGAACAGGGGAGTGAAGAGCGAATCCCAGGGAAGCCTCGTTCAGACCCCCCCAACACATTAACCATGTGCCCCTGCCATGTACATGTGCATATATGCATATACATATGTATATATATAGATATATATATATATATATCTATATATATACAATTGTATGCAAAAGTTTAGGAACCCCTCACAATTTCCATGATTGTCATTTATAAATATTTGAGTGTTTGGATCACCAATTTCATTTTTATCTATCAAATAATTGAAGGACGCAGTAATATTTCAGTAGTAAAATGAGGTTTATATGATTAACAGAAAATGCGCAATATGCATCATAACGAATATAGACAGGTGCATAAATTCGGGCACCCCAACAGAAAAATCACTTCAATATTTAGTAGAGCCTCCTTTAGCAGAAATAACAGCCTCTAGATACTTTCTATAGCCTGTAATGAGTTTCTGGGTTCTGGATGAATGTATTTTGGACCATTCCTCCTTACAAAACATTTCCAGTTCAATAAGGTTTGATGGTTGCCGAGCATGGACAGCCCGCTTCAAATCACCCCACAGATGTTCAATGATATTCAGGTTTGGGGGCTGTGATGGCCATTCCAGAACATTGTACTTGTTCCTCTGCATAAATGCAGAGTAGATTTTAAGCACTGTTTCTGGCCTTAACAAGAACTGTGCCTGTGGTCTTCCATATCCTCACAGTGGACACTGACAGCTTATATCTCTACGATAACTTTTTGTAGCCTTCCCCTAAAACATAATGTTGAACAATCTTTGTTTTCAGGTCATTTGAGAGTTGTTTTGAGGCCCCCATGTTGCCACTCTTCAGAGGAGAGTCAAAGAGAACAACAACTTGCAAATGGCCACCTTAAATACCTTTTCTCATGATTGGATGCACCTGTCTGTGAAGTTCAAGGCTTAATGAGCTCACCAAACGAATTGTGTGTTCCAATTAGTGCTAAGTAATTACAGGTATTCAAATCAACAACATGACAAGGGTGCCCACATTTATGCACCTGTCTAATTTAGTTTTGATGCTTATTGCACATTTTCTGTTAATCCAATAAACCTCATTTCACTACTGAAATATTACGGTGTCCTTCAGTTATTTGATAGATCAAAATGAAATTGCTGATCCAAACACCCAAATATTTATAAATGACAATCGTGGAAATTGTCAGGGGTTCCTAAACTTTTGCATGCAACTGTATATATGTATATATCATGTATGTGTGTATATGTGCATATATAATGTGTGTGTGTTTATGTATACATATATAGTGTAGGGGGACTAATCATTTTATTAATGATTTGGGCGGGCTCCTCCGAGAATGTCCATTACTGAGCAGTGATAATTCATCACTGCTTAATAAACCGACATCTCTGTGTTTCTGTGTATTTCTGGTGCTGTAATCTCGTTAAGTCTCACGAGATTCCAGTATCAGGGGGCGTTCTCCACTGTTTGAACTGTTTGTAGATCACTTCACTTCACAAGAGGTGAAGCAATCTACACGGGTTCATAAACTGGCACATAGAGGAGAACGATCTCCTCCGTGAATGCCAGAGAACGAAGCAGTGGATTTTTTACACTGCTTCATAAATGGACACCTTAGTGAGAAAGAGGTATCGCCGACAACAGCTGCAGAGCCTGGGTGATAATGGGGGAGATTTACTAAAACTGGAGCACTCAGAATCTGGTGCAGCTGTGCATGGGAGCCAATCAGCTTCTAACTTCAGCTTGTTCAATTAAGCTTTGACAATAAAACATGGAAGCTGATTTCTACACAGAGCTGCACCAGATTTTGCACTCTCCAGGTTTAGTAAATAACCCCCAATGTCACCCATAGGCTTACTAACGGACATGCATTGTCGACTGTCCATCCTCTACACTAAAGTCGATCATGCGACTGGACTGGAGCACCCTCAGCATAGGTTATTATTGACATCTTTCCTTTACAGAGCAATTAGAATAGCCTTAGGTGGAAACAGGTTTAAGTATAGCTAGGATTTGACTGGACTTCCACTTTAACAGAAAAAAAATGATTTGAATGCACTTTAAAAAGTAAACTGCAAATGCTATCAAGAATATTTTGCCACTGACTTATAGTCCAAAAACTTCTCAGTTTTCTTAGTTTAAGTTTATTATTAAATTCTCATACTGCTTTTTGCTAAATGCATCATGCTTTTCACAGTTTTTGTTAAAGGGACTGTGATGTTTGCCAATCACTCTGTGTTTTATACCTTCCAGCCTATATTTATGGTAGCCCACAGTGGGGTTGACACAAAGTAATTTCTTTCTGATTGGTGTGAAAAAAAGGATATAAGGTGATTGTCTTACAGTATGAGAGCCCCTTCCCTGCAAAAACTCAAGCCTTCTAATTAAAGTGAATATCAAGCCCGCACTTTTTTTTTATAGAGTCAGGAAAAGTTAGAAACCCTGCCAGTTCTGTGATGCCTCAAAGCGATTAACCTTTCTATTTGACCTGTTGACGATTGCCACAGGGACAGAAAATAATAAGGAATCCAAAACTACTGAAAGTGAGGGTACATTTTTCAAATGAGGACACCTGTTTTGGTGACAAATGTCTAAGAGGAGGTTACTTTGGTGAAATCTGCTTTCTATATTTGATGGTGTTTGCAGGTTAGGAAGTGAAAAGAAAAAATTCCAATGAGGGACATAAACAACTAAAAAAAAAAAAAACTGAACAGGGATTTAATAATTCCATACAATATCCAAAACAATTTTTTTTCTAGAAATGCATTTTAAGAGGTGAGAACACCAGGCTCTTAGGCTGGATTGACACCTTTGCATTTTTAGTGCTTTTTGCAATTTGCAGATTTGCACTGCAGTCCACTTAACATTGTTTCCTATGGAACATGTTCTGTAGTGCAAATCTGCAAAATGCAAAAAGCACTAAAAATGCATATGTGTGAATCCAGCCTTACCCAGTGAAGTGGTCTGATGTACTCCACCAGCGACAGGTTGAAATTTTGGAGCCTGAGCCAAATAGGCTCTTTCCTTTGTACTGCGCTTCCACAGTAAAGTTTTGAGCTAGATTAATGTATACTTTAACATCTTTCAATGGGGTTTCTTACTTATATAACTGGTAATTACACATTGGTGCATTAAAGCACAGAATCTGTTTCTGAATTTTGGAGGCTCTCACTGACATTTTAAGGCCTCTGGATATGTGTTTTAATGGTGAGGATGATTAAATAGTAATAACCTAGTATTATCCTTCCGAGAGCAATTCAGGCAGAAATACATCTTAGATGCTATATGCCTGAAGTTATGATGTCTCAGAATGTGGTAGAAACCTTCAATCTCCAGGCAGAAGCAAAATAACTCTGCTGAGACCTTCATTCAAGCAACAGTTTACCTCTGTCTATTCTCTATTCTCTATTTTTGAAATTCTCACCCTGCGGTGTGGGTACTACGGTTAATGAAACATAGAACTAATATATGAAAACATTATCGTGTTATTACATATATAATCTCTCGTCATTTTGGATGGCTTGCCTGGTGATAAGTATTTGAGGATTTCATCTTTTTGACAACTTTATCTAATCGTATTGTGATTTTATAGAGTTTTTCCAGCAAAGGGTTCAACTCTTTTCACTTACTAAGAATTAGAAATTAGATATTCAGCCCCCTGCTCATTAACTTCTGCAGCAGAGAACTGTTTGATTCCAAAAGTCCTTATGTATGAACAGAAGTGATAAGATAAACTGGTTTCTAAAGGGGAAAAGTAGGGGGTTGTGGTCATAGATACTCATAGAGCTAAGTTGGTATTTTGGATAATACAGGAGTTAACATGTTGCAAATAGCCAAAAAGCTTATTTCCTTGAGAACTTTCCATACAAGGTTACTTATTTAACAGATGTAGATACCCACAAGCTTTAAATTTGAACTAAGCCCTCCTATGCTTTTCAGCCAAGAAAGCTGCCTCTGTTTGATCTGAAGTTGCCATGGCTTGACAGTTCGGTTAAAAGCACAAGCAACTGTGACAATTATCTCTCACAACATCTCTTAATTGTAATTGTTTTCAGGAACAATTAAATTGATCGGTTTAATATCACGTTAAAGATGAAATCCAGGCACAAATAATTTTCCTTTAATATATTCCTTAACCACTTGCTAACAGCTTGTAAATAAACACCAAAAGGGGAAGTGACACAAGCCTTGTCACTTCTGGATCATACACCATGGAGATTATCGGCGGAATGGAAGTTCATCTCTATGGTGTGCCGACCTGACTACCCATTTCAGTCTCAGGCTGCTTGAGACTGGCTATACAGCTGCTGAATCACTTTTACAGGTGGAGGAAAGTGGTACCCCCCCAACCCCCCAGGAAGGTGGTGGATCTCAGTGTGGGAGGGGTAGGTACCACTTTCCACTATTTGTAAAAGTGATCCAGTGGCTGTATAGCTGCTTGGATCACTTTTACACTATACAACATTGCTGGCTCTAAAAAAACTGCAGCTGCAGCCACGATCCTGGTCATTTTAGGGAATTGGTTATTAGCACAAGTGCTTTTGGAAACTCAGATAATACTACAGTATATAAAAGTAGCTGTGACATCAAGACTAGGTAGCACATAATCTGTGCAGAGAGAAAAACCATGGCTGGGACCCAGCAGGCCCCCCACTGTTGTCTGCCTGTGGAAAGCTACAGGGAGGGAGGGTACAAGACCAGTCACCCTACACAAAGAGGACTAGCAGCACTGACCAGCCTGCATTGCAGTCACTTCCTGCACAGGGGTAAGGTGCAGAAGTTGTTTTATACTTGATTACTCCACAGATCCTGAAGGAAGACCTCCAAGATAAGACACCAAGGGGTTGATTTACTAAAGGCAAAAAGACTACAAATCTCTGCAAGTGCAGTTGCTCCAGAGCTTAGTAAATGAGCAGAAGCTCTGCTGACTTCCATCATTCAAGCATGTGCAAGCAAAAATGAAGTGTTTTTAATGTTCCTTGCACGTGATTGGGTATATTTTGCAAAGTGATGTCTTACCTCATTTACTAAGCTCTGGAGCAACTGCAGTTGCAGAGGGCAACTGCGCTTTGCAAAATGCACAGTCTATTTGCCTTTAATAAATCAACCTCCAAGATTCAAAAGATTCAATAATCTCCGGTTTAGCAATAATGATGCCTAATGCATTAAAAAATTTATAGTAAATGACCACTCCCTTTGTTCATTAAAAAATGGTTTTGCCTATATTGCCCATTTGCTGTTGTTCAGGTTTAAAACTGTTGAGCATATTTCTAGGATATTTGTTATCTTTTTGCAGGTAACATCTATTGGGCGGACCATGGCTTCAATCTGATTGAAGTGGCAAGGCTCAATGGTTCCTTCAGATTTGTGGTTATATCTCAAGGTATAGACCAGCCCAGGGCTGTTGCTGTACATCCAGAGAAAGGGTAAGTACTTTTTGGAGGGGTAAATGGGATAAAATGTACATATTTGCAGCATTTGCTATAGTAGTTTGAGTCAGTAAGTTATTTTCTTTGCATATGATCGGGGTATTCTTTACAAAGTGAAATTTAATTCACTAAGCCATGGGATTCCTTTGCAAAGTGCAACTACCCTTGCAAAATTAACAACCTATTAGCCTTGAGTAAGTCAACCCCAGCAAATCAAAACAAGCAGGTAGCAAGTTGAGTCAGAATGAGGCCAGAACTAGAAATACAGAAAGGTCCATCGAGTCTGCCCCTTTTTAGTTTTTATCTTCTTTTCTTACCTTTGTTGTCTGAGTATATTTTAGAGCTATGATTGTCCCAAGCATGCTTGAGTCCACTTACTGTCGACTGACTCAGTACTTCCACTAAAAGTATTTTCTAAGCATCAACAACTCTTTCAGTAAAAAAAATAAAATAAAAATACTTTCCAAAATTAGTTTGGAACTTTCCACCTGCTTCTTTGAGGTCTTGTCCCTGTTTTCTTGATACTAGCTTCATATTGAAAATACTGCTCTTCTGAAATCTCTGTTTTAATAAATGATCAATGTCAATAACTCAGAAAGTACTCAAGTCAATTGATCAGCATGTGAGCCAGGCAACTGGCTTTTTCGGAAAATATGTGCCGTCATGTTATTCTCACAGGTTTCCTTTAAAGTGTCTCTGTTACTTGATTAAAAAAGGTTTAAAAACCTGTAAAAGAATAGTTAGACTTGCTTGTCCTGCTGCCAGTGTCTTTGATCTACATTGTGTTCAATATGGCTGCCTAAATAATCTGTACATTCAGCACTTCCAGTGTTGGAGGCCTGGTCCAGCCAGTGTCTGCTGTACTTTTATCCATTGGCAATCACATTGCTACTATGTTCTATAATGACACAGGAGGAATGACAGTACACTAGTCATGTGCGATTCATTTTGTTACAAATCAATATTCAAACAAAATGTTTGTTTTTTGGAGATTCAGAGGTATCTGAATTTCCGAACCACAATAGTAACAAATTTAAAAAAAATCTAAAAGTAAATTATATCGAAACAACAAATTAATTTGTGTTCATTTGTTTCATTCAGATGACAGGATGCAATAGTTTGGGCCTTTTGCTAATGTTTTTAATGTTTTTGTTAATGTTTGAAGCATCCGGAATAACAAAATTACATAACGAATGATCCAAATTGATTTGGATCCATTTCAGTTTTATTTTGCATTACCATTTTTCATCATTATAAAAAAATGCACTACTTATGAAATGGAAACATCTTGCACTAAACACAGTAAGGTATAAAAGTGAAATAAGACAATAATTCCTACTTATTGTTTTTGGGTTGGATGGAAGTGGATCCATCAGAATCTCTGAATCAAAACATAATGAATGATCTGAAATTAATTTTGTTTTATTCGTTATGTTATAATTCGGAGATTCTGATGGATCCACCTTCATCCACCCCAAACAGAATGCAAATGTAATCTCCCAGAATAGCAAATTAACACGTTAAAGAGAATACAGCCAAACTTCTGAAACAACTTCCAAAAATACGAATCGATTTGAAACAATGAATATACAAAACAATTCTGAATATACAAAACGAATTCCGCAAACAAATCATTGTAAGATAGATCCTACTTATTGTGTTTGGGTTGGATGGAGGTGGATCCATTAGAATCTCAGAATCAAAATATACTGAATAAATCAAGAATTAATTTTGCTCCATTCATTGTGTTATAATTCAGAGATTCTGATGGATCCAACTCCACCAACCCCAAACAGAGTGCATATGTAATCTCCCACAATAACAAAATTAACATGTTAAAAGGAATATGGCCATTCTTCTGAAACAACTTCCAAAATACAAATCGATTTGAAACAATGAATATATGAAACATATCCAAATATATGAAACAATTCTGAATATACAAAATGAATTCCACAAACAAATCATTCTAAGATAACAAATTTGTTGAAACAAAATGATTAACCTAACAAATGAATCAGAAATGAAATTATTTTTTTTTTCTGTAATTCACATCTCTGCAGTACACGGGAGGGGGGGGGGGGGGCAAACA
>BLSH010505473.1:103594-118782 GCA_018402905.1 Glandirana rugosa
ATGGCGTGCTGTGGTGTCCTCAATTTCTTCTATTCTGGTCACCATGTTCTGAAAGTCACTTCGTAGATCTGAAATTGCCGCTGTGAAAGTCGCTTTGATATCTTTGGCTATGGCATGTAAGTCTGCGATAGATACTGGTTGGTGGATTTGGTCTTCTGGTCTGTTTTGTTTGTGTGAGGTATTTGTGTTTGCCCGTCTTTCAGGGCTGCGGCTTCTGTGGCGTGCTTGTTCTCCTGAGGCCTGTGTGTCCTGTTTCTTCTCCCGGTTTTTGGAGCGGAATATTTCCGCAATAGGGGTGTCATTCTCAGAGGAGTGGGCCCTGGGAGAGCGCGAACGGGCGGGGGAGTGTTCCCCTTGAGATTTGCTCATTTTAAAGATCCTAGCTTTCTGTTAAGCCTTATAGAGGGATACAGCGCAGCGGGACTAGCGTTTTAGGCCGCCATTTGCTGTGTCAATTAGCGTATTACTTTTTGATGTTCTGCCTGGGGTGGGCTGTAATGCTCTTTTGCAATGATTTTACCAGCCAAGTGTATAGGGCAGGTTTATAGGCGGTGGGAATAGCACTTTTCGATCAGTATATTGGATCTGGGTTGAAGGGGTGTAATGATCCTGGTGTTGATCCTTTTTATAGCTCCCTAATTGTGTGCTGTATATTCCCAAATGAGAGTCACTTTGCTAGTATTGATATGACAGGCTGCTGTGGGGGGATGATACTGTGTGAGATGCTTGGCAGTCTCTCTGGGTAAGAGTCTTTATAATGAAACCTTTCCCTTTAGTAAGGAAGCTGTGCAGTGGCTAATATGGGTTGTGCAGGCTGTAGGCTGTGTTGGGAGCCTTTTGACAGTCTGTATGTGCGCGCTTCGCGCGCGGAGCTCCGTCCGGCCGGAAATTTAGTCCCCGGCTTCAAATGCGGCCTACTTCCGGTTTCGGATATAGTGATTTTTTGGGCCCAGAGTTATAATCCTGTACTTTGTGGGTCTTGTGTAGCGGTGTGGGATAGTATTTACCTCTAGTGAGGTCTTCAGAGCAGAGGATTGCTGTGGATTCTCTGATTCCCAGTCGCAGCACCTCTCTCACACGTCTGCTCTCCTCTCGCGCCAGGCCACGCCCCCAGGGTTTTTTATTTTTTTTTTATTTTTTACTAAAAATGGCAGCGATCTGCGATTTTTTGCGGTACTGCGATATTGCAGCGGACATGTCGGAACGTTTTGACACTTTTGTGGGACCATTGGCATTTATACAGCGATCAGTGCTATAAAAATGCACTGATTACTGTGTAAATGCCATTGGCAGTGAAGGGGTTAACCTGCAGGGGGCGCGCTAAGGGTTAACTATGTTCCCTGGGCGTGTTCTAACTGTATGGGGGACTGCCTAGCTGGGGAAGGGAAGTGGTCACAGCCTTCACGTAAAGGAAGGCTGTGATCACAGCCCTTCCCCCTCACACAGAGCGGAGGTCCGTGTTTACATACACGGACCTCCGCTCATTCACTCCGGGGGGGGCATCGCGGGTGGCCGGCGGCAATCGAAGCCGCCGCACCCGCTCCCTGGCCCCCCCTGGACACAGTGAGCGCGCGGGCGCACCTCCGGCGGCGTGCGCGCGCTCACTATACACGTTCCCGCAGCCGCCGTCGTATGACGGCGATTTGCGGGAACGAGCCACTTTGCCGCCGTCAGATGCTGATCGGCGGTCGGCAAGTGGTTAACAAATCTTTAAAGCTCATTGGTTTCAAGTGAACCATAAATAATGGCCCTAGGATTATTCTTATCACTTCAACCTGCACATAGATATACAATATATGTTATGCAAGTGTTCTTTACATGCACATGTGCGTAGGTGCTCATACACTATATTATCAAAAGTATTGGGACGCCTGCCTTTACATGCACTTGAACTTTAATAGCATCCCAGTCCTGGTCCGTAGGGTTCAATATTGAGTTGCACAAAGGGCCAATGCATACAACAACAATTATAAGTAAATAATAACAATAATATAGACAGTGAAAATAATTAAATCAGTCCAAAAATGTAAGTTCACTGAGTTCCAATAGTCCCAAAGTGTAATGAATGACAGACTCCTCCACCAGGTGTAGAAAGGAACAGGATGCAGTTTCCGTGTCACCCAACACTCAGAACATTTAAACTCTTACCAGAGCGAGTTGACCTCCTATCTCTAGGCAGGCCCAACTTGCAGGCAGATAGCCTCTGCGGGCAGATAGTGTATGGATGGTAAGAGTTTAAATGTTCTGAGTGTTGGGTGACACAGAAACTGCATCCTGTTCCTTTCTACACCTGGTGGAGGAGTCTGTCATTCATTACACTTTGGGACTATTGGAACTCAGTGGACTTTGATTATATGTTTTTTACACTAGCACCTTCAAAATTGGTGGCTTATAGATTTTCACTGTCTATATTATTGGTATTATTCACTTATAATTGTTGTTGTATGCACTGGCACTTTGTGGAAGTGCTATATGCATACCATATAGTATATTCATTTATTTTTTTCTGCACATGCACTTTAATCTTTTCATTGTTTTGGTTGCACAGTTTTTGTTATTTTATGTTAGATTTTGGGTGGTATCCTATTAATTGCTGCAACCACACTATATCTATTAATTACATTAGCATGGTATCTCCATAATATTATCAATATTGAGTTGGCCCACCCTTTACAGCTATAACAAGAAGAAAAACACAGCACCTCTAAGTGCGGATGGTTTAAAAGCATTGAATAGCAAAGGATAAAAGGTACTCACAGACAAATGAGTGTAATCAGCATTGCAGTGTAAGTTACTGCGCACTTCTTTAACCACTTGCCGAACGCGTACGGCCTTTTAACGTCAGCAGTGTGGCGCTGTCTCGCGCATCGCGGTAAATAGGCGGCGATTCGCGCATGTGCAGCTAGGGGGCTCTGGTGGAGTGTGCCCGCGGCTCGGGTGGATCCGATGTCCGCCGGTGAGCCGTGATGAGTTGCCAGAGGGAAAGAACGGGGAACTGCTGATGTAAACACGGCGGTTCCCCATTCTGACAGGTGGCATATAAAAGATCTACTGATCCCTGTCACTGGGATCAGTTAGATCTCTTATGCCCATAGCAGCCCAACCCCCTCACAGTTAGAACACGCCTAGGGAACACAGTTAACCCCTTCACTGCCAATGACATTTATACAGTAATCAGTGGATATTTACATTTCTGATCGCTGTATAAATGTCATTGGTCCCAAAAAGTGTCAAAAATCTCTGACGTGTCCGTCCCAATAAAAATCTCAGATCTCCGCCATTGCTAGTAAAAAAAAAAAATGTAAAAACGCCATAAATTAATTCTCATGATTTGTAAATGCTGCAACTTTTGCGCAAACCAATCAATAAACGCCAATTTTTTTTACTAAAAATATGAGGAAGAATATAAATAGGCCAAAAACGATAAATAAATAGTTTTTTTAATATTTTTTTTGTATGTTAGCAAAAAGTAAGAAATATTGTTTTCTTTGCAAAATTGTCGCTCTTTTTTCGTTTATAGAGGTGATCAGAAATGACGCAGAGGTGATTAAATACCACCAAAAGAAAGCTCTATTTGTGGGAAAAATAGGACGCAAATCTCCTTTGGGTACAATGTCGCACGACCGCGCAATTGTCAGTTAAAGCGAAGCAGTGCCGAATTGCAAAAAGTGCTCTGGTCCTACAGTGGGAAATCCTTCTGGGGGTGAAGTTGTTAAGGGTCCTTCTGGGGCTTTTCAGCAACTGTCCTTAACCATGTTGCACTGGTGGCTCCCAGCGCTCGCTGGTTCTGGGACTAGTAATGCGTTCCACGGAGTTGCAGCACTTCTGGTCGTGGGGTGAGGCGTGCGGCGACGCATTGTCGGAGCGGATGCTCCCTCTTTTTTTTTTTCTTCTTGTTACAGTGCAGAGGCTTCCTCAACCTCATACACAAGCTGCCCTTTGTGAGGCCGGGCCCCACGGCCCTCCCTTTTTTCCCCACTCTCACCATTGGATCGCACCAAAACGACTAAACTAATTGGACTCTTCAGAGAGGCTTCCCTCCATTTCCATTCATGCCAGTGTAACATGAAGCATCAACAATCACCCCATGTACTCTTTGCAGCTATAACGGCTTCTGGAAAGGCTGTCCACAAGGTTTAGGAGTGTGTCTATGGAAATGTTTGACCATTCTTCCAGAAGTGCATTTGTGAGGCCAGACACTGATGTTGGATGAGAAGGCCTGGCTTGCAGTCTCTGCTCTAATTTATCCCAAAGGTGTTCTTTCGGGTTGAGGTCAGGACTCTGTGCAGGCCAGTCAAGTTCCTCTACCCCAAACTCACTCATCCATGTCTTTATGGACATTGCTTTTTGCACTGGTCCAAATCATTTGGGGGAGGGGGGATTATGCTGTGGGGTTGTTTTTCAGGGGTTGGGCTTGGCCCCTTAGTTCCAGTGTAGGGAATTCTTTAGGCGTCAGCATACCAAGACAGTTTGGACAATTTCATGCTCCCAACTTTGTGGGAACAGTTTGGGGATGGTCCCTTCCTTTTCCAACATAACTGTACAAAGCAAGGTCCATAAAGAGGCGATAACATACCACCAAAGGAAAGCTCTATTTGTGGGAAAAAGGACGTACATTTTATTTGGGTACAGCACCGCATGCCCACGCAATTGTCAGTTAAAGAAACACTGTATTGTAACAAATGGCCTAGTCATGAAGGGGGATAAATCTTCTGGAGCTGTGGTTAAAGAATACATATAGAGGGTTAACGTTTATTTTGTAAAATATTTATCAGTATTGCTTTGTTGCTTTTCATGCAAGGCAATTTTTACACATCATTTTTACACATCTTTTTATATTCCTGTTATGACTCAGAAGGCCAGGACTCCAGTGAAGTGATAAGATTGTGTAACTTCCCTGAGGTATCAGTATAGTTGCTAAAAGGTTTTTTATGTTTAATGACAACTTCAGTCACTTTTTAGGAAGGTGAAATGGAAAGTATTTGTTTTTAAAGGTGAACTCCAGTCAGAATTTTGATGGCATTTTTTAAAAAGCAATTCCCTACTCGCATCCTTTGAATGACAGCAGAAGTGCCGGAATAAACCAGTTGGAAAGATTACATCCATAAGGATTAATTGACCTATCTTCTGGTTCATAAGACCAGTTCCCATGTCGTGTCCCCTTCACCCATGCTACTGCTCATGCAAAAACCTTTGTATGAAAGTATTAGAAGAGTGGGTATAACTTTTTTATTAACTTACATAGGTTGTTTACATTTCACATGTTGGTAGAGTAACTCTTCCTCTGTAGTAACTCTTCTTCTTCTTTTTCATTGCAGGTAAGGAATGGATTCCAAGCAGAAGCAACACGCTGTCATTGAGTTCTTGAGGAAGGAGGGGTGCAGTCTGTCTGACTCCCACAGAGGACTACAGAATATTGATGGAGATGACACCATTGACCAGAGCAATGTTTTGTCCTTGGTGACTCTTGTCAATGGCGTCATCTTCACCAAAACATTCTGTAGCCTTCTGTGGATGTTGGACAGTTTTCACCATTTCTTCCTCAAGAACTCAATGACAGCATGTTGCTTCTGCTTGAATCCATTATTTACCTGCAATGAAAAAGAGGAAGAAACAAAAGCATAGATTTTGAATCAATCCTGGCCACGTCCCCTACCCCTCTACCTTAACATTCTCTATTACCTCTTTCTTCCTACTTCATTGGCTATACTACTATTTTTCTTCATCTCTACATGCTTCTTCTGTCAAATCTTTTTGTATCCCTACAAGTGTGTCTGTAGCGCAACCTTAGATTGGGCTAGCTATATTATCCCAGGTTCTATTCCCTATTGGATACATGGCAGCCAGGTACACAGCAGTTTCTCAGTCTCTTCACCAAATAACCAAGCAGAAAGTTTCATTTTAAAATGTATTTCTCAGGAAAATGTGTATAGGGTACAGGGTGAGCCTTGGGATACTCCAGGACTAGTGCAACTTTAACAGAGGACTCTTTGTCATCGCAGTTAACCTTCTCCAGATAGGCCTTTAGAGCGTAAAATGTGGGCATACAGCTTCAGGGTTATCCGAAACTGGAAACAACCCTGAGCCGACAATCTGGGACAGTCTCTCAAAGAAGAGGTAAAGTAGTGTCAATCTCTCTAGGATCTCTCACTCTCTGGCCTCTACTCACTATGTCCCTGTATCCTCGGATGCCTCCTTCCATTATCAGGCAGACCCTGCTTCATGAGTCTCTAGGTCAGATCCTCGACAGACTTTCTCTTGACTGTTCTCCACACTTTAGCAGTAGGCCTCCAGATCTCCCAGAGCTAGGACTTCGAACAACCTTCGGCAAACAGCCCCTCCAGGCTGGGATTCTTTCCACCAAGGCAAAGGACCCTGCTGCTGTAGGCTCCCGACTATGTATGCACACCTCAGCCCCCTGCTGGTCACTCTTTTGACCATGGATTGGCTGAGGCTGCATGGATATTCAGCCCAGGGTCTGCCTCTCCCAAACCACTATATTCCAGAACTTATTGGAATGCTGAGGGGAAATAGGCAAAGCCAGCCAGCCCAGAAGAGCCAGTAACAATCAAATTCTGCTCCTCTGGATACAGAGGAGTCACAAAAAAAACGTCATTTTCTGAACCCTATTAGCAGCCTAAATAATAGGGTGCTACATATATAAGACTGCTAGTTGGTTATGATAAACCTACGTCTAACTGCTCCTGACATGTGAAATCAGCATTATTGTGACTCTGTTTGATCAATGTACATAGCAGATTGTTTATGCAACCCGCATACTGTTTCTGCAATTGAAATAGAAAATAAAAATATTGAACAATAAAAAGAAGAAGAGTTATTATGCAGGAAGACTTACTCTACCAACATATGAAATTCTTTGCAACGATGGATGGATCTGTTTTGCTAAGCTCCCCAGTTTGTCTCAACCATGCACATCTTTACCTCTTGATGGACAGCATATGGAAATGTCAGTGGTCCTGTTGTGGATATTTTTGGCTAAGACACTGAAAATAAAATAAAGTATGAGATTGCAGAGAACAGAAAAACAGAATTCAAGACTCCGTGGATTGATCTGTTTTGAATTGATTATTTTGTACATCTTATTATATATCCAAGATAAGAAAGGGGAGGTGTGAGATGTTATTAAAAAACAGCAAAAGAATAATATCCTATATCATATGTCAGCGGCTACAAGTTGCAAGTCTATATACTTGATAAGGGGGAGTGAGAGGATCCCTGCTCAAAGTTCAGTCTATGTACAAAATAACCTTTGCAAAACCCTTATACAAAATAGATGTTCTTGTTCTTAAATGAACAATACCGTGAATTTCTTTGTTAGGAAATGATGGTGCTGGGCAGTTACTTGAGAGCTTGAAACTGTCAAGCACCTCCAGCTGTTTAGAAATCTGAACAGTGCTGCATCTTGATGAATGCAGGCTCTATTCAGCCAACAACTTTCCACTTGGCTCTTTTGATCTTCAATTTACTTTTGCAGAGTTGCCTGGTGCCAACAGGTCCACTCAATGGCTTGAACTTTTCTCAAATGAAAGAACTGACTAAAACTTGAGCCATCGTACAGGGAGCTTAACCAACACTGCATATTGTTCGCTAAAGTGGTTGTAAAGTCTGAAGGTGTTTTAACTTCATGCATTCTATGTGCAGCTCCCCCCTCAGCCCTCCCCTAATACTTACCTAGGCCTGATCTTGATCCATCGACTTGCACGAGACTCAAGGCTCTCCTGGGTCTCTCCTTCCTGAATGGCTGAGATTTAGCAGTAGGAGCCATTGGCGGGCAGGGGGGGGGGGGGGTTGAGCCATGCTCTTTGTGTATTATGGACGCAGAGAGCAAACTCAGGAGCGAGCACACACAAGTGCCACCATAGCAAGTGGCTTACTATGGGGGCACTCGACAAGGGGGAGGGGCCCAGAGCGCCAGTGGAGGACTCGAAAAAAGGAGGATTGGGGCTTTTTAATAAACGTTTTTCCTTTACAATCACTTTAAAGTTTTTACCTGCTGCCTGAAGATATGACTATCATAATGAATAAAATGTTTATGAGAAAAAATGTGCTTTCTTTATCCTTAGGGGAATTTTAAGCCTGATCCCCATGCAGATATAAAAGGCACAAATTAAAGTAGCCTTGTCATAATTAATATGTCATAAAATGTGTGGTTTTTAATGCAATCTGCTGCAATGTAAGTGACAAAGAGATGAACCCATCAGTTTGCTGCTTCTGTTGACACTGTCCAGTCACAGGCTTGGGAGAAGTAAGTGTTACTTAAAGTAGAAGTCCAGGTTATAACTATATCTAATCTTAAAATTATTCTAAATTTCTAAACCTTTTTTTTTTAATAATAAACATGATATACTCACCTACTCTGTACAGTGGTTTTGCACAGAGCAAACCAATCCTCCTCTCCTGGGATCCCCTGCCAGCACTCCTGGCTCTTCCTCTTTGACAAGCGCTCTCATAGGAAGCGCTCGACCCCGAACTGTACTGTCTGCATCCATAGACACAGACAACGTCATTTGGCCCTAATCCCCGCTTTCTCGTCACATTATTTAATTGACAGCAGTAGGAGCCAATAGCTCCCACTGCTATCAACCTGCCCTGTGAGCAGATGGAAATTGAGTGGAGAGACCCGCTGCTCTCGGGCACCTTCTAACTCTTATTTTAACTATCTTTCAGAAGGCAGATGCTTATACTAACCTATTCTTAGGGTGCTCTATCTGGTCACATGATTGGCTTTCAGCGGCAGCTTCAGGGGAGAGGAGGGACAGCTGATAATAGATGCCCCATAGTAAGTCTATGGGTGACGTCACTGCCCAGACATTCTATCCGTTGTTGGTGCTCTTCCCTGAAGCCAGCCACTGGGGAGATCACATGACCAGACCAGAGCACTCTAAGGGATAGGTAAGTATAGGCATCTTCCTGCTACAGGGTAGTTAGTATAGGAATTATAGGGGCAGGGAGCAGATTTAGGAGTAGATATATATAGCCTGGAATTTCCTTTTAACTGCATTAAAAAAATGAATTATCCCGCCGTGTCAGGCAGGGCTGCACTGTGTGGTACAGCTGTGTAAATCTCTGGTCTATCCAGTAGTAGGATAGACAGAAATACAAATCATTTGACTGATAAAACAACACTCATATATGTATTGCTTGTGGTATGAAGCCATTGACAAGGAGTTCAGCTTCAATTTGCAAGGGGCTTAGCTATGTTTTCCTTATTTTTAGTTAAGATGTATTCACATGAGCTTGACTTTGCAAGAGAGAATCCACACAGAAGCCTTATTACCGAGCTGTGAACATTATGTGCAGTGTTAGTTAAGCCTGAGATTGTGGAGGCATGGTCAAGAGGTGAGAAGAAAGATTGTCCTTCTGTTGTATAGAAGTTAGTGGCAGGATAATAATTGATACGAGAGAGCAGGTTAAGAAAGATGATTATCCTGCTATTTTCACTGAACACATCTTCCTCACTCTACCGTGACCTTGAAGAACCTTTCGCTTGGTTAAACTCGATAGACATGTGTCTTTTTCCAACCTAATTAATCATGTTAGCTCTTTTAGCTCTTTTAGACTACAGGAGGAGGAGTGGTGATCCCGGTCATGGGTTACTCCTAAGAAGTCCTTTTGAGCTCTCGCTCTGCATGACCCGGGTAGGGCTGAGAGGGTGGAGTGATATTGAGCATCAGAGCCAAACACATTAAAAATCATAAATAATACTATTACACAAATTATTTTAATTTGAGCTTTATTGCCATTGTTTTTATTAAATTACAGGATGATAACAAAAACAGATACCAATTCTTCAAAAAATACAAAAATGCAACCATTAACCACTTAACCACTAGAGATCCGCGCTATAGCCAAAAGACGGCTTCAGCGTGGATCTCAATTGCCGGGGGGGGACGTCTATGGTCCCTTTGCACACTCCTGGCGCGCACTCAAGGCGGCGGCGCGCGGCCACGCCCGTGGGTTGGGCGCACTCGATGTCCGCTCGTGACTCGCGATCGCCGGTCAAAGCGGCAGAACTGGGAACAACCAATGTAAACACGGCGGTTCTCCGTTCTGTGAGAGGGGACATGACAGATCTACTGATCCCTGTCACTGGGATCAGTTAGATCTGTTATGTCCCTGCCAGCCCCGCTCCCCTCACAGTTAGAACACATACAGAAAACACAGTTAATCTCTTTACTGCCCCCTTAATGTTAACCCCTTCCCTGCCAATAATATTTATACAGTAATCAGTAGACATTTACATTTCTGATCGCTGTATAAATGTCATTGGTCCCAAAAAAGTGTCAAAAATGTCCGATATGTCCGCCCCAATATCAAAGTCCCGATAAAAATTGCAGATCGCCACCATTACTAGTAAAAAAAAAATAATAATAAAAACGCCATAAATCAATTCCCATAGTTTGTAGACGCGTTAACTTTTGCACAAACCAATCAATATACACTGATTGCATTTTTTTTTACCAAAAATATGTAGAAAAATATATATCAGCCAAACCCCGATGAATAATTTTTTTAATATTTTTTTTTGGATTTGTATTATAGCAAAAAGTAAAAAATATTGTTCTTTTCTCAAAATTGTCGCTCTTTGTTTGTTTATAGCGCAAAAAATGACAACCGCAGAGGTGATCAAATACCACCAAAAGAAAGTTCTATTTGTGGGGAAAAAATGATAAAAGACGTGTTTGGGTACAACGTCGCACGACCGAGCAATTGTCATTCAAAATGCGACAGCGCTGAAAGCCGAAAATTGGTCTGGGCAGAAGGGGGGTTTGAGTGCCCAGTAAGTAAGAGGTTAAAGACCGGAAGATTTTCCCCCTTAATGACCTGACCAGGCACTGCTTCGCTTTAACTGACAATTACATGGTCATGGATCACCTCTGCAGTTTTTATTTTTTGCGCTATAAACAAAATATGACCAACAATTTTGAAAAAAAAAAACAATAATTTTTTACTTTTTGATATAATAAATATCCAAAAAAAAATTTAAAAAAAGAATTTCTTCATCAGTTTAGGCCAATGTGTATTCTTATACATATTTTTGGTAAAAAAAATTGCAATAAGCGTATATTGATTGGTTTGTGCAATAGTGTCTACAAAATAGGAGATAGAGTTATGGCATTTTTAAAATTTTTTTACTAGTAATGGCGGTGATCAGCAATTTTTAGCGGGACTGTGACATTGTGGCTCGCAGATCAGACACTTTTGACACTTTTTTGGGACCATTGACAGTTAGTTATACAGCGCTTAGTGCTATAAAAATGTACTGATTACTGTATAATAGTCACTGGCAGGGATGGGGTTAATACTAGGGCGTGATCAAGGGTTTAAGTGTGTTCCCTGGGAGGCGTTTCTAACTGTTAGGGGAGTGTGCTGACTCCTGATCACTAGGAACAGCAGATCTCTCTCTACTTCCCTGTCAGAATGGGG
The DNA here is from genome assembly GCA_018402905.1 of Glandirana rugosa. NCBI lineage: Eukaryota > Metazoa > Chordata > Amphibia > Anura > Ranidae > Glandirana > Glandirana rugosa. The sequence continues at coordinate 115,043 of BLSH010505473.1, forward strand.
ATCTGTCTGTTTACATTGACAGATCCCTGTTCTGCCTCTCTTTCCCGTGATCGCAGGTGGCCGGCAGACATCGTGGCCATGCACATCAGCTCCCCCGCCTGCTATAGCTGTTTAAAGGGCTGACGTGCAGCTACTGCGATTCATGGGAACGTGGCAACCTGCCACAGTATAATGACAGCGGCTGGTCGGCAAGTGGTTAAAACCAGATCCTTGACAGTTCCTTTGTAAAGCCATACTGGCCAACAGCCATTCACAACCAGCTCGTTGGGTATACACCGATCATTTTATTCCACTAGCAATTACTTTATTCATGAATACCGCATAATACATATTTGTCACCATTAAGTTAAACTACTAGTCTAAACATTATCAATAATCTTACTTTTTTGGCTCCATCAAGCACCTGCTGATGCTATGATAAAAGTACAACCCCACAATTCCCTCATCCTCTTCCCATATCTCAATTCCCCAAACATATGCACTTCTATTCATAGCCATATCCACACTTTTACCAAGATGGCAGGCAGGTGGGAAAAATTGCTCACCTTGCTGTTTGTTCTTCCTTGAGATTTCCCTCTTAGTTAAAACCCTTCCCAACCGATTTATACCCTACTCCTGCTTGCCTTCCTGCCCACCCTGTCATGTACAACAGAAAAAAATCAAAAAACAGAGAGACTATACACAACCTCTTCTGAGTAAACTACCAAAGCTTTAATGGAAAGAGAAAGTGTAAAGCCATGCCATATCTCCTAATGTCTGAATTCCCTCAGACCCCTCTACTACCACCCAACCGTCCACCCAAAAACCAGGACTGGTTAGAACACCCCTCTTAGAGGGAGAAGGGTGTGGTCACCCCAGGGAGCTGAGTACACCCTCGCCTAAACTGGTGCCCCCTCCCCAGACAGAATGCTCTAACCCACCCTTGATGGTGTACAGCACTCCACCTTAAAGCCACACTAAGTGAATTGTGCGCTGAACCATGGAGATATAGAGGTGGGCAGTCCCCATCCAACCCTACAATCCACAGAACCCCTGCCACACAGTCCGCAGTCAGGAACCAGTCAGGAAGGGATGTAAAGGAAATAAACATTGGCACACATAGCCATGTGTGTGGTTCTTCAAATAATCATCCAGTGTCTTAAATATACGCTGGTTAATAAGACAAAGGAAAATTTAGGACCAAAAATAAGGACCTTGAGGTCGGACTTTTAAGGCACTCCAGACTGACAGGTAATTATAAAAATTATATGACTTTATTACTTTATTATACAAAAAAATAAAATATAAATAAACAGACATTAGTTAAAAAAATTCATGCATGTAATGACATTGTCATCCAAGCAGTTGTATAAAGTGCAGACCATGAGGCCCTGTGCGCCAAAACACGTTTCGCTGTTGCTTTCTTAGGGCACAGTCTGGGGTAATGGAGCAAAAACAGTCTCACATGCAGGTAGGCGTCAGGTATATGGCGACTTACTATCCGGGGTTAAGGACAGCCACAATATCAGGAGTGTGGACACCAAGTGTATAAGCGACCATACAGGATTTATGAGCTGTATTGGTATCTGTAGACCATATTGGGGCACATCATATGACCAATATAAGGGGGGTTTTCCGCTGTCTCAATACAATATACTTGTAGCATTGGATGGTATAAGATTCGAACGAGAGGGGGATGGTCAGCTGGGATGTGAATGGTAACAAATGCCAGTATCCATGCGAATAGTACATAGACCGAAAAGTCCGGTAGAGTGCAGTAACTGTTAGACACAACTTAGGTGGCCGGACAGGCGCCCGATGTATATCATTAAGACAATGGGCCAGATATCTCAATACAATTGGTCCCTGGCTCTGAAGATGTGCACAGGGACCACATTGTATCGCAATATCTGGCCCATGTCTTAATGATATACATTGGGCTCCTGTCCGGCCACCTAAGTTGTGTCTAAGAGTTACTGCACTCTACCGGATTTTCGGGCTGTGTACTGTTCGCATGGATACTGGTGTAAAAGCCGACATACACTGGCAATTAGGGACAGACACTCTGATATGGGGACTGTATGTTATTCATAATTGACTACCACATTCACAAATCGCTTGGGATAGTTGTAGTACAAAGGGAGGTTCCCAATTAATCTCAGGTAATCTCAACCTGTGGATGAGATGAACATGAGCACAAGAATCCCGTGTCATGGTGTCAAAAGTACTCACAGTTCTTCATCCATAAGTCCCTCCATATAGCTGGAAACAGTCAGAAGTGTGTAGTCCTATCAGCCGTCTCCCAGTTTATGCGGCTCTCCAGGTATGCCAAAATCCATGCAGGCAGATATGCTGAACACTGAATTGTCAGTGTGTGGCTCAAAGCCAGGTCAGCTGTGTGCTTGTTTACACAGGCAGATCCCCGTTCTGTCACTGTGGGGAATGATCGCGGGTGTCCGGCGGACATAAGGTCCACCCCATCTGCTGATTGGCTCCCCCGCTGGCCAATGCGAGCGCGCACAGGCACGCTCCCACACAAGTGGGTTCCCATGCTGCTGTACAGCTACGGCGATTTGCAGAAAGCAGCCACATTGCCACAATATAATGACAACGGCTGGGACTGAAGTGGTTAAGTAAGTATCCACTTCCAGGCTTTATTGTCAATGCTTAATTGAACAAACTGACGCTAGAAGCTGATTGGCTACCATGCAGAGCTGCACCAGAATCTGAGTGCTCCAGTTTTAGGAAATCTCCCCCATAATGTATACCTGGCTTTAGTCATACAATGTATCATTCATTTTTCTTAATGCAAATGCTTTCATAACAGCTGGAGAATACTCTTACAAGGAAGCACTTGTGTTGTTTGTTGGGTTGGGATGGGTCGGGAAGATATTACGTCTTATGTTGTCTAACAAGCAGCTTTTCCCAGAACCGTACCTGCACAGAGAGCAGGGCAGGAGGTCAGTTTTTGTCTTCATGATTAAAATGTACACTGACAGGGGAAGTAATTGTAAACTCCTAACAATTACCGAAGCAACAGACACAATGTCCTTCTGATTGTAAAGTGGAATGAACACTTATTTTTATAAACATGTAGCAAGCAGAGTAATTATTTCAAGTCCTTGAACGATTCTGACATAAATAGAGAATAGAACTAGCAAAGTGTTCCTACCACTTACACATAGAGGAAGCAGCTGATATGTTGGATTGAAGTTGGTTCAATCAGATAACTTCTTTAACTGCTTCCCGACCGCGCGCCGTCTTTTCACGGCGGCAGTCGGGGAGCTGGGCGCGAATCGACGTAAATAAGCGGCGATTGGCATTTTGGCCACCAGGGGGCGCGCCGCACTCCTGAGGAGTGTGCCCGCGGCTCGGGCGGACCCGATGTCCGCCGGCGAGCCGCGATGAGCGGCTACAGGGAAAAGAACGGTCATCTAGAGAGTACGGGGTGACTGTCCCGCCCCTTGGCGGCACAAATGTAGCCGCCAAGGGGCAAGAAAAGGGACATCGGCGAGTAGCGCCGAGCGGCCGCCTGTAGCCCAGGCGGGCTCGGCGCCCGTGTGAGGAGTCCTCACGCCGCGCGGGGGACCACCGGTTTTACGGTTAGCGGCGAATAAATGCAGCTAAGCGCGGGTCGAGGGGCTGACGGCGGCACTTTTCTGCCGCGCGCCAGCCCTTCGTCAATTTCTTCAATAGACTAACTTGGTTGAAGTTAGGTTGTATAGTCGACGAAGGAGATACACATTCACCATCCTTGTGAA
>BLSH010505473.1:142373-157341 GCA_018402905.1 Glandirana rugosa
AGACTGACAGAGGACACGATACATACGTCAGAGACTGACAGAGGACAAGGTACAGGCGTCAGAGAAGACTGCGGACATAGTACAGGATACGGTCAGAGACTGCGGACATGGAACAGGAGACAGTCAGAGACTGCATACATAGCACAGGAGACAGTCAGAGACTGCAGACATAGCACAGGAGACAGTCAGAGACTGTGGACATGGTACAGGAAACGGTCAGAGACTGCATACATGGCTCAAGAGGATAAGGACCTAGTGGGGAACCCCTGATCTGATCCCTGATTCCAGGGGGGGGCAATTGCCCCCCCTTGCCCCTACCTGCGGACGCTCATGCGCTTAGGGAATGTGCAACCCACACCCCCTCCTGCCTTTTTCTTCACTGCTCCCAGCGCTGGGCTTACAAGAGTAGTGATGCTGCTGTCATTACTCCTGTAAGCCTTGTAACAGAAGTAACTCAGCACAGGGTGCCCCCATCCCTGCAATAAACCACTGCGCCCAGGGCAGCCGTCCATCCTGCCCACCCCTGCTACAATGGTATATTTTTCTGGTGGTAATTCAAAGCACATACCAAAACTATAAAATCTGCGCTGTGGATGTGTCTTACTAAATGTGACCGAACTTGACAAAATGCTCAATAATAAACATATATAAAAAAAAAACAATATATATGGAGTGAAAAGATTGCAAACAGAGGGCGTGCTGCGCTCAGGTCAAAAACTTGCTTAGATGTATAACTATATCAATAAACAGCGCCATCCCCGTTCAAGTGACACAAAACAAATGACTCTCCCAACATCATAACTGCATGGACATGAATGTCCAGGAAAATCCATAAACAAATTTGTGCAATGCAATCTGGTAGTGTCCCTTTGAACTTAATAAAAGTGACAACATGCTTAAAAGTGCTCTCCAGTGCTCCACACAAAACTGTGCTTATAGTGCCAGGTGCCAGGAACCCTCTTGTGTCCCCACTCACCAGAGGATATGGACCTTCTGCTTTTCAGTCAGAAGGTCAAACAAGCTAGGTACTGGTGAGGGTGATTCTTGACCAGGCCAGCTGGAGGAACAGACCGACTTGTGACCAGAAGGATATAATCGATTCAGGTGGCTCAAAACAATAAAGGGATCTTCATAGTGCAAACCGTATAAAAAGCTGTTTATTGTACATAAAAAATACTACTTACAGGACAGCAAAGAATGTACAGCATTGGATGACATACACCGGTAATCGCGTGGTGACTCGCGTGCGTTCCACCAACTTACTCCTACCGCCGGCGGATGTGATGTTGCCATCCTGTAAGTAGCATTTTTTATGCGCAATAAACAGCTTTTATATACGGTTTGCACTATGAAGATCTCTTCGTTTTTTTGAGCCACCTGAATCGATTATATCCTGCTGGTCACAAGTCGGTCTGTTCCTCCAGCTGGCCTGGTCAAGAATCACCCTCACCAGTACCTAGCTCGTTTGACCTTCTGACTGAAAATCAGAAGGTCCATATCCTCTGGTGAGTGGGGGCACAAGAGGGTTCCTGGCACCTGGCACTATAAGCACAGTTTTGTATGGAGCACTGGAGAGCACTTTTAAGCACGTTGTCACTTTTATTAAGTTCAAAGGGACACTACCAGATTGCATTGCACTAATTTGTTCATGGATTTTTCTGGACATTCATGTCCATGCAGTTATGATGTTGGGAGAGTCATATGTTTTGTGTCACTTGTACGGGGTTGGAGCTGTTTATTGATATAGTTATAATTCAAAGCACATGCCTATTCAGCAGCGTGTTTGGCGGAATAATCCTGTGCTTTGAATTCACACCGGAAAAATATACCATTGTCAGTCCAGTTCACTTCTGGTTATTCGGTTTGTTGCCAGTTGCAGGAACTGTCCAATGGGAGGCCAATCAGCCCCAGTTCAGAGGGCCCCTCTTAATATTTGGAGGAACCCTGGTTAAGAATGTCTGGTTTAGACATGTCATGTAGAATGCTGCATATTGTTTGTTTAATAACATTGCATGCTTATCAGAAGACAAGTTTATATTTAAAGAGCCATCCATGCAAAAATCCTAAAACTATATAAGGATTTATGAACATTTTCTCAGAGTTGACAACAAGGTCTATACCATTCACAAAATAAAAACATAGGTAAGAATGTGGGTGAGATTATGATGCCTTATTCACTAACAGAACATTCAGCATTGTAAGATAATCCTAATAGAATTATTGGTATTTCGGTTTTATTTTCCCAACCTGAACCTTTTTCCTTTCTGTTGCCCACCAGTTAAGGTCTGAGTCTCTGGTTATCTGGAAACATTGAGATATGTGTGTGTGTAGCCAGAAGGCATTTAAAAGGGATTAATGTCACTCCATTCTTATATAGAAAATACTAGTATTTACAGGATAGGTTTGTCAGCTGAGAAATAAAGTTTAAACTATCTCACCTCAACACCTGGCATCAAGACCTGCTCACTAAAAATAGAGGATGAGATTGTTACAAGAACGTTGGGTAGCCGAGAGCTTATCTGACACTGCAATAGAATACAGCAGATGATGGCTCGCACACGGCTCGCAGTTCTGTACCTCTCCAGCCATGGAAAAAGAGAAAACACAAAATTCAGCAAAGACTGATCCACAGGAATAGCTGCCAACCTATGTTTCCACTTTGTTTTTGGTTGTACTGTTTGGTGCAGGAGATCAAAATATGATGTCTTCATATTTTAACCCCAGAGGTCTGCTTGCAACATTTAGGACCTTTTGTGATCAGTGCTGCTCATTGTAGACATTGTTATCTAGGCCAAATGTAGACAGACCCTTCAGAATATGCTCTGCCAGAGGCATAACTAGAACCTTCAGGACCTCTGTGCAAAAAGCCATGAAGGGCCTCCCTGATCACCAGGGCCCTTTCCATCAGTTTTGGGCATTTTCCTCCAAGTCACAGGTCCTTCCCTTAGGTTCCTGTACTACTTTTCTTTTTGGTGCGATTTGAGTGCCATAGACTGCAATGTTAAATCACAAGGATATTGCAAGCAAGTCACAAGGAAGTCACAAGGAAATCGCAAGCAAGTTGCACGACTTTGGGGTCGCAGCAGTGTGAACTAGCCTTACGATCCTACAATGACGCTTTCACGTGTTCTGCAGCAGCCCCCTTCTTGTCATCTTCGGGGCCCCCCCATGGTGGTGGAACGTCAGACCCAGTCACAAGTGCGACCTTTGCCACCCTGGTAGTTCTGCCACTGTTTTATGGTAGTTCTGCCACTGTTCTCTGCTCTGGGTGCCTTGATTTTAACGAAGGACAATTGGATCTTAACATGTTCCCACACGGGTAATGCATATACAGTATGCAGGAGCACAGTGGGTGGGCCTTAACGCCAGGCTGCCACATATACATACATCTGTGGGGCTCTGCTGTTGTGTGTTGTCACTGATAGCTCACAGTCACCATTTATAGTGTCTGTGGTATGGGCTCCCGATCATATGACCACTGAGCAGCCAGTCACAATGCAATAGTAAACTCAGAGGTGCACTCAACTTAGATCAGCTACATCCACTGGTGAACACACAGAGGCTTCAGCTACAGTCCCACATATTGGCCATACCCCTCTGACACTTTTTACCCTGATTGGACTTAGAGGTGAGCCCAATCAGGGTTAAATGTGTCAGAGTGGTGTGACCAAGATACAGGAACTGTAGTTGAAGCCTTTGTATGTTCACCAGTGGACATGACTGATCTAAGTGAAGTGTGTCCCTGAGATTACTATTGTGGTTCATTCATGGAGTGAAACATACTTCTGGAGGGGCTGGCACTTACCCTGGGTGGAGAACCGATGAAAGGACGAGTGGAAGGCTTTTCAGCGGTGTGGTCACATGATCAGGATTTCCGCAATGGAAGGCATCAGCTAGGAGTTAAAATAAGGGTTTTGGTTTCTTTACATACAGGTATATAAATTCTAACTACAAGGTAGGTTAAAAGGGGTTAAAGAAAACAAGGGTGAAGTATGGCCGGGAAGAGGGAAGAAGTCTGCTTTCTAGGCTAGTATACTCATTTTCACTACAAAAGTCATATACCTCAGGGTTTTGTCCCCCTTTGAACCCTACTCATATGGAAATCCAGAGAACATCCCATTCTTGATCCATCATTAAGGAAATCCTCTCTAAGAGGCCATAAAAGTTCATTGTTGTCCTCTGTTCAATTAATGTGACCTTTGGTCTCTGAAGGTGATGAGAAATGGCTGAGTTGATTTGGAAATCAGAAGTTTGGGCAGCAAAAAAAAAAAAAAATGAACAGGCTGAGATAGGGAGAATTGTACTTTTTCTACCAGCCTGCTAGCTCCACCATCAGTTGTGTCCTCGCCGACACCAATGGGGTCACGCTGGACACTGTTCAGCCAGGATTTGATAGCTGGTTCATTCCCTCTACATGCTTCAATCTGCCTATCTGCCCACCCCAAAAGCATGTGTCACCTTTATATCAAAATTGCATGGGGACCATCTTCACTCAGTGAACTGAGTTTTAAACCTAACATAGAGATATAGGGGTTGATTTTCTAAAGGTAAATCCACTTGTCAGTGCAGTCACTGTAGATCTGAGGAAGACATGCAAGGAAAATAAAAAAACAGCATTTTTGCTTGCACATGATTGGATGATAGAAATCAGCAGAGCTTCTCCTCATTTCAAATCTTCCCCTCAGATCTACAGTGACTGCCCTTCCAAGTGCACTTGTAGTGCAAAGTGGATTTGCCTTTAGTAAATCAACCCCACAGGGTCTATCTATCTCTTAGACATAAGAAATAATGGACTGTCCATGATGGACCCAGGGGCGGATCCAGAGTCTAGTCTCAGGAGGGGCACTGCCAGAAAATAAGGTGTTGCTTAATTTACATATATGTCTGCATTGTGGGCTGGATATGGATGCACATCTTTTATTTTTTTATTCCAGAAAGAATTTTAATAACAGATTGTTTTTCTTTTTTTTTTTTTTTTTTTTAAGTGAACGTTTAATGAGCATATATTTTAAGTTGTGTACCCTTTAGGCAATATTTGATGCAACATTGACTTTTGCACATTTTTACTACTTGTCCAGTTACAAATTAAATCTTCCCCGTCTTCAGTTACACCCCCCACATCCCAACCTCAGTTTTTAAAAAAAATATATATATTTATTACATTTTTATACAAAAATATAACATTTGTTGAATCAGGAGTAGTCTGCCAGCAAAGGCAACAAATTAAAATACATAGTACAACATAGTAAGCAAGATAAAACTGCGTGGCTTGGAAACTACAAACATTCATGTGATAACTAATAACATAGTATCTGGTGCAACAAAAATAACTAACCAGTAGTTCTACCAAAATGGTGGCCTAAGGAGTGGAAGCAGGTAAACATTCCACCTGGAAACGGGTAGAAAGATGAATAAAGTTATGAAGAAATACTGAACATTTCACATCAAATAAGGTGCCACTTAATCACATAGATTAGGTGGAATGTCTAGCGGAGAGGATATGAGGGGTTAAGGATTTGGAGGTGTCCTGGTTCCTAAATTTGTCCAGTGTATTAGCAAGGTCTGCACGCAGGTACCAGTCCGTATAGCGGACTCGGTTTGTTTATTTTATTGCACAGGTGATATGTTACTATAGTATCTAGCACATTTTTGTTCTCATTCATTTGTATTGCTGATGTGTGTACATTGTTACTGAAGCTGACACTGTATAACTCACATATTATTCATAGCAACCAAGGCGCAAGGATTCAACTTAATTTTATCACATATTGACCTACCTGCTCCTTGCCACCCGAGCTCTGCTCACCATCCACGGGCTCACCAGCGCCACTGCTCCCACCCCCTGGCCTGTCGACTCCCGATGTACAGGCAGCATGGCATGGGGTGGCGTCAGAGCATCAGTGGAGCTCATGGCCCCGCCCACTCCTTGCTAACTGGGAAAGCACCACTGCCTGTCGCCTGTGTACCATGGGGTGGGGTCAGAGAGTCAGTGGAGCTCACGGCTCAGCCCACTCTTTGCTTGCTGGGAAAGTGTTGCTGCCTGTCACCTGTGTACCATGGGGCGGGGTCAGAGAGTCAGCGGAGCTCAGGGCTCTGCCCGCTCCTTGCTTGCTGGGAAAGCGTTGCTGTCTGTTGCCTTAGTTTTGCCGTGGTGAGGTGGCGGAGGGAGGGAGCTTCGGAATCTGTAATATTTTCTCCTGGATCCACCCCTGGATGGACCTTGCCCATTTGTTTGCAGCTTGTGGACACAAGGCACTCATAATACAAAATTAAACCACTGCAATACATGGTGAAATGTCTGTGGTCAGGCAGAGAGTTGGCTCTAACTATGGCTGGGAATCTATATAAGGGAATTTGAGACATAGATATGAGTAATAATTAAAATACACAAACACTCACAGTATACAGTATATAAAAAGTACTGTGCAAACGTTTTAGGCAGGCATGAAAAAAATATTTAAAGTGGAGTTCCACCTACAAATACATCTTTATATATTTCAAATCCTCTATGAATGATGAATCACCTTTGGAAAAAAGAAATTTATACTCACCTTAAGTGCCCTGTTGCTATGTGGTCTGTAATCTTCCATGTCCTGATGCACACACTCTGCATCACTTCCTGCCTCGCCTGGGCTCATAGGAGATGTGAGTCATCATTTCCCATGAGTCAGTGGGCATCCCTTAGCTGTAAACTCATGTTATTTCCAGACATGTAATGATGCGAGTTTGTGGGGGAGAGACATGTTATCTATATTGCCATATCAATGGGGCGGGACCTTCCTCCATCACTGCCCATTGTTATGGCAACGAGGCATACACTCGAGATTGAGAGGTGCATGCTGTTTATCCAGGATGCACCTTATCCAGGAAGAGACACGAGGAGGGTGCGATTGGGCTTCACATGCCCACAGCTAAGATGGGAACCCCAGTAATGAAAAAAATCAGCAAAGTAAGTACAAAATAGATAGGAAGATTACTCGGTTTTAAAGCTATCAATTACTTTATTTATTTAATGAATACTAACTAGGTGGATGCCAGCAAAAAAAAAAAAAAAAATGTGGGTAGAACTCCACTTTAATAATGTTTTCAGAAATAGAAGTGTTAATTGTTTATTTTTATCAATTAACAAAATGGAAAGTAAATGGACAGAAAAGAAATCCAAATCAAATCAATATTTGGTGTGACCATCTTTTACCTTCAAAAACGCATCAATTTCTAGGTAAACTTACACACAGTTTTTGAAGGAACTTGGCAAGTGGGTTGTTGCAAACATCTTGGAGAACTAACCACCAGTTATTCTGTGAATACAGTCTGCATCAAATTCTTCTGTCTCTTCATACAATCCCAGACACATCTGATGATGTTGAGGTCAGGGCTCTGTGGGGGACAAACCATCACTTCCAGGTCTCCTTGTCCTTCTTTACATTGAAGATAGTTCCTAAAATGATACTGAAACACACACTTTCTGTATATGGATAATTAGAGTTCAGCGAACACCTGGATGTTCGGGTTCGGCAGGTTTGGCCGAACTTCGCGGAAACGTTCGGGTTCGGTACCGAACGTTACCCGAAGTCAATGGGGACCCGAACTTTTCAGGCACAAAAATGGCTGTAAAAAAGTCCTGGAAAGTACTAGAGGGCTGCAAAAGGAAGAAAAATGGGAGATGTTATTAGATCTGCAATTTGTCCCTCAAAGCAGTAGTAATCTCTACCTAGTCCAGTATCAGATCGTTCTGTAATGTAGGATGAGAGATCGTTCTGTAATCAGATCATTCTGTAATGCAGGATGAGATGTTATTAGATCTGCAATCTGTCCCTCAAGCAGTAATAGTAATCTCTACCTAGTTATTAGATCTGCAATCTGTCCCTCACAATCTGTCCCTCACAGTGCCTGCAGCATCCTCTCCCTACACTAACCTGAGAGCATGTGACACTGGCACTGGCACTGTGACTCAAGCCTCATATAGAGGCTGGGTCACATGATGCACTGGCCAATCACAGCCATGCCATTAGTAGGCATGGCTGTGATGGCTTCTAGAGAAAACCAGTGAAACGCTTGTTAATTGGCTGCCCTGCAGCTATTCAACATGCGTAATAAAATACCAGAACCCAGAACCCGAACCCGGACTTTTTCCTCAAGCGTTCGAGTTCGGGTTATGGACCCCTGAAAGTTCGGTATGGACCCAAACTTTACAGTTCGGGTTCGCTCAACTCTATGGATGATGGCACTGTAATTATTTTAATAAAAAAACAAACATCCAAGTACCTTTTCCTAATCAATATACAGCTGTCACATTTCCCAGCTTTCCCAGCCTGTCTGCAGGGAAACATTAGCAGGAGGAGTTTCTAGTCATCTGCTGCTTGTCACATGCTAAAAAAAAAAAACAGCCTTTGTAATACAGAGTAAAAATAAATAAATATCAATAATCTGTTTAAAATTGTCATACAAACATATTTTTGAAATCAAATATTTATTATTTGATGGAAATAACATGGTATGGGTGGATTTCTGCCAGTCACAGGTTGTGTCACACCCCTCCAGCTTGTGTCTTAGAATAAGAGGGAGGTGAAGCCTCCATCAAGCTACATGTAATATCCCACCCCATTGTGTTTAGCTGGTTAATGGGCATGGAGGAGGAGGGAGGGAGGGAGGGAGGGAGGTGGCTGTCATTTACCACTGTGTATACACCCACATGTGCGACTCTATAGTCACATGGGCAGCTCAGATGTGATAGGGAGGAAATACTTAGAAATGAAAACTGAGCATGTGCAGAGCTGCCAACACTGCTCTGCAAAACCCCTAGCTGAATTGGGGACATGGACAGAAGGGTGAGATAGAGAGCAGCAGGATCAATCAGGTTTTTTGCAGAACACAGAAAGAAAATCTCATACTGACTGAATGAGTATGAACAGCATGTAATACACCATTTATTGATAGTTTTGTTTATGATGTGGGTTTAGTGATACTTTAATGATATTGGCTGTATGTTTGGGGTTGTTGTCCTGCTGCAGAATACATTTGGGGCCAATCACACGCCTCCCTGATGGTATGGCATGATGGATAAGCATCCACCTGTATTTCTCATTGAGGACACCATTGATCCTGACCAAATCTCCAACTTCATTTGCAAAAATGTAGCCCTAAACTTTCAAGGAACGTCCACCATGTTTCACTGTTGCCTGCAGACACTTATTATTGTACTGCTCCCCAGTCCTTTGCAAACTAACTGTCTCCTGCTACAGCCAAATATTTCACATTGTGACTCATCGGTTCAGAGCACCAGCTGCCATTTTTCTGCACCCCAGTTCCAATCTTTTCATCCATAGTTGAGTCGCTTAGCCTTGTTTCCATGGCCTATGCATTACAATTTTTGGTATACAGTAAAACCTTGGATTGAGAGTAACTTGGTTTGAGAACGTTTTGCAAGACAAGCTAAATTTTTAAATACATTTTGACTTGATATAAGAGTATCGTCACGTCACAACTGCGTATAAAAGAGAAGAGAGGCGCCTCTAAGTGTAGCAATATGGTTACATTTAATGAAGGTACAACATTTAGCAACTCACATGGTTGATGATTAAAAGAGGCACAGCTAAGTGTGCAGGCATCTGGGGTAAAGCTGTCCACATAGACCGTCCTCCACACCGCCATCGACGTCATCCCTTCCACGCTGCGCTCCATGAGCGCTTCAAGCCTCGCTTTCAGGTCGCTCTACTGCAGAGGAGTCTTCCCGGTCCCTATTGCAGACTGACAGTGATGAGAGCCGGCGGTGCGGAGGATGGTCCATGTGTACAGCTTTACCCCGGATGCCTGCATACTTAGCTCTGCCGCTTTTAATCATCAACCATGTGAATTGCTAAATGTTGTACCTTCATTAAATGTAACCATATTGCTGCACTTAGAGGCGCCTCTCTTCTTTTTTATACTCTGTAGCTCCTGCTGGATTTTGCTTCTAATCCCTTTGTGGAGGCGGCCATTTGTGGGTAGACGTTTTATGGTTGCACAATCTATCACATTGCTATAATCTTTTTATATGGAATAAAAACTGAAGGATTTATGAATAAATGGCTGTGAAACGAATTACTGAGTTTCCATTATTTCTTATGGGGAAATGTGCTTTGATATACGAGTGCTTTGGATTACAAGCATATTTTCGGAACAAATTATGCTTGTAATGCAAGGTTTTACTGTATTTGGTACAGTGAGTGAGCATTGGCACACTAGGACAGGAAATGGGTTACTGGCAGGAATACCAGGTGAAAAAAAGGAAGTAAAGCCTGGAAAAAGAAAACAAATGCAGCCCCCACATCTAAGGACTGTTAAGCTGCAATATATTACATTTTTTGTTCTTTGGTTTAGATACACTTTGGATCACAGGTACTTGCTCTCAGCTGCTGCTTTCCCATACCAGTCCTACCCAGCACAGCCTTCTATCTCAAAACTGCTTTGCCATTTATCACAGTTAACAATTGCATGGCTTAATCAATTCTGGAGTCTAAATGAAGGTGCTTCAACCGAGGAAGAATTACATATTTTGTGCTTATGTTTCTGTCATTATACAGATGCTTTTTGCTCTTTCTCTTCTCATCTGACTCATACCGCTCTCCAATTAAACCTGTTTGAAGCACATTTTCACTCAACGGAACAGCCCAATAAGGCGACAAGAGATTGCTGTGTCAGCTCTGCTCCCCTAATGTTATTGTAATTGATAACCGGAGCTCGGCAGTTGCCCATCTTAAAAGAGATATAACATGAAAGAAGATGCCTTTACAATTTGTACTTAACACTAATTGGGCCATCAGAGCTTTAATTAATTCTTTGTTGTATGACATTACGTCTCAGCCAGTGGTGAGGTAGTCAGTGATTTAGGCTTTAAGTTATTGTCCTTAAAGTAGACCCGACATTCCGTCTTCCCTGAAAGAGGAGGTTTATTAGTGCAGAATGATGTCAAGAAAGATTTTTTTTTAATGTAATAAAGTAAATCAGCCAACTATTTTACTACACAACAGTAATAGGGTTCATGCAACAGTTCCATGTCTACACAATCCTGCAGGCCACATGCACTTATAGAGATCTTGAACTTTAACTCTTTTGCTGCCAGAGCCATTTTTGTGTGTGTGAATTTTTTTGCACATATTTACAAAATATTTTGGGCTTGAAGATTGCTTAAAACCCCCAACACATATATTCTCTAAAAACAGACACCTTGTAGAATAAAATGGTGGTAGTTCCTATTTTTAATCATACAGTATTAGTGCAACAGTTTATCAAGCACATAATAAAAAATAAAAAATAAAACACAAAAGTGAAATTTAGGGCACAATATGTTATTTTTTTGTAATTTGTTTTGTTTTGTTTGTAAAATATAAAAAAATAGGTTGCACTGGGTAAATAGATCCCCAACTTGTCAAACTTAAAATTGCTATGACAAAACATGTGTAGGATATCCCACGCTACCTTGTAGGTATTGATATATGGCTTGTCTTGTGATGGGTGGCTGCATACAACCTAATTGTGTTCTCACAATGGAAATCAAATAATGAGAGTAGATTGTTGTGCCTAGTGCCCTTAGTATTGTCAATAAAAATTGTGTTAAATTATAAAGTGCAAACAAAATCTGAAACCTTCCTCCTTAGTGTCCTTAGTAAATAATATTAGTGAATACACAAATAGCAGTGAAAATGTGAAACAAAATGGCAAAATCACAATCTCACAATAAAATTGCATAAAACTGAAAAAGTCCTTAAAAGTGCAACATGTGTATGCAATCCATGTATTTAAAATTGTGTGCTGCTATTAAAGTGTTACTAAACCCGCAGAAGTAAAATCAGTCTGTATATGCAGTTTACAGAATTCTTACTATACTCACTGTGGAACCTAAGGGGTAATCCTCTGCATTGTGTAAAAAGGCTGTTGATCTTCTCTTCTCCAATCCTCCCCTTCTTCCGCTAACCAGTTTTTTTTTTCCTGGGAGAGTGCATGTGATCAGCACAGGGCCAATCAGCACTGTCCAGACAGAGGGTCAGGGGTCATGCAGTCTCGTAGGACAATCAGAGGACAATGAAAACTCATCCTAAAAGCTTTAACCAAACACTGGTGGAAGTCACAAGTCTGGTATACACTGCTGATGAGAAAAGGTATTTAGCAGTTTATATTTACTAAAATAAATGCTTTCCCATGTTCTGTGTACTGTGGGAGACCAGATATAGTGAATGCAGGGTCCTGATACTGACTATAGAATAATTGCTCTCAGTCTGGAGTAGATATGTAACACGTTGTGACAGACTGCCGGCACCCCAGCTGGGTATTTCCGCCAAGAAAAAGTTTCCCAAGCTCCGCAACACAAGGCAAGTGACTATAGCTATAGATACCTCAAAGAAATAGACAACACCATTTTTTGGAGTAAACAAATATGATGACGTTATTAGAGAAACACACTGAATTTATACAGGGAACCATCACATGAGAGCTAATCATCACATTATCACAGACAATGCCCACCTCAGACAGTCTGATGGCCCCATAGGAATACATTATACATAGGAAGCTAAAAGTCAGTTAGTGACCAGCTCCTTCTGGATAACTTGAAAACTCAGTAAAACACAGAGTTCTCCGGGCAATGGTTCTCCTGCAGCCCCAAGTCTGGGGGGGGCTAAGTGCTTGGAGATAACTTTATTTTTTATCACACACAGGGCGACCACATATCCTCTATGTGATATTATTGTGGTGTTCTCTTTATTAAGACATCAGAGGTCTCTTAGACCCCTGATGTCTCACCTGCCCTCCATTGAAGCTAACATAGTGCAGGTCATGCTCCATTAGCTTCTTTCCTGGCCACAGTGGCCAGGGAAAGTTACAATCGAACCCGGAAGTGATATAATACATGATGTTTCCAGGTTCTTATTAGGTAGGGAAGATCATTTAATGGATGTTCACTGATCTTCCTCCCCTCTACCCAGTGGCAGCACCATTCTTGCCAGTCCTGGGTCTGCTTTGGGGATGAGTGGAAGGCATTCAGCAGCCAACTAATTGCTTCCATCTGACAGCCAACAGTCGGTCAAGATTTAAATATTCCTACAATGAAAAGTGATCCATGAATGGAGGAGGAGGACCTTTCATTTACCGCCCCCCCATCTGTCATTTATAGAGCAATTTTCATTGCGAGAGGCTTTAGTTCAGCTTTGGGGTGGAACGTGTGGGTATAGTGGGTGCGTGACAGGTCCAGCAGCTTGCATTAACCTCCGCAGCACCAGATGATCACACTTGCAGGGGTATTGGGGGATTGGGGGGTATAGGAATGAAGATTTAGGTGTTATTTAACTAAGCTTAAAGTAGTTGTAAAGGCAGAAGGTTTTTTATCCTAATGCATTCTATGCATTAAAATGAAAAACCTTTTGTGTGCAGCAGAAAGCACCCCCCAATAACTTACCTAAGCCCCTTCTCTCTCCAGCGATGTCCATGAATGTCTAAGCTGTCCAGGACACTCCTCTTGATTGACTGAGACACAGCAGTGGCGCCATTGGCTCCCTTGGCTGTCAATCCAAGTCAGTCAGCCAATCAGGGGAGAGAGGGGGTGGGGCCGGGTCGGGGCTCCGTGTCTGAATGGACACAAGGAGCTCTGACTCTGCTCAGGTGCCCCCATAGGAAGCTGCTGGCTGAGGGGGCACTCAATAAGAGGGATGGTCCAGGAGCAGCGAAGAGGGACACGAGAAGAGGAGAATGCTCTGTGCAAAACCAACTGCACAGAGGAGGTAAGTATAACATGTTTGTTATTTTTAAAAAAATGAGACTTTACACTTTAGGCCTTAAATATACCATGTTTTGTTTAATCCAATCAAAAAGTACAAAAAAACACCTTTTTAAAAGGCAAGCCCCATCACAGCTAAACATTTCAAGGAATGCATACCTTGCCATTCACAGAGACCATGACTCTATATGGACACTTTCTATTATCCTTATGGGTGGTGGCAAGACTGGTCCAAATGGACCTGAAGCTGCTCACATTGCATTCTCCTGCTTTTGATGTGAAGATTGCATGTTTGATACATGGTGCATGTGGTCTATTTACAATGGCTTGAGCTTAAGCTGGACTAACAGTGCTTTATTGGAACTGTGTTGCCATCATATGAAAGAAATGTTGTAACAAATCCTTTGGATGTGAAGTAGCATGAGTGCCATCAGCAATGGTGATATAGCATCAATATCCATATAGCACTGCAACCTTGTATACATTGGATGCTACATGCAGGGCTCAAAGTCATGGCTGATGGAAGGACTTTGTCATTTTGGACGGTCAATATTATGTGGAAGTGAAACTGTGAAATTTGTGTCAGGAATGACCATTGGAACCCTTCAATGATTTACACTAATTAAGGTAGACTTTGATGTATATGTTGCTATTAGAGCCAGCTATAATCCACATAGAATTTATACGCTTGATGAATTCACCTAGGCTACAGTGCCTGAATATTGATTCTTGTATGCACAGGGATTACATCTGCACTCGTGCATTGCGGATTCCTAGTTCTTTACAAAAATCTGATTTTTTTTTTACTTAATATTTTCTGTGGACTCATTTTGATACAAAGCTAAATTTGTTTTCGGGGAAGTAAATATGTGTGTTTCTACATTTATCAAAACTTTTTGATTCCTTGGGCTTTTGTTTAAATCGAAACATAGTTTTACTCAGGTGTCTTTTATAATTCATTTTTTTTTTAGTCTAAAAACATTTCTTGATCCTTAGGCGTTACGTGCTCACGTCTACATTAGGGACACGTATGTTCTTAGTTATAAGTCCGTGACATCGGATCCACTTAAGTAGTTCGCATATTTAAGATACACCTAATATCGACCGAGATTATCGTTGTATATGTAGTTTCAGATGGAATTAATCACATTTAGTAACTTCCCAAGGTTACCAGTAAGGACTGTGTTTAAAGTGTCAAAGTGAAGGTGTATTATAACTGGC
>BLSH010505473.1:157351-189536 GCA_018402905.1 Glandirana rugosa
CTCCTTTCACCAAGATCTCCACCTCTCCTCAAAGAAATCCACATTTTTACGTGATTTTTTACTTACACAGGACACAAATGTCCAAATGGATAACTTCGGATACCCTGATTTTTACGAACAAATGCGATTTTTTTTGTTTTTGAAATCGATCGTCATGAAGAAACTCGTATCCCGTGAGTCGTATGTTCGTTCACTTAGTCCCATAGGCTTCAATAGGTAAACCTGTAAACACAGGACACATTCATTTTTTAGTGCATTTTTACACCTAAAGAAACTCCTCTCCACCTCTAGAACCACTTTCCTCCGCTTGCCCAGCCCAGGAAACAAATGCCTGAAGCTTGTTATGTGTGTAAAAACATTTCTAAAATGCTTAAAAATGCTTCAAAATCACCAGGAATACATTCCACTAACTTTCTGCTCATTTGTGAATACAGGCTTAAAGCCTTTACTGTTTTTCCTTGGACCTGATTCGTCACATTTACTAAGCTCTGGGGAAAATAAGTGCAACTGCACTTGCAAAGTGCACAATCTTGGGTTGATTTACTAAAGGCAAAAAACTAGAGTTGATTGAACCTCTGGAAGTCCGGATTCGGCAGGTTCGGCCGAACTTCCGGACAAAGTCCGGGTTCGGGACCAGACTTGACCTGAACTTTGTCCTGGGCCCCGAACCCCATTGAAATCAATGGGGACCCAAACTTTTAGGCACAAAAATGGCTGTAACAAAATCCTGGCAAGTCCTAGAGGTCTGCAAAAGGAAGGAAAGTGCCCTACAAAGAAATGGGGATAGGGAAATAACTTAAAATAATTTTTCAGCTGAAATCACATAAAAAAAAAATTAAAAATGGAGGTGGATGTGGAGTTGGAGGTTGAGGAGGCGGTTAAAGTGGCGGTGGAGGAGGAGGTAGCCAACACTGTTTTTTTTATTTTTGTGCAGGAAATGCACCGCTGGCCGCAAATGTAGTTTTTGGATTTTTTTTGTTTTTTTTTAAACCAGCAATGTAGATGCACTTTTTAATTTTGTGCAAGAAACAATAATCTGTCCCTTTAAGCAACAGCAGGAACCTTTCCCTATAGAACTTGGAGATGATTTTAGATTCTAAAATCATCTCCAAGTTCTATAGGGAAAGGTTCCAGCTATTGCTTTAAGGGAAAGATTATTGTTCTAAAATCATCTCCAAGTTGTTGTTCTAAATTTTAGAACAATAATATGGCTCTATGCGGCTGGAAGAAACTTCCCCTATACAACTTGGAGATGATTTTAGAACAATAATATGGCTCTATGCGGCTGGAAGAAACTTCTCCTATACAACTTGGAGATGATTTTAGAACAATAATCTTTCCCTTAAAGCAAAAGACTCTACCTAGTCCAGTCAGATCGTTCTGTGCAGCAGGATGAGGTATGCAATCTGTCTCTCAAAGCAGCAGTACTAGTATCTCTCCCTAGTCCACAATCAGATCTTTCAGTAATGCAGGATGAGGTGTTATATAATATCTACAATCTGTCCCTCACAGAGCCAGCAGCATCCTCTCCCTAAACTATCCTGAGAGCATGTGACACGCAGCACGGTGACTGCAGCCCCATACAGAGGCTGGGTCACATGATGCACTGGCCAGTCACAGCCATGCCATTAGTAGGCATGGTTGTAATGGCTTCTAAGGGCAAACCAGTGAAACGCTTGTTGATTGGCTGCCATTGGCAGCTATTCAACACGTGGAATAAAATACCAGAACCCCGGACCCGAACCCAGACTTTATTTGAAAATTCCAGGTTCAGGTCCGGGTCCCAGACACCCCAAAGTTCGGTACGGACCCGAACTTTACAGTTCGGGTTCGCTCAACTCTACAAAAAACGGTGCACTTTGCAAAGTTGCACTCTTCAAGTGCGTTGCTCCAGAGCTTAGTAAATGGGCAGTAGCTCTACTGACTTCCATCATCCAATCACGTGCAAGCAAAAATTCTGTTTTTTTTTTACATTTTCCTTGCATGTGATTGGGTATTTACCTTAAAAAAATTAAATTCAAAATATTAACAATAACTTACAAAGCCATCCACAACTCTGCCCCAGCTACATCACTGACATAGTCTCAAAATACCAACCAAATCCTCTTCATTCCTCCCAAGACCTCCTGCTCTCTAGCTCACTTGTCACCTCTTCCCATGCTCACCTCCAGGACTTCTCCCAAGCCGAACCCTAAAAGCTTTTTTCTTCAGAGAAGCCTATCCTGCCTCCACACAACTTCTATACTTTAATTTTCTTCATTAGCTCACCCCCCATAGTTATTACCTTTTGTATCACTTGACCCTCCCACTTAGATTGTAAGCTCTAATGAGCAGGGCCCTCTGATTCCTCCTGTATTAAATTGTATTGTAACTGTACTGTCTATTTGCCTTTAGTAAAACCAACCCCATTGTTTTCCTTTTGTAAATGTAACCTGTTCTGTCCTAAGGTGACAAAGCTGTCTTTGCTTCATTTTCCCTAAACCCAATATGATTGTCTGCTTCTATCTGCTACCACGGAGTGCCTCCATTAATAGAGTGTGGTCTGAGTATTTTTGTCCTTCTCTGGCCAACCACTAGGAGGTTGCAAGTAGCACAGCATGGCAAAGCATATAAATATTTGGAAGTACCATGTGGAGGGGTTTTCCTCCCCCCACCCTTAAGGCCCTGTGGGAGGGGAGGTGGTGTTAGTTCTGCTGTCCTCCTAGGCATGCTGCTTAGGGAGAATCTACCTGCATTTGTAGATTAGGCCCGGGTTTTAGGCCTAAAGCTAACCGCATCTGTATGAAGGGAAACTGGTCCCAAGACAGTGTGGCAAGAGAGGAAACCTTGTGTTTAGAGGTGCCCCCCATACATCTGTGGATCTGGAGCCTCAGAGAGTGACTGGCAAATAGTCTACTGTAAGATACAGAATTACTGTTGCTTGAAGACCAATGTTCTATATATTGGGGTGTGGAGTCTGAAGTCTGTATTGAGCCATGTGTATCTGGATCCCTTCCTCTCTGTCCTTACTTCAATGGTGAAAAAAATCTCAAATCACCACAAAATGACAAGTGCCCATTGTTGTACATCCCATCCACTATACTCCAAGGAAGTAATGATGGAGTAAATATCAACCTATACATCCGCCAGGAAATAGGGCACCTCTCCAAGTGTCTCTTATGTTTTGTACTTGATCATAGTGTTCTTTATAGTCATATGTATTATCCTTTTTACAGTATTCCATCACTGCTGATGTAAGTCACATATTTACAGCTTACAAAATTGGTTATGTCTATTTTCCCAGCTATAAATTCACTGCACTTTTGATAAGTATAGATGTCTAGCAGGATGCTTTACAAATATCCAAGTCATGTTTATATAGTACAAGCACTATACCTACTGTAAAATTCGCGTATTTACAGCAAGGTGTAATTTAAGTTGACTGCGTCTCTACATAATATATCAGTGTAAATTATCATCAAATCATGGCTTGCAGGAAATGTTTTAGGTGTATTATTTTATAATATTTGTGATTATGAAATTGATATATGTGCTCTTCATTACGGAGAAGCACTGGTTTTCTGGTGCTGGGAATCTGGTTTACCTTACAGAGCTTCTTAGTACAGCCCAACATGAACTATGTCCATATCCTGACCGTATCTACAATTATTTGGCTTCCCAGGCATACCTTTAAAGGTGATAGTCCATAGATCCATGTTCCATGTCCTTGCTGTCTTCCAGACTTCTGGTGCCTCCAATGGACTGCAAGGGGCAGCAGACGTATGAAAATGCTGTTCAGGGAGTCCTGAAGTAGCTGGAGATTACATCTTTAGGTTTGTTTTTGTCTTCTTCCCATGCAGCAGCTCTCTATGTATGTGCAGAGCCCTGCTCCCTTATATTTACAGTATAGGGGAGACAGCAGAGCTCAAAAATCTCAAGAAATGCAGAGGCAGATTTAATCCCTTCCCAGCCTGGGCAGCCTACCTCAGTTGCTAACAGAAAGCATTCCATGTAGGCAACCTGCCTACACATTACTAATACACATGACCTCTGTGAGCACTGTAAAAAACTGTATGTCACATCAGCCTCATACATTATACAGATATATGTTTTGGGAACGGTATAGGGACTTCCCGCTCCTGAAACAAAATCGAGGGGCTGAATGCTTCTCAGCCATTCACAGGAAGTTTTGTATTTCAAGAATGAATACAAAACGTCCTCTCTTTGGCTGAGGTGGAGATCCACCCACCTCTCCACCTCAGCCATTCACTGGAAGCTTTGTATATTATGAATGAATGCAAGGATGTTTCTGATTGGCTGAGGTGGAGAGATAGATGGACAAAGCTACAATCTCCGATCCTTGGAACCAAACACCTCACTGCGAACATGGGAGGAGGCAAGTATCACATTGATGAAACGCTTAGTCATCTGTACCAGAATGAACATTTACGTTCTTTCGAAGACCTGGCAATCTCCTTCGCTCTTCCAAAAACAACGCTCTACCAATACCTCCAAATACGCCACACTTTACAACGTTGTCGTTCCCACAAGGATACACTGGCGGTAGACATCCATTATATTTTTAATCTCCCCAAATTATCGTGGAAAGGAATTTCGCTCATGTACCAGCTCCTCGCTAAACCACCTCTTGGGGGAAAAAACTGTGACTATGAACTCCTGGGAACTGACCTTACAATTCAGTGCCTCCCCAGAGCAGTGGTACTCGGCAAACTCCTTAATAATATGGTCCTCCAGATGCACCACACATTGGGAATCCTTACAGAAACTTCTACACCACTGGTAAATGACCCAGGATAAATTAGCGACTATATCCCTGGATCAATCCTCCCTATGCTGGAGAGCATGCAACGAAAAAGGTACACTAGCTCATATATGGTGGTATTGTCCAGTCATCACTGCATTCTGGAAAGACGTATTCCGTTTTATTGAGTCTATCATAATCATCCCTAGCAACCCAGACCCGAAACTAGCACTTTTAGATATTAACATGGAACTTTATGCAAAAGAATACCACTGCTTGCCCCCCCACATACTTATAACAGTTCACCTATCTCTGGCCCGCAACTGGAAAGGAGCATCCCCACCTACTCTATCCACAATTATTGACATTCTCAATGACCAAGCATACTATGAACTTATGTTTGCCAAAGCACACCTCCAATTAAATAAATTCCATGCCCAATGGGACTTCTGGCTTCAACACCCTAAATGTTCTTTAACCATATAGCAACTTAAGTATGCCATATGACTAGCAACCTATCACTATGCCACAGAGGTAAAAATAGGCCTTGTGGCCTCACCTACACTGTACCGGCACAACTCATAAATTAACTTATCATTTTATAGATTATTGCATCATACAATGCTTTGTATATTTGAACAATTGGTTCAATAAAGAGATTTTAAGTGCAATCCTCTGGACTACTTTCTTCTATATATATGGTCGGTGGGACGACCTGATTGCATTGCACTACTCTAGGATCGGGTGCTGCTTCCCTACCACACAGTGAATATATATTTATATATATATTTATATATATATATATATATATATATATATATATAGTATGTAAAACTGGAGGAGGAGTGATGGCTCCTAATAAGCATATATTTATTTAATTTGAAACATTATGCCTAAGAGTCACCTCAAACATGATGTTTTACATGACATAGAATTCTGCTTTTACTATGTATTTTAATATGTATTTGTTTTTATATGTATATGTTTTTAATATGTATTTTACTGATGTTATTACACATATGTTTTCTAGGAGAAAAGTTCCTAAGTAGCGATCAGTAAAATGCCTGCATATAGTTGCGCTTAAAGAGGAAGTAAACCCTGATGGGGTTTACTTCCTCTATATTCCCCTGCAAAATAGATGCATAATGGGCTACTATGCGTCGCATAGTAGCCCATTATGTGTCACTTACATGCAAACAAAGCCTGCGATGTCCAACGATGTCGCCTCTGCAGGCAGCGTCCATCTTCAGCACCTCTTCCTTCCGGGGCCACAACTCCGGCTCTGTGACTGGCTGGAGTCGCGTGACGTCACTCCCGCGCATGCATGTGCACGGAGGCCTTTCCACACTGCGCATGTGCCGAATGACGTCGGCAATGCTAGTACAGTGTATATCTCCTAAACCGTGCAGGTTTAGAAGTTATGCAGGGCACCTAAAGGTAAGCCTGTAGGTTAAAGTGGTTGTCACGGGTTGACAACCACTTACATTGCATAAAGACAAGTATGTTTATATAACTTGTTTTTATGATGAATTCATAAAATTTATGATAATTAATTTTTCCCCTTTGTTTAAAATGACTTAATTTACACGCTTATTAACGCTTATTCGTGCTTAAAGCAAATGATCCTAGACACAAATTTTTGGACTCTGTGTTACAGATCTTTCAGCAGCTCATATTTACGCACCTGTGTGAATGGCTCTATTGAAAACAATGCAGCTGCATTCAGATCCGTAATGAAAAAACACTTGTACTGTATATGAATATTTTTACAGCTATCTGAATGAAGCCTTAGTGCACTTACAACAAAAACAATTGCGTACAGTCCATAATACTTTTTTTATTTGCATTAAAATCCAGATTTTCAGGATAAGCTTTCAGGGTATGCTCAAGTACTGCTTGTGCCTTGAAGAAGGGGGCACACCCCAAAAGCTTGTCCTGAAACTGTGGATGTCAGTGCAAATAAAAAAAGTATCATGGACAGTACTTAATTGTTTTTATGTAAGACATCAACACCATGTCATACGCTACTTGTATTAACCACTTCAGCCCCAGAAGGATTTGCCCCCTTAATGACCAGGCCATTTTTTTTTTATACAGTACTGTGTTAATTTAGCTGACAATTGCGCAGTTGTGCGGCGTTGTACCCAAACAAAACTGATGTCCTTTTTTTTTCAACAAACAGAGCTTTCTTTTGGTGGTATTTGATCACCTCTGCAGTTCTTATTGTTTGCACTATAAACAAAAAAATCTATTTTGAAAAAAAAAACAATATTTTTTATTTTCTACTATAAAACATATCCAATAAAATGTTTTAAAAAATCGAATTTCTCCACAAATTTAGCCCAATATGTATTCTGCTACATATTTTTGGTAACCCCCCCCCCCCCCCAATAAGCGTATATTGATTGGTTTGCGCAGAAGTTATAGCGTCTACAAAATAGGGGATAGATTTATGGCATTTTTATTATTTATTTATTTTTACTAGTGATGGCGGTGATCAGTGATTTTTAGCAGGACTGCAACATTGCAGCGGACAGATCGGACACCTAACTGACATTTTTGACACTTTTTTTTGGGACCAGTGAAATTAAAAATATGCACTGACATTGTACTAATGACACTGGCAGGGAAGTGGTTAACATCACGGGCGATGAAGGGGTTAACTGCATTCCCTGCAGGTGTTTTCTAACTGTATGGGGAAAGAACTTACTGGGACAGCACAGAGATCCATCTTCCTGCATAGCAGAAAGATAAGATCTCAGTGTCATCCCCTGACAAAATGGAGATCTGCCTTGTTTACTTTGGTAGATCCTCGTTCTGCCTCTGCGGGGAACGATTGCGGGCAGCTGGCAGACATTGAGTCCACTGGACTGGCTGATTGGCTCCCCCGTTGGCCAATCGGCCTCCGGTGGCCGTGCGCCCACAAATGCTAGTGCACGAATTGCCGTACTGGTACGGCGATTTGCGCAGCCGAGCCACCTTGCCACAGTATAACTGTGGCGGGTGGTCAGCAAGTGGTTAGTTTGGTGTGGAATGATGCACATAAGTCTGCACATAGAATTTGGTGTATTTCTCTGCATACATCAGTCTTTATTGATTCTCCTTATTTACTTTCAAATTTCCTTTGAATTTTGTA
The DNA here is from genome assembly GCA_018402905.1 of Glandirana rugosa. NCBI lineage: Eukaryota > Metazoa > Chordata > Amphibia > Anura > Ranidae > Glandirana > Glandirana rugosa. Next base: position 165,229 of record BLSH010505473.1, read on the forward strand.
AAAAAAAAAAAAAAAAGACTCCTCCTTCCCTATTACAACCCTCTCCATCTCAATATAATAACCCTCTCCTCATTTGGATACAGCATCTACTGTCTACACTGGCCCAGTCCCTCCCTCTCTCTTTACATTACCTTTCCTGTAGCTGCTGGGCACATAGGGAAGGAGATTATTATATGTTGTCACTTGAGTTACAGCTCTCAGTCTGCAGACAACACATCCAACATGGCGGCTCATGGCAGCATGGCAGAGCTTTTAGATGGCTACACAAAGGAGGCTTTTCCAGTTAAATAGCATGTATAAAATTCAAAAAAATATAATCGTATAATCGTATGGGAAGATTTTTGTTCAAATGAATGACCTGGTGATAAGGTCTCTATAAGCTTAGTCCTAACTGTTACAAAATATTTTAATGTAAGAGATAGCGCATTCATTAAATTAACTATTCGTCAATGCACACTAAAACTTTATTTTCTCTCCTTAAGGTGTTAGTAAACTGCATAAGAAAAAAAAACAAAAACAAACTAGTCCTCCTGCAGGCTCTTATCACAATGTGCTAGTATGCACCACATACTTGCACATTATGACAGACTTGCTTAAAAACGGTCCTTTCAAAGTCACTGCTGACATGGATTCCATCTTCACCCGGTCTTCCTTCCAGTTTTTTCGACTCCGGCCATTTGAATGACGTCAAACTTGCGCATGACGCAGTGACGTCAAACTTGCGCATGTGAGTTACACCCGCACACAGCTCTTTTAATAGACGGCATGCCTTCTATTCAGAGTGCAGTGTGCATGCGCACGTGATGTCACCGGCTGCTACACATGTAAATATCTCCTAAATGGTGCACGTTCAGGAGATATTCATTTATTATAGGCTTACCTGTGGGTACAAGATAAAAAGCAGAGTTTACAACCACTTTAAATCTGAAATTCAGGTATGGAGATTTTTGCATAGTTACATTGGTCCAGCTTGGATCAATGTAAGTAGGCATGTTCCCTACCTGGTTGATCCTTGGGGCAGCTGGAAATAACTGTAGTAGGTATCACTACTAAAGTGATCTCCGCTAGCTTCCTGATCCAATAGTGAAATGCTGCCCTGCTGCATTGTAGGCATAGGCGGTCACTTGCTTGGCATGGGCACCATTCAGGGAACACTTTGCATTTTGTTTTCATTAATACAAAGCATTCTCTGATTAGATGAGATGGAAAGGCGGCAGTAATTTTCCATTATCTGCAGAAAAAGCACTTCTATTTATCCTGTTTTAAGGTAGAAGCCATATCAAACCCAACTCTGTATGAACAAATCTGTTTGCAAAACCCCAAAGACAAGGGCTTCATTTCTGAGATATATACATTTCTTAGAATTTGATACGCTTTTGTGCAAATGTCAAAATTGAGACAGAATGCTCTTTGGAGTCTGGGGTCTTGGATTGGGATGAATGCATGGATAACCTGAAGAAATGCACAAGGTCTCTTAATATTAGGGAAACTGCTGTTAAACTCTTCAGTAGGTTGTCCATTCTATCTTCCCTACAGAATCTCCCCTATGCTTGAGGTTGTCAGGCTTCTGGTACATTTCTCCATTCGTTTTGGGACTGTTCCCATGTGGTTCCGGTTTGGAGACAGATGACTACCATTGCCTCTGCAATAACAAGTTTTCAGTTTTCTTTTACCCCAACTCATTGTTTATTATTCTCTTCCATTTTAAAGGCTACAGATGAGGCTATTCCATGCAATCTGTGTAGCCATCCATTGGGTAGTCACTTTATATTGGAGAACTCCCTAAGTTCCACTCTCCCAAGTTCAACTCCGAGTGGATTCCATAGGTAGAGTAGAAATATTCTTTCACACCCTATATCACACTATGCCTTATTATGACCGTAAATGAACACCTTGGTTTGATCATTGAATGATTCGGTCTTGATGTTTAGTACCATATATGTCTAAAGCCTGGTACATACAGGCCGAATGTCGGGAGACATTAATTGGTTCAAATAAACAGCCGACATTCAGCCCGTGTGCATGTTGGTCTATCTGACAGAAGCTGGATGTTTGGCCGGCTTCTGTTGGACGAGCATGCTGGAAAACCAGCATCTGCCCAGCTCCCGATCAGTGCTCTCAGCCAACGACAGAGAGCACTGATCGGAGTGTTCTGGCAAGGGGCTGTCCCCCTGTCAGAACACAACAGTTTGGTGGGGGAGATCGCTGCACTAACATTGCATAGTTAGTACAGCAGCTCCAACCGGAGCTCTCAGTTTTTTTTCGTTGAACGGAAAAAAAAACTCATAGTGTGTACCAGGCTTTAGTATGTTGATATTGATGTCTTCCCTTTCATCCTCTCTGGAAGTAATTTCATTATCAACATTATTATCTGCAGTTGTGCCTTGATAATTACACACTTTTATGTTTACTTTTTCAGCCACATTTTGTACCTTTTGCCATTTTCTTTATGTGTGATTTCTTAATGTTTCAAGATCTTATCTCTGTACCACCTTTTGAAACGTTCTAATAAAAAAATTGTAAACAAGGTAAGGCAGGCAGTAACTTCACAATTTGCACCTTGTCCAATCAGAGAATGCTTTGCATTCAGTGAAAAACAATACAAAATGTTCCCAGAATGGCGCCTGTGTTGAGCAATCGACCTCCTGTGTTTACTTAGAGCAGCCACTCGGCACAGGACCCAGTAGCTAGCAGTAATTACTGTAGTAGCAGTGCCTACTACAGTAATTTCCATTCCCCATGGGCATCGACCAGGTATGGAACATGGACACCTACACTGGGTTAAGCTGGACTTATGTAACTATGTACAAATTGCCATACCTAAACTTCAACTTTAAATTTGCAATGATTTCCACAGAAAAGACTTTCAGCACTTTCCCTCTCTAGTTCTAAACTGCAAGCAAAAGTTTACAGTGTTCTCTGTTGATGAGACCTCTTTATTCCAAGTTCTCGGGTACACCTGTTTCATCTCCCGCTACCTCTTTCCCTTTTGTCATCATACCTAACTGATTTTCTTTTTCTAAAAAAAAATAGTTTATAACAAAGGATCAGAAGTGTGTGTTCTTCAATTATTGATTTGTTGCATGTCTCTTCTAGGGGAAAGTCAGATGAAGATCAGAATGAATATATTTATAGCTTGCATCTCTCCTTTAGGATGTAATCCATCTTCGTTAAATTCAGTAAAAGTGATAGATGGTATTTGGCAGTGTAATGATGGGAATCGCTCTTGCATTCCCTCTGTAAATCATAAGATATTGTCTGCTGTTGTGTAGATGTTTAATCAGCTGCTCTAGTGTCCGTTACTGATGGAACGTGAGATGTCAGAGCAGGTGAATAGCTTGTGTTTATTAATTCAACAGCAAATTAGCTTTGCATTCATTTAGACGATACCCGGTATTTGTCAGGAACTGGGAGCTTGCTCTCTGATTACGCTAATGTACTTGTGTTTAATTGCCAGTCATCTCGGAATGTTCAAAGGATGGTCAACTTTATAGATCTAACATAATTAGGTAAATTCAATAAACCACTGGAAACCTTTACATTTCTGTAAAACGAGGACATCAGGAAAAACAAACCTCTTATTAATGGGAAATTGGTTTCTTTTAAAGTATTTTTATTTTTTGATATGTAAATATTTTTAGCTTGAATCAACTCCATAAAGAAGAGTGCGCATATTTACCTTCCCCACTGCCTGTGTTACTGAACCCACCTCTATTGATGAGAAATGGTCTCCTTGATGTCTCCTGGTAAACCAACACTTCCTGCATTGTCAATTTTCTGGGCTCCCCGCAACTCTCATTGGTTCCCCCTGCTGACCTTCACAGTCCCACAGCCTCCTGTAATGATGTGAAAGTCAGCAAAATAAACTAGAGAGAGCTGCAGGGGGCCCAGGAGATTGACACTTCTAGAAGTGAGGAGGGACCAAATCTCAGCAATGGAGGAGCAGAGTTCAGAGGGTGAGCAGCAGCAACGGTAAGTCATTTCTTTCTTCTTTACTCGTATGTGTTTTGCTTGAGACATGTTATTTAGGTGAGTTTTAGGAGTCTATTTATAAGCAGCAATAATACACTTGCAAATGTTTTTAATAGGAGCAAAATGTTATTTTTTGCTATCTAAGTTGTCTTAAATGGACCAATCATTTGCAGTGGGGGTATCCCCTGCCCAGCATTCAAATGTATATAAGGGGCGTATATGCAGTTGCAGAGAGGTAAAAGAAGCTGCACATTCCAAGTGACATGTACAATAGAAAGTTCCCCCTGGAAGGGTTTCTTGGCAGCAATATATATACCACAGGGATGTAATTGTATAAAAATATATTTTTATTACGTTGTTCAAGTATCACAGTTCATTTGCATTCCCGTAGCATAATACAGATTATGGAGAGTTAAAATCATGAACTCTGGTTGTGTAAACAGAGGACCTTAACATCAATGTTACAGTGATACAGTGAAAAGGAATCATGTAGGATACAGTGATTGCTGTGTCGGTACCCCAACGCGTTTCGACCTTAAAGGGTTTGTGGTCTTCCTCAGGGGGAAGGATCCTTTTCTGAAGGGATGTCAAAAAGAAAGCTTGAGTTTTTACACAAAAGCAAATCACATATTACATTCTTGTGTATATATAAAAAAAACATATTTACCACTGAACATTGGATATGAAGCGCCAGTCCCGAAACCAGAGTCAGATTAAAACCAAGTCAGTGAGTGTTGGCTCATCACGGGCTGTCCCTGCTCCCATTGTGTGCAGCCCCGCTTCCACCCAAGAAGCTTGTAGGAGGCCACATATGAAGTGCCTCTCAAGGGGAAGGTAGGGCCCACATCATGAGTGCCTAGGCTCCTGTTTAAATTAACATAATATGATTGCTAAGAGTACATATAATGTATGAGTGTGGTAACCAACTGAGATTTGTCATATTGAAAAAGTTCTCTCCCATAATGTATTAAAAATATAATGTATTACCATTAAGACGCCTTTCCCTATTAAGAGTTAGGCCCACAGCTATTTACGATGAGCATGTGTAGAATATCAGTGATGTTTAAAGGTGTATGATAAGGTGGGTCAAGTGAGGAAGGGAAGGAGTGAAGTGGAATGTATGTATGAATGTGAGAAGGGAAGAATTGGCAGGAAGGGAGATGTGTGCCAGATCAAAAATGGGTGATGTGATGGATGTGTGGTGTAAGGAAAAATGTGAATGTGCGGTGAAAAGGTGATGTATGTGAAGTGAAGTTTGAAAAGGAATCAATTGAAGAAATGGAAGGGGGAACTATGAGTGAGGGAAGGCTACCTTTACAAACAAAGAGCAAAAAACGGGAAGCCCTGTGAGTAAGTGGAGGCTAAGCTTAGCCAATCACGGTGGTCACATGATCATAGACCTCGCCCATCCTCCCCACATCTGAAACCTCTTAAAGAGGCGGGAAGCAATCTCCAGCTTCTGTGGGAATTGGCCAAATTGTATCAATTTTTTCCAACACTGAAAGGCTTCTTTACAGTAAAAGCCAGAAAATATACATCAGACTTTCACTGGCGGTAGTTCTAGCCAACTCTGCAAATTGTTTGAAAAAGAACGCTGGATTTTTGGTCAAATTTGATGGACATGTTTGATGTTGCACTACCTGGAAAAACGCATTGAAGCTGTGCCAGCTGCTAATAACCTTCGTCATTTCGGGTGGAGACCTGACGTCAGTTCCGGTTCACTTACAGTCCCTTGGAACACACACCGACTCTGCATTGCGAGCAGCAGGGCTGATGGTATACACAGAGGCTGTACATGCTGGTGCTGCTTAAAGCCCCATATATAGTAAATAATAATAAGCTTTAATCCATTGATTCTGAATAAAAATACTGCACTATGAGAATATTATTTTATTTTGCTTTTGGCTTTTTTTGGCTATGAGAGGGTTTTGGGGCTGGAGTTCTTGGCGATGGTGGATTTATTCCACTTCTGTATCTACACCCATTTGAAAACATGTTAGGTCCTGAGGGGCCATATAAGACAAAGTGTCCGGAATAATATGGATATGGACTAGAAATGAGTTAGAAGATTATGCATTTTTATGTTTGCTGGAAGATTTAAACACTGTTATTACTATTGTTGAATATGATTTGTATATTTTTATTATAGATTTTTAATTGATACATTTGAGGAAAGAAGTAGCACCCTGCATGCTATCTTTACACTGTTCACATTTTAGTGTGTTTCACACTTAAAGGGGTGATAGCACTTTGAATACAAACTAAAAAACACTCCCGCAATGGTTTAATCTTCTGTAATACAATCTGGCATTTGTGCTAAATTTATTTTTTCTTTTTAGATTGTTGTGTAAAAAACTTACTGTGCTTTCCTCAGAGAGCGAGCTCCCATCTTCAGTGTGGGCATCTGAATCCCTCTCAGTGCTCCTTCCGGGATACGGCGCTGCTGGCTACCCAGCATCCACCTCCCGATCTCGCGCATGAGCATTGCGTACAACATGCGGCTACGGAAATAGAAGCGGAGCTGCCCATTGCCTCCTGGGATATGAGTATCATCAATCCCAGGAGCCAATGTGTGGCCAAATATGATGTGCCTCACCACAGCAAGATACAGTGGAAGAGGGCCATTCTAATGGACTAATAAGGGGAACAGCTTTGAAAAAAATGAAAAAACTTCTGATGAGTAACGTAATTGTGATCACCAACACAAGTGGGAAAAAGTAAAAAAATGGGTGGAACTCTGCTTATAATTAGTTGGCGTCTTCTTATCACATTTATGTATATATGTATATAGGTTCACAACTAATCTCAGACCTAAATAGATCCCTCACACTGCGCTATAGATAAAAATTTAAATCACTGTATAGCAGCTACTATAATATCAAAGCACATAAAAAATCTGTTAAAAAGTCACAGTAATTAGCAGCGCTTGTTGTGCAAAATGGTAATTCCAAGGTTTAACTTAGAGCACCACCCAGTGAAAAGCAAACTGCTGGGAATAAAGTCCCAAATCTTGTAAAGTTCTATCCTTTGTAGGCATAGCACCCTTCTATATCTTCACCAGGGTAAATGAGACTGATGTCCACCACACCACATGAGTTGACAGGACAATCACCTCTCCCCACATAGATGTTCACTCACCAGCTAAAATTGCCTTACACTTTTGTGTTTGGCAGTAGCGCAATTTGTCTTAACCTGAACACCAGGAGATGATCCATCTGCTTGACTCACGACCATCAGCCGTGGAGTGTGAGAGAAAGGAGTGCCAAACATAAAGTAATCTTGTTTAAAACAAAATACTTTATTGAACATCACTCCCCCCCCCCCCCCTCAGTATTGCACGTACAGACAGGAGGTTAATCAAGGCGGTATTGGTCATATCTTTGCCACGGGAACCCTGTATAGGACCGTCACCATATCAGCCCCTCACGGTCATCCGCACATGTCCTCCCAATAATAAAAACCTGTAAAATATTAACCGTGCAGTCTGTATCAGACGTGCTTTGTCCTATTGAACTTCTACTTGTGATACCACAATAGGAGTCCAATAGAATCCAATAGGACGAAGCGTGTCTGATACAGACTGCACGGCTAATATTTTACAAGTTTTTATTATTGGGAGGACATGTGCAGATGATCAGGAGGGGCTCAGTATGGTGACGGTCCTATACAGGGTTCCCGTGGAAAAGATATGACCAATACCACCTTGGGGGGTGAGGTGCAATAAAGTGTTTTGTTTTAAACTAGATTACTTTATGTTTGGCACTCCTTTCTCTCACCCTCCATGTCTGTGATGGTCATGAGTCAAGCAGATGGATCATCTCCTGGTGTCTTCAGATTAAGACAAATTGCGCTATTGCCAAACACAAGAGTGTAAGGCAATTTTAGCTGGTGAGGGGATTGTCCTGTCAACTCACGTGGTGTGGTGGAGATCAGTCTCATTTACCCTGGTGAAGATATAGAAGAGTGCTATGCCTTCAAAGGATTGGACTTTACTCCCAGCAGTTTGCTTTTCACTGGGTGGTGCTCTAAGTTAAACCTTGGAATTACCATTTTGCACAACAAGCGCTGCTAATTACTGTGACTTATCACATTTATGGTATATTTCTCAGTATCTTTCTCAGTATTTCTGGGCACTGCACTAATGATATAATGAGATCTGATACATCTGTGCAATGTGTGGTATAGAGGGTTCTAGAACGTTAACCTGCATCTATTCTTTATAAGCCAGCAGTTCTAGATCCACAATTGGCTACCATGGCATGAAGGAATAACTTGCATTGTGACCAATCACTGACCTCACGTGAGCAATAATCCTTACTTTTGTATGCGTGCTGGAAAAGATGGCATGCTTTCTGTTTTAAGAAAACTCTGCCGTACTTCAGTGAAGTTCTTCTTTTAATCCATGACTCTTCTAAAAGGTGAAGGAATATATAAATATTCAAAGTGATGTACAGGAAGAACATCGGGATCTTCTTTATGCAAAGTATCGATCTGGGAGCTTTGAATGTAGAAGATGGCGTTTTACAGTTACATGACTTTTATACAGATGCGCAGATGTTCACCGGTCTTTTTGTAAAGGTGCAGCTTCTCTGCACCTCCTCTTGCCAACCTCAAGATGTGGCGACTAAATAGTATCTAAAATCAAAATAAGTATGAAACAGTTTGCAAAGCAATACTTCTCCTCTCCATTCTTTAGCACTGCCCTTAGAATATTCCTTCATGTTCCAGCATCTTTTCCTGCGTCTTTTTGAATGTTGAATAACAACATCCCACTTTCTGTGAGTCTAGGATGTTAAGGACACTTGGTCACTGATGGAGAGTACAACTGTCCACTGTTGTCACCATCAGGAAACCTTCCCTGAGAAATGCAATGCAGACATCATTGGTGTGCATCTATTTGGACAAGAAGTAGCTGCAAGAGGATGAAGGTGAATAACAAAACTGAGATGAAAAAAAAGATGAAAAGTATTTTATACCAAAAAAAAAACTGGCCATTTTCTTATGATATACCGTGATTTATCAAAATTACAGAGTAGTTCTACTTTCAGATGCAAGTGATAGCCAAAAAAAAAAATCAATTTGCTTATCAAATACTGCATCACGGAACGCAAAAGCCAATAAATTAATTTGAATGCATAAAGCCCCATAAGGTGAACCTGAATGCATAAAGCTCCTTTAAATATGCATACGCACATCTGTCGTGTTCTTGCTATATGTTAATCAGTACATATGCAGCATGTAATGTTTTAGTGCGTGCAGATACATAAGATGTATAAAATAACACAGTTTTCTTTAATCAATATTTCAAGTATATATGCACATGAACATTTCGATTCGTTATGCTGTCAAAGAATATGCAACTTCTATAAGATAAAGTAACATCTGTTTCTTCCCGATGGTGGCACAAGTGGCTTCTTGCTGACTTGGCATGAAAGTCTCAGTCGACGAGGATCTGTCAAAGTCATTTTGCAGAAAAGGTTTAGGAAGTGTCAGGAATAATGAATATGTACCTCACAGGCACAGCTAAGGTTGCAGACTTTCTTCTTCATACATTTATGAACTGTTAGAATGAAGGTCACCAACTTTGTGGATCGGCGTTAGAATAAGTGCTAAGATAACAAATTTGTGTTAAGTCCTGCCCTCTCGTGTCGTTAGATTAATAAATGTCAGGTGTTTTATCTGCTAAAGGAAATGCAGAAACCTTTCTTTTGATAAATGCTCCATCTTGTATTAATGGGCTTTAAATCTGTTTTATTCCATTATGAACGGTTACAATTGGCACTTAATGTAAATTGTTCAAATGCTCATATTACAATGTACATAGAACATAATTAATTAAACTTAATGTGTTATTATAATTATAAGCTATTATGTTAAATTTGATTTCATGGTGCTAAGCAAAGGCTCTTTAATCTACATATCCTACCTAAGCAATATTTCTTGGTGTTAATCAGTAACTAAGCAGTTGGCCTACTCCATATCCCCTTTCTTGTAGAGAACAAGAATGTGTGGATGTTTGATGCCATTTTGCTATGTAGGTACAAGAATATAAACCCTGGGAGACTTTCCCCAAGCCAGTTTGTTTTAGATAAATAATGGGACTGTCTCCTGAAAATTCAGAGCTTTGAATATCTAGAGCAGTGGCCAAATGCTGTATCTTTTATGTCTTTAACCAGACCATAAGGAACTATTCCTTCTAATAACACCAAGACCCATTGACACTAATAATGGGGCACTACACCTCCCACTGACACCAATGATGGAGCACTGTGCAGCCTGATAAATAGAATATAGTGTAAATTCCACACTTATAAAGTGCCAATGTGACAAATAAACAAGTAAAGTGCTTTAAGTGCAACAAAATGGTATAAAGTGCCGTGCTGCAGAATGGAAAATATATCAATAGTCCATGTATAAATGAATCTTAAACGTCAAAATCTCTATAAGCAGTGCAATACGTGCAGAATTGCCTTCAAATTTACATTCAGGTGGTGCACTTGTGTACTGCAACAAATATAGCAAACTGTACTGCTATAGATATGGTGTTAAAAGAATGAAAAAAATATAAATAAATGAATAGTCCATGTATAAATAAATTGTAACGTCCAAATCTCTATAAACAGTGCAGTATGTACAAAACGTGCAAAAAAACCCTTCCAAAATCCATTCAAGTGATACACTCGTGTGGTGTTAGCCGGTTTTGGAGGGAGTTCTCAATACTCCACCAAAAGGACTGTTGGGGGCATGCCTCAATCCCCGTCCCATGCTCACAGAACTCTCACCTCCAGACGGTAGGGTAATCACCTGTGTGTAATTACTCCTTTATGTCTTGGAGTACAGTTTGCTGTATTTGTTGCACTACACAAGTGCACCACCTGAATGTAAATTTGAAGGCAATTTTGCACGTATTGCACTGCTTATAGAGATTTTGACGTTTAAGATTCATTTATACATGGACTATTGATATATTTTCCATTCTGCAGCACGGCACTTTATACCATTTTGTTGCACTTGAAGCACTTTACTTGTTTATTTGTCACATTGGCACTTTATAAGTGTGGAATTTACACTATATTCTATTTATCAGGCTGCGCAGTATCACTTTCTTAACATCTATGTGTATATACTGTGATTTATACTAGATATTGCAGCAACCGACACAGTGGTTTATTTAATATTACATTTTATTTGGGATTACACTCACATATTAGCTATCATTTCATCGAGGCACCAGTCAGTGGCGCGAAGGCTTACCCACTAACAATGATGGAGCACTGCTCTTCCAATTGACACCAATGATTGGGTACTTTTCCTCCTATTGACATCAATGATGGGGCACGATGCCCCCCATTTACACCAATGATGGGGCACCATTTCTTCTATAGATGCCAACAATGTGGCATTATTCCTTTCATTGACAGCATTAGTTTTCCTCCAACCAACAACAGACACTGGGTCATTTTTTTACTCTGACTACTTGCCAACCCTGGGCCAGTTTCTTCTCCCACAGGCCACAGTCTTCCCTTCAGGTTCTGAAGGACAGTGAACTGGCCCTTTGTTGAGAAAGTTTGAAGACCCTGGTCTAGAGGGTTACATACGTGAATGTGCCTGGTATTAATGTGGGGTATTTCATTTGTTAATCATCTTCTTTGCATAAATGATCAAAGTGGCATAAATATATAATTGAAACGTGAACACTCTAACATTGCTGCATATATACATTCAATAAACTTGGATTATATTTTCACCATGCAAGACAGTGGGTTGGTTCCTCTACAATGCTAATTTGATCAAAATCATTTTTTTTCTAACATATTTTTCATTTAGTTATTATATTAACTGCACAATTGAAGGAGCCATAGACATTTTTTTCTAGGTTGTTTGACAGCGTGAAGTAATATTAATTTTTTTTCAATGGTGTTTTTAACAGATGTGGGCTCTGTGGAAGGTCTGGCATATCACCGAGCCTGGGATGCTCTTTACTGGACAAGCTCCACAACCTCATCCATCACCCGCCACACGGTAGATCAGAGTCGGAGAGGGGCCTTCAACAGGGAGGCTGTTATCAGCATGTCAGAAGATGACCACCCCCACGTCCTCGCCCTCGATGAATGCCAGAAGTATGCAAATTAATTCGAATTCTCTCTAATTTATGTCTTCAAACTTTAAAGTTTTTTTTTAAGTTTCTTGTGAACAGATGTTTCAGAAGCATGAACGGTTTATGTGATATTTCGTGTTTAACCTTTTTTACAGGATAACAGATTTCTAGCAATTGGCCAATTAACATCTGCCAGATTTCTTGTGACACCTATAATTTATTTTTTTCTCTCGCATGTTCTTTACTTTATTCTCAGATTATGTCTTTCTTGTACTATAAGAATAATTGTACTTGTTACCACAAAGCTCAACATCATTTCTGCATTTTCCCAATAATTTCCAGACACCAAAAGCCTAAAGAAATGGTACATTACTTAAGGGTTAGTCTACCATAAGTATTACTTATTGTGAATCTGAAAGAACGAGTCGCCCTTTGTTCCATTTATCTCCTGAGGACATTGATGGTTATCTGTTGTAGAACTGACAGGTGTTTTAAAGAACTTTTGCTGTTCACCTTTCTCCATTTGTAAAATGTAAAATCAATGAAAAATCTAGCATGGATAGTGGATATGCAGGCTGGAACCTAGAGCCCCATTCACACATGAGTGTATTTTCAGATGATTTTGGAGCTTTTTTTGATGTTCTTACACACTTTCAGGTGTTTTCAAGCATTTTAAGGCTTGAGCAATTTTTTTTTTAGCCAATAAAATCTAGTTTTCTGGGAGGAAAATAGGCAAGAAATTGCATGAAATATGTGTTATGCTCATTTTCAGACACTCCCATTGATGTCTGTAGAGACAAAAATGTGCATCTATGGCTCAAATCACTCAGGTGTGAATGGACACCATTGTATAAGTGGGACTCTTGATGTTGAGTGTTTTAGTGCTTATGAAAAAGTGTTTCCAAATTGTGTGAATGAGTTATTACAGATAAAGAAAAACGTTAATTAGTTGGACAACATCTGCAGAAAATGAGTTATTACAGATAAAGAAAAATGTTAATTAGTTGGACAACATCTGCAGAAAATGTAAGCAATTGTATATGATCAGCTTGTAAAACAACCCATTCAGTTTAAAATAGAAATTAAATGTAGAACATTTTTCTATAGATATAAAAAAATTATAATTACCTTTTTTCCTCTGTTCTCAGCTGCATAAGAGTTTGGAGAGGAGAAGCAGCAGCACACTGAGCTTCCCAGTGAATGGCTGTGCAGCGAGGGCATGTCAGGACAAGTCTGATCATTGGAGGAGAGCAGGCTGAATTCTTAGCACAGCTAGAGAACTGACCATGATGTGTTCTCCTGCTTAGTGTGGTCAGTTTTTAATAGGAAAGCAAGGGAACTAGCAGGAACAACAGGGATTTCACACAAAGGAAGCAACACTAAGAGAACAGGATATTTTCTTATGCAAGTAATTGGTAGAGCAGGCACATATCAGGAATATGAAATGTTAGGGTAAAAAACACTTTAAATATAATTATGTGGCCCCACTTTTCAAAGGGTACTCCGCTTTTTTAACAAACTTGATATCCTTAGTCAAATCAATAGAGAAGTCACTTCATGGCTTGATGGGTGGATGTAAGTTTGGAGGAGTGAACTAACCTAGGGAGAACATGCTAGATAATGCCCACATATGATGCTTAACCTCAATAATTGAAACAACTGGAATCCGAAGAATAGGGGTGGGTCAAGGACAGTCAGGCTGATGAGGAAAGGCCTAGATGATTCTGAATGTCTCTATAACTTTTTTCATCTTCCAGTGCATTTCTGTGGGAAGCTCACAGTGTTTAGTTGAACCAGAGTCAGCTATTTCAATAAGATGAGGAGCCTGTACAACTATGCCAGCCCAACGGCAAGGCTCTTTCTTTAGCTTTAAAGTATTTGTTATAATCTATAGGGGTGTTCAATACTGAATTACTTCCTGGTACTAGCGGCTAGAGAGGTCAGTGAAGACCAGGTTTGAAGCTCTTTTACCACTTGTTGAGACTTGAACTTTAATACTTCAGTAGACAAGCAAACCAGCTTTAAGCTAGATTTAAAAATGTTGGCATTTCAACATTCTCTACATATATAACAGAACAAAAGCGTCACAATAAATGTATTCAAACTGCTAGCTTGTGACTTTAATTCCATGCTGTCTGTGGGTGCCATAAGACCAAGGCTAGCCTAGAACATGAGATGGTGGTCAGACAACCCGGCTACCTAGAGGATTCTTACTACAAAACACTGTCTATAAACATGCCTTATCAGTTCTTCTGCCCCACCAACTGGCCATGGGGAAAAAATCAATTGTCCAAAATGGATTTTCATGCACATTTACTATTGTTTGCCTGAAAACACTTGTACGCTTATGCAAAAGGATTGTGAATGGCTATGGAAGTACATTATCTCACAAAAGTGAGTACACCTCTCACATTTTTGTAAATATTTTATTATATCTTTTCATGTGACAACACTGAAGAAATGACACTTTGCTACAATGTAAAGTAGTGAGTGTACAGCTTGTATAACAGTGTAAATTTGCTGTCCCCTAAAAATAACCCAACACACAGCCATTAATGTCTAAACCGCTGGCAACAAAAGTGAGTACACATCTAAGTGAAAATGTCCAAATTGGGCCCAAAGTGTCAATATTTTTTGTGGCCACCATTATTCTCCAGCACTGCTTTAACCCTCTTGGGCATGGAGTTCACAAGAGCTTCACAGGTTGCCACTGGAGTCCTCTTCTACTCCTCCATGATGACATCACTGAGCTGGTGGATGTTAGAGACCTTGCCCTTCTCCACCTTCCATTTGAGGATGCCCCACAGATGATCAATAGAGTTTAGTTCTGGTGACATGCTTGGTCAGTTCATCACCTTTACCCTCAGCTTCTTTAGCAAGGCAGTGGTCTTCTTGGAGGTGTGTTTGGAGTCATTATCATGTTGGAATACTGCCCAATCTCCAAAAGGAGGGGATCATGCTCTTCTTCAGTATGTCACTGCACATGTTGGCATTCATGGTTTCCTCAATGAACTGTAGCTCCCCAGTGTTGGCAGCACTCATGCAGCCCCAGACCATGATACTCCCACCACCATGCTTGACTGTAGGCAAGACACACTTGTCTTTGTACTCCTCACCTGGTTGCCGCCACACACACTTGACATCATCTGAACCAAATACGTTTATCTTGGTCTCGTCAGTCCACAGGACATGGTTCCAGTAATCCATGTCCTTAGTCAGCTTGTCTTCAGCAAGTGTTTGAGGGCTTTCTTGTGCATCTTCTTTAGAAAAGGCTTCCTTCTGGGGCGACAGCCATGCAGACCAATTTGATGCAGTGTGTGGCGTATAGTCTGAGCACTGACAGGCAGACCCCCCACCCCTTCAACCTCTGCATCAATTCTGGCAGCACCCATGCATCTATTTCCCAAAGACAACCTCTGGATATGACGCTGAGCACGTGTATACTCAACTTCTTTGGTCGACAATGGCGAGGCCTTTTCTGAGTGGAACCTGTCCTGTTAAACCGCTGTATGGTCTTAGCCACCGTGCTGCAGCTCAATTTCAGAGTCTTGGCAATCTTCTTATAGCCTAGGCCATCTTTATGTAGAGCAACAATTCTTTTTTCAGATCCTCAGAGAGTTCTTTGCCATGAGGTGCCATGTTGAACTTCCAGTGACCAGTATGAGAGAGTGAGAGCAATAACACCAAATTTAACACACCTGCTCCCCATTCACACCTGAGACCTTGTAACACTAATAAGTCACATTATCCCGGGGAGGGAAAATGGCTAATTTGGCCCAATTTGGACATTTTCACTTAGGGGTTTACTCACTTTTGTTGCCAGTGGTTTAGACATTAATGGCTGTGTGTTGAGTTATTTTTATGAGACAGCTAATTTACACTGTTATACAAGCTGTACACTCACTACTTTACATTGTAGCAAAGTGTAATTTCTTCAGTGTTGTCACATGAAAAGATAGAATAAAATATTTACAAAAATGTTAGGGGTGTACTCACTTTTGTGAGATACTGTATCTTTTAGAAGAGTGGCTCTTCTGACCTCTGTGTCTTGCCAACCTAAAGATATTTTTGAACGTTTGAAAACGCCATGTAATCTAGATAATGAATGTATACTATATTGTTGTACACTCGTACTGTACAATTATATTTGAAACCTTAAAGAAACCAAGAAGACAACAAATCATAGGCATCTTTTTGTTTTCTCCATGGCTGTGATTAGTTGCCGTGATTTAACAAATGTTTAGTCAGAAGGTATTCTTTAGCTTTTCTGAAAAAAATATCTAAGCCACAATTGTGCTTAGAAATGTGCTCTTTACTGTAAATCTGAAATAGGTTTTCGGGCATTTATCAGTATAAATCTAAACATTATGACCCTATGTCCAACAAGATAGTATAGCACTGAAACAGTCCATTTCATGTTAATTGATTTCCATTGAATTTTTATTTATTTTTGTGTGAAATGTAATATATTTAATGACCCTAGAATAAAGGATACAACAGAACACAGACATCTCAGGAATATCCCCCATGAATCCAAACCCATCAACTCCTTAAAGGGTTTTTCAATAACCACCTCAGCTGTTTTGCGTTATTAGTTTTAAAGCCTAATGACCCATCGCTACATTATTCACATTGAGAAGAGCCATGTGTTTGTCTAAATGTAATCATGTCAGCTCTCTCATCCAAAGCTACATTTCATTTAGTGTAATGTTGTTTATCACATTAAAACAAATGCTAAGTTCAAGGACCATTCATTATTTATTGTATGGTGTACTTGATACCCTTGAGGACATGTCTTAGACCACTATTCACATCTTCTCTGAGACATAGTGATAAATGCTGTCATGGACTATATATTTAAGTGGCACACTACACACATGAAGAGGAAGCCATGTGTTAAATTAATATTTGAACAGTTCACTTGAATACATTTTGATTTGTAGTGTTGTTTCTTACAGGGGGCAATTCATTTTCTTCTCCAAAACTGAAATATCTATTGCAACCATAAGACGGTCCTCCACCATTTAAATTCTGAATATTAATCTAAATATTAACCCAATTCATGCAAGAGCCAGCACAAAAGCTGACTTTGGCAAGTTTTGGTGAAACTACATAGTACAGATACAATAGGGCAACTAGCTCCCTGATATATATTTTTAACCTGACTTAGCGTATGTATAGGCCATTTTTTTAAATTCAGTTTTGGGTAGAATTGGGAAAGACTAGAACCCCATCTGTATTTTTATTGATATCTAAGTGCCCACTTGGTACATTCACCATCCCTATTTGTCCTGGTAAGTAGTGGCAAACCCAGAAAGTAGAACCCAAAAACCCAAAATTTGTGTATTATCGCAGGAACAGAAGGTGGGAGTAAATCTTGTAATAGCTAAATTGTTCTGGTGACACCTGTCCAAGGGATATCCTTTTATTTCCCTTTTATTTCTCTGGGACAGGAAGTTGAAACCTAAAGTGGTTGTAAACCCCATTCATGAAATTTGAGCTAAGCACATATATCTGTAGTGTTTACTTACCTCTCTCCAAAGCTCTAAATGTCATTTCTCTCTGGTGCTTCATTACTCCAACACATGAGATAAGATATGATTGGTTGTCTTCTTGGTTTCTTTAAGGTTTCAAATATAATTGTACAGTACAAGTGTACAACAATATAGTATACATTCATTATCTAGATTACAAGGAGTTTTCTAAAGTTTAAAAATATCTTTAGGTTAGCAAGACACAGTGGTCAGAAGAGCCACTCTTCTAAAAGATACAGTATCTCACAAAAGTGAGTACATCCCTCACATTTTTGTAAATATTTTATTATACAGGCAGTCCCCGACTTACGAACATCCGAGTTACGAACGACTCCTACTTACGAACGGGGGTGGTGGGACATCACTGCTGGCTGCTTGCATTCCACACTGGTCCCAGATACGGCCGAGCAGCGCCAGACACATCCCACAGTGCTGCATAGCATTGCCAAAAGAGCCCCATATACCACAACTGCACACATAGCAGTGCCCGGGAACATCCCACATCACTGCACAGGTTGAAGTTACACTTAGAAATGTACAGTTCCGACTTACAAACAAATTCGATTTAAGAACGAACCTACAGTCCATAACCCGTTCGTAACTCGGGGACTGCCTGTATTTTTTCATGTGACAACACTGAAGAAATTACACTTTGCTACAATGTAAAGTGGTGAGTGTACAGCTTGTATAACAGTGTAAATGTGCTGTCCCCTCTAAATAGCTCAACACACAGCCATTAATGTCTATACCACTGGCAACAAAAAGTGAGTACACCCCTAAGTGAAAATGTCTAAATTGGGCCCAAAGTGTCAATATTTTTTTCCAGCCACCATTATTTTCCAGCACTGCCTTAACCCTCTCGGGCATGGAGTTCACCGGAGCTTCCCAGGTTGCCACTGGAGTCCTCTTCTACTACTCCATGATGACATCACGGAGCTGGTGGATGTTTGAGACCTTGCACTCCTCCACCTTCTGTTTGAGGATGCCCCACAGATGCTCAATAGGTTTTAGGTCTGGAGACATGCTTGGCCAGGAGGTGTATTTGGGGTCGTTATCATGTTAGAATAATGCCCTGCGGCCCAGTCTCCAAAGGCAGGGGATCATGCTCTGCATCAGTATGTCACAGTACATGTTGACATTCATGATTCTCTCAATAAACTGTAGCTCTCCAGTGCCGGCAGCACTCATGCAGCCCCAGACCATGACACTCCCACCGCTATGCTTGACTGTAAGCAAGCCACACTTGTCCTTGTACTGCTCACCTGGTTACCACCACAAACGCTTGACACCATCTGAACCAAATAAGTTTACCTTGTTGTCAGCAAATTGTTTGTGGGCTTTCCTGTGCATCATCTTTAGAAGAGGCTTCCTTCTGGAACGACAGCCATGCAGACCAATTTGATGCAGTGTGCGGCGTATGGTCTGAGCCCTGACAGGCTGACCCCCTACCCGTCAACCTCTGCAGCAATGCTGGCAGCACTCATACGTCTATTTCCCAAAGACAACCTCTGGATATGACGCTGATAATGTGCATTCAACTTCTTTGGTTGACAATGGCGAGGCCTGTTCTGAATGGAACCTGTCCTGTTAAACCGCTGTATGGTCTTGGCCACTGTGCTGCAGCTCAGTTTCAGGGTCTTGGCAATCTTCTGATAGCCTAGGCCATCTTTATGTAGAGCAATAATTCTTTCTTTCAGATCTCCAGAGAGTTATTTGCCATGAGGTGCCATGTTGAACTTCCGTTGACGAGTGAGAGTGATAACACCAAATTTAACCCACCTGCTCCCCATTTACACCTCAGACCATGTAATACTAATGAGTCACATGACACGGGGAGGGAAAATGGCTAATTGGGCCAAATTTGGACCTTTTTCGCTTAGGGGTGTACTCACTTTTGTTGCCAGCAGTTTATACATTAATGGCTGTGTGTTGAGTTATTTTGAGGGGACAGCAAATTGACACTGTTATATAAGCTGTACACTCGCTACTTTACATTGTAGCAAAGTGTAATTTCTTCAGTGTTGTCACATGAAAAGATATAATAAAATATTTACAAAAATGTGAGGGGTGTACTCACTTTTGTGAGATACTGCATATATGTGTATATATATATATATATATATATATATATATATATATACATTTTTTTTAATCCACACCAGGGATGGTACTTACATTAAATTAAAAGTGTCTATTGCTTCCTGCTTCAAAAAGTGCTCTCTGAATGAGTGACAGGTGGATGGATGAAAGGTCCACTTCCTCCATTCATTGACCACCTCCATTTCGGGGAGCCATAGTAGAACTTTTATGAATGGAGGAGGAGGCATAAAGGGCAGTTATAGTTGGCAATTTTGACGACGACATGCCTGTAAGGTCCAGCAGCTCATATTATCCCCCACAACATCAGAAGATGATAGCTGCAGGGGTATTTGGGAGGCAGAGGAGTGAAGACTTAATTGAGACTTAATTGAGCATAGCAGCCACCAGGACAAGGTACATTTCAATGTAAGCACCATCCCTGGTGCTGATTAAATGGATACCTGCCCCAATGAAGCATAGACTAATAAAAATAAATAAATACATTTGAAAAAGTAAGGTTCCTAGCCTTTTACTACTATATCCAAAACTAGAAAAAAGTATTGGCATTATAATATATATACTTTTTTACCAACATAGGGATGTACTTATTGCCTAACATTTTCTATTTTCCAAGGTAGATAATTAAACACGATGCCCACATTCTTCAAACTCTTGCTGTCTGAATATACAGATTTTCTAATTTAATTCATCAGATGGAACAAAGCAGGATCAAACTTGAGTTCCATCTGCTCATCATGGAGATCAGACTTGACTCATTGGGGTTGATTTACTCATGGTTTAAAGGCTTCTTGCCTGGCAAGGTGTATCTTAGCAAATACGGTAAACCTGTGTTCTTTCACCAAATTGTGTCAGGGAAATGCAAAATAGGACTTTTACTAAAACATGTTTGGTTTGTTGAAGTGAACACAACTTCTTCTAATTTACTAAGCTTAGTGAAAACTAATTTTGCTTTTGGAACAGTCTATTCCTTTAGTAAACTAGACCCTTTGTGTATACTTTGCCTGTGATCACATTACAGTTTACATTGAACTTAAGCCTCTTTACTCTTTACACCTCCACAGTTTAATGTTCTGGACAAACTGGAATGAGCAGCACCCCAGCATCATGAGGTCCACCTTATCTGGGAAGAATGCCCAGGTGATTATCAGTACTGACATTGTCACTCCGAATGGCCTGACCATTGACCACTCTGCAGAAAAATTGTACTATTCTGATGGCAGCCTGGGGAAGATAGAGAGGTGTGAATATGATGGATCCCACCGATATGTAAGTAAAATAACTTTATACAAAGTGTAAAGACAAAAGCATAGTGTTGTCTTCAATATGATAAAAAAACACGGAAATATGCATTTATAGGTTGTTTCCTTTTTCATGTTTTTTTTTTTTTTTTTAATGTATTTTACAGTAAAAGTTGCAATCCATTTAAAATAAAACCTCAAAAAGCATGCAGGGAGCAAATCCTTTAGCTTTGTGTTTGATCCAGACATTTGCTGCCCCACTAATCCTCACTATTTCCTTTTGTCTGTTGTCTGGTGATCCTGGAAATCACCTGCTGGTGTCGCTGGTACAACCTGCTTGCTGTCTTTCACAATAAAAAGGCTGATGGAAAAAACTTAGATATGTTTTCCAAAGCCTCCAATTACATGTCAGCCTGCTTTCACTTGAATGCAATTGGTGATACAAGAAGCTTAGTGGAAAGAAATCAAACAGCAGGGGCTTCAGGATGAACAGGTCTACTGCCTTCCTACTGACCTTTGAAGAGCTGTGTGCACAGTCCACACATCAAAGACTTGTCTGTCTTTGTCATATATCACTGTTCTCTCCATACACCTGTGCCAAGTAATAGGTGGTGGGCTTAGTTCTTGACTTTGGACAAAAAGTAAACATTACCATATCAGCATTAATGCCATTTAATCTGCTTAGATTGCAGGTCTCAAAGAAAAGATGAGTGCATTTGAAACAGCTAATGTTGAAGGTATCTCTATGTTCATATGCTTGAGGAATGAAAAAGTCTCACTCTGTAACTCTAGTGAGGGTATTAAAACAAACAGGCAGCAGCGCACCAATGACATCATTCTTAGTAAGTAGAGTTGAGCAAACCCGGACTGTAACATTCGGGTCCGTACCGAACTTTGGGGTGTCCGGGACCCGGACCCGAACCCGGACTTTTCAAAAAAAAGTCCGGGTTTGGGTCCGGGGTTCTGGTATTTTATTCCACATCTTGAATAGCTGCCAAGGGCAGCCAATCAACACGTGTTTCACTGGTTTGCCCTTAGAAGCCATCACAGCCATGCCTACTAATGGCATGGCTGTGATTGGCCAGTGCATCATGTGACCCAGTCTCTGTATGGGGCTGGAGTCACCGTGCTGCATGTCATATGCTCTCAGGCTAGTTTAGGGAGAGGATGCTGCTAGCTCTGTGAGGGACAGATTGCAGATATTATAGAACATCTCATCCTGCATTACTGAACGATCTGATTGTGGACTAGGGAGAGATACTAGTACTGCTGCTTTGAGGGACAGATTGCAGACCTCATCCTGCTGCACAGAACGATCTGACTGGACTAGGTAGAGTCTGTTGTTTTAAGGGAAAGATTATTGTTCTAAAATCATTTCCAAGTTGTACAGGGAAAGGTTCCAGCTGTTGCTTTAAGGGAAAGATTATTGTTCTAAAATCATCTCCAAGTTGTATAGGGGAAGTTTCTTCCAGCCGCATAGAAGCCATATTATTGTTCTAAAATCATCTCCAAGTTGTATAGGCAAAGTTTCTTGCATTTACGGGGTTTGATGCAGTGCCTCATCTTTGCTGTCCTCTCTAGTGAAGACATGGTATAGCTGACATCATAAATACAAAGCTTGTGCCTAAAATGTCATAATTGTGCTAGTACTGTAGGTACGTTATATGGCCAAACATATGCAGACTCCTCTCCAAATTAGCACATTGAGGTGCATAAAGCCAGATCCATAAAGACTTAGTTTAATGCATTTGGTGTTGAGGACCTCATGTGCCCTGCTCAGACCCCTGACCTTAAGCCTACTGAAAAGCTTTGGGATGAATCCAGAATGCTGATTGTGATCCAGTCCTTTTTGTCCAACACGAGTACCTGACCTAGCAAATGCTCTTTAGGATGAACAGGCACAAATTTTCACAGACTTGTAGAAAGCCTTTTTAGAAGAATGGAGGTTGTTAAAGCTGAAAAGTTGTGGAGGGAAGGGACACCACATCAAAGCACATAGTTTTGGAATAGGATGTCCACAAAGCTCGTATACATGTGATGGTCAGGTGCACCCAAAATTAAAATATCATCAGCAATGGTCTTTATTTACCAGTTTTAAACAATATTATTGATCTTTGTAATTCTTGTTCAGATCTTGCCAGAAGAACTCAATTTTATTTTTCCTTTTCCCCACACGACATATCTGAGATTCCTGAGGCCAATCTATTATTGAATCTCATTTCATATCCAGCATTCCTATTCCTTTATTATTGTATAACCATGACTCGGGGCTAGATTACAAGTGCTAAAGGCAAATGAAATGTATTTTTTTTTTTATCTCATTTCTTTGTCCTTTACCTTGAACGGTAGTCATGCCAAAGTCAAAACATCTGATGTCAAAATGGTTTATTTCTACCAATCCCGACAATGATGAACATAGCTTAGTTATGGATCAGGAGAAAAATAAGTTGAAACACTTGTAGTTATTGTGTATATTAATATTATATTATTTTAAGGTAGATGTAAACCCTTGCTGAATGACATTTAGTTTGATAAAGCACTGTTTATTATAAACAATTGTCATTTTTTTCACCCATTTTTCATCTTTTTCTGCACCTCTGTGCTGTTGATTTGCTGCAGCCTTTGTGCAGCCAATTCTTGTCATTATGCACTTCAGCATTTACTGCACACCATTTCTCAGGGTGGATTTTTTGATTGTGACAACTGTGGAACATTCCTGGATATTGTGTGTTGACTGTCTGTCTAGATAACCCATAGGGATTGATTTACTGAAAGCAAATAGACTGTGCACTCTACAAGTGTAATTGCTCCAAAGCTTAGTAAATAAGGGAAATCTTCGCTCTGTGAAGAATACCCAATCACATGTAAGGAAAAAAAAAAAAAAAACAGCATTTTTGCTTGCATGTGATTGGATGATGGTCATCAGCAGTAGAGTTGAGCGAACACCTGGAAGTTCGGGTTCTGCTGGTCCGTCCGAACTTCGGGACAAAGTCCGGGTCCGGGTCCGGACGGAACCCGAACGATCGCACGGACAACGAACCCCATTGAAATCAATGGGGACCCGAACTTTTAGGCACAAAAATGGCTGTAGGAAAGTCCTGGAAAGCCCCAGAGGGCTGCAAAAGGAAGTAAAATGGGGGTAAGGGTAGGGCAAGCACCCTACAAAAAAATGGGGACAGGGAAATAACTTTAAATATTTTTAAAAAAATAAAAACATAAAAAAAGCAAAAATGGAGGTGAATGTGGATCATCTTCAAACTGTGTCTGAAAAGTATTAATTAACGGTAGAAGCCATATAACTGTTCTAAAATCATCTTCAAACTAGGGCAAGTGCCCTACAAATAAATGGGGATAGGGAAAATAAAT
>BLSH010505473.1:201546-247448 GCA_018402905.1 Glandirana rugosa
CTTCCCGTTATTTTACTTGATTTTAATTTATTTTCCCTATCCCCATTTATTTGTAGGGCACTTGCCCTAGTTTGAAGATGATTTTAGAACAGTTATATGGCTTCTACCGTTAATTAATACTTTTCAGACACAGTTTGAAGATGATCCACATTCACCTCCATTTTTGCTTTTTTTATGTTTTTATTTTTTTAAAAATATTTACAGTTATTTCCCTGTCCCCATTTTTTTGTAGGGCACTTGCCCTACCCTTACCCCCATTTTACTTCCTTTTGCAGCCCTCTGGGGCTTTCCAGGACTTTCCTACAGCCATTTTTGTGCCTAAAAGTTCGGGTCCCCATTGATTTCAATGGGGTTCGTTGTCCGTGCGATCGTTCGGGTTCCGTCCGGACCCGGACCCGGACTTTGTCCCGAAGTTCGGACGGACCAGCAGAACCCGAACTTCCAGGTGTTCGCTCAACTCTAATTACTGGCTCCCAGCAATATACAAAAAGATCACTGAAAATCCAAACCAGACCCTTATCTGAACATGCAACCTGGCTGGCTAGGATGGGGGGGGACGAACAAGTGCCCCCCCCTGAACCATACCAGGCTACATGCTCTCAACATGGGGAGTATGGGTGCTTTGGGGCAAGGGGGCTCTGCGCCCCCCACCCCTAAGCACCTTGTCCCCATGTTGATGGGGACAAGAGCCTCTTCCCCACAACCCTGGGATGTGATTGTGGGGGTCTGCAGGCGGGGGGCTTATCGGAATCTGGAAGCCCCCTTTAATAAGGGGGCCCCCAGATCCCGACCCCCCATGTAAATTAGTATCGCTGACTGAGCTCTGTTTCTTTTGACAGTTTATTTATAGTGAAAGGCAGGGCCACCTGGTGATGTAATTGAGTGACCCACCCCTCTGACGTCACATGACATCAGAAAGAGGCAGGGTCACCCGTACGTCACGGGGTGGCCCCGCCCTTCACTATAAATAAAGTGTCAAAACAAAGCGAGCGCAAATGGCGGCAGCCCTCCCATGGGGAGGAGCTGAAAACACTGTCTACGGAGAATCCTTTATGAGGTGTTCGGTAGCATCAAAGTCGTGCTGTAACACCCCATAATGTTCTAAATTCGGGGATCGGGTGAACAACAGAAGTTCGCCCCGAACGTATGCTCGAGCCAAACCGTTCGCCCATCCCTAGCAAGGAACCACTTGAAGTCCCCAGGTCATAGCACCTGCTGAGACTTTCTCTGCAAAACACATGGTTCCTCCCAGGGGAAGCCCCAGGGTAGAAAGAGACTGATCATATCCTCCCATATATTTTTTCTATCCAGCCATGCCTTCTTATGTACCTTCAGAGGGTTTGGCTGGTTTGGGTAAATATTCATACCTCCAAAGATGGACCCTCCTGCTCTGTTTGCTAGAACATCCTTCCAACAACAGGCAGGAGTAATCAACCCCAAGTTTTAAGGAGAACCTGAAGAATCCTGAAAAATATATTGGAGCTCAGCTGGCTACAGCTCAGCCATAACGCTAAATTTGGCCAGCCCAGGGCAGGGGCACTACATTGCTATCTATAGCCCTGCCTCTGAAGATAGTCATAAGGTAAGTAGGTATGGCGATCTTGCAGTCCTCCAGACAAATATTTCCACACCAGAATTAAATCTTTGGTATGATTTTGGTTCTTGCCACTCCACAATTGAAAGTTCTGCCCACTAGAGATTTTAAAGGGTAATCACCTGTTTAATAGTTCCATCCCTGAGCAGTGTCTCGCATAGTCTTCGACAGGTGTAAAAAAATGTACTTTTTTGAGACATCTATGCTTCAATTCCAGCGGAGGGTCTGCAGTTTTTACATTACTGTTCAATGTGAAACACTTGAAAGCCATTTTAACAAAAAGCTGACTGTTTTCAAAGCTTCAGTAGCTATACATATGCATCTTTACAGCTCAGCAGATCTTTAACATTCATTTGAGTTATGGTGGCTAATTTCTCTGCAAGGACTCAAAACACAGTGTGAATTTTTTCGTTGAAATTTAATGGAGCATTCTAGACAAGCAAGGCAAGATTTGGAATTGAGGAAAGCTTGGTGGTTTTGCCATTTGATGCCCTTCATTTACCTAATTAATGAGCTGAGCAAATGACAGAAGGTGCTGTAATGTGCACTTCTCGATTGGCACAAATATTTAAAGTGTTAATGAGATGTTTGTGGTGTTGTATACAAATTATGTAGGAGCACTGTAAGGTCATTTATGGACAAGAAAATCTGCACATTTTTAAAAACCCTAGGAAAAATGGGAAGTGATACTAAGATGGTGCTATCGGATCATGTCACAGAATAGCCAGTCCACATTTTGATTTTGAGGTTGAGGTTTGAGTTTGAGGTTTGAGGAGCAAGCATTGAAAAGGAAATGACTTGTTGATGTTTTATATGCAATAAAGCATTAACAGAAGCTTAGGTCCTGGCATGTGGAAATCTTCTTGTACTTATATGTGGACTTTGTGGACTAATGCACTGTCTCTCCATTGTACAATTTATTTATATTTGGATGTTGTATGCCGATTATTGAGTCCTAATTTTCTCCAATGGTTGTCATTACAAAACTGAACACGTTCCCCCTATAATGCAGGCAAATTCTTTTATGACCAGTGATCATAATTATCAGCATCAGTATGTGTTGGTTAACTTGAAAATAACTATATGTCTAATTTGCATATAAACATAATTTTCTATATTTTAAAGGACATATAAGCTTTTTGATTTTGTGCACTTTTTTAAGACCATGATCTTTTTTTTTTTAATATCATGGGCTGCACAAAAATGTTCTAAAAAAATCTATTCTTTAATTAAGGTATTTTTAAACTATAATTGTATCTGTCAATTACAGTATTAAACAAATACCCACCAATACCTTCAGGCACCTGCAGAATGAAGACTTATTTTGTCAGCAAAACTTTCAGTAAGCATGTGATCACTATGGCATTGTTGATATTGTGGTTTCATGATGGGGAACTTCTTTGGCTAATTAATATGCATATAAACATAACCTTATGGATTTTTAAGGACATATACAGCTTTTATTTGGTGCATTTTATAGGACCCGTTCTGTTCTTTTTTATATTATGGGCTGAAAGATGCCCTATAAAATCAATTTTTAATAAAGGTTTTTATAATTATAATTGTATTCGTACATTGCAGTGTTAAACAAATGTGCACTGGTTCCCTCGGGCATCTGTAGATTGAATACTTATTTTATTAGTGAAACTTACAGCAAGCATGTGATCACAATACCATACAGTACATTGTAGTGGATATCGTTGTCACATGATGGGGGAATTATTCTAATTGTTTCCTGATTGTTATTGGGGACCACAGCTGCCATTGACAGCCAGTTTGGAAAGCCAGCAAACACACAGAGGGGATGATTTACAAAAACTGGAGAGTGCGAGATCTGGTGCAGCTCTGCACAGAAACCAATCAGCTTCCAGTTTTCTTTCTCAAAGCTTAAAGTGTTACTAAACCCACTACAGTAAAATCAGTCTGTATATGCAGCATAGCATGCTTGTTATACTCACTGTGAAACCTAAGGGGTTAACCTTCTGCATTGTGTAAAAAGGCTGTTTGATCCATGCTTCTCTGATCCTCCCTTCCTTCCACTATCCCCTAATAAATTCCTGATAACACAGAGGCTATGGAGTCAGGCTGTACATGCTCTGTTTGGTGTGTATTGGTTGATAGTTTTTTTTTTCTTGGGAGGATGCATGTGATCAGCACAAAGCCAATTAGCACTGTCTGGACAGAGGGTCAGGAGTCTTGCGTCCTCATAGGACATTCAGCAAACTCCTCCTACAAGCTTCAACCACTGCTTGGTCGGACAGTGATAGAAGTCACAAGACTGCTATATACTGCTGATGAGAGAATCTATTTAGCAGTTTATATTTACTAAAAGAATTGCATTTCCATGTTCTGTGTACTGTGGGAGACCAAATATAGTGAATGCAGGGTCCTGAGTTTAGTAACACTTTCTTAGAACAAGCTGAAGTTAGAAGTGATTGGCTACCATGCACAGCTGCACTAGATTTTGCACTCTCCAATTTTTGTAAATCAACCCCAGAGTGTCAGCTGGTGGCTTTCAAAGATAGAACTTTTATTCCTGTAACCTCAGCATGATACGCCATACTAAGTTTTGGAAAGGTGAAAAAAGGTTAAAATAGAAATTAATGGGGAATCCATCTGTGAAATGGGACACCTTCATTATGGTCCTGTTGGCAGTTGTAGCTCCTAACATATACTTTTTATGGTATTTAGTACTCATTTATGGCTGGCATTGACTACAAAAAAAAAATGCATGTAAAGTCCCTTATTTTGTGCATTTTACACAGAAAAGTAGTATTGCATTTCTGTACCTCTCCTCCCCAATACCAACCTATACTGTGTCATTGGCATTTCTCCCAGCAGAAAGCTGCTTGTGCCAAGTCAGAGGCTTTAGAGTACAATGTCCTGCAAGTCGCTTTGAAATGACATAGAAATCTTTGAATAGCTGTCTTGCCGACTATGACACACAGGGCTGAATTGGCTCTAAGGGAGTTTGCATAACGGATTTCGACATTCTGCCTTTTGATTGTTTGCTTATGTGTAGTGCATGTAAGTGTGATTTGTTTTCACACCTCATGCCATACCATTTCATAACTGTGAAAGTATTTAAAAAGAACAAAAAATATGTCTGTTCTGAAAAACGAGCTTTTGAGTCTCTGTTCTGATCACAGAGAATCTGTTTGTTCACCCAGTTCTACATCTGTAACCTTTGACTGGACTAAATATTTTATTACCTGCTTGCGTCTATTGCACTTTTTAGATAATAGACTGCTTGATGAAGTTGGACACTTTTTAGAAATGTATAGTTTTAATGAGAACAAAAAAGATAACAAATAAAAACTTTGAAGAAAAGTAATCAAACATAATACACTAACTTTCTATTATGGCTTCTCCACAGTAGAGGGTGACATCATGGTCCTTTCTGTGCGACCCTGGGAATGCACAGGATCCCAAGTTCCATTTAAAATGCCCCTTTGTTTTCCCAGGATCTCACCAAAAAGACAGTGACCTCACCCTTGCCTAGGTGCTGCAGGTGAAAGCCAGGTGTGAACTGAGCATATTTTTTTAAATGAACATTAGAGTGCAAGGTCCACTTTAAACAGGTCAGGGCAAGATGGGGTCATTTAACAAAATAGGAAATGGAAAAATTGTTCATTTTTGTTACATTACACTACAAGTCAAGAAGACTGTGGAGATTCTTTGGAACGTAGAAGTTGCCTGCCCGGGAACCCGAGCATTTACATCCATTTACAGGTCCAGCACTATCTTTCCACTTTCCCCCACATGGCATGGTGATGGTCACGGTTGGCAGCAGACAACCACAAAGGCCAGGTCTAGTGTCAGGTAGAAAGCAGAAATAAAATAAACAGTCCAGTTAAAATGAGGCAACTGAAAGTAACCATATCTAAGTATAAGTAAAGTACTAGTCCTAAACAGGAAACCAGGCCAAAATGTGCAGTAGCAGACTCTGCTCGCAATCTCCACTCTAATTCATCCCAAAGGTGTTCTATCGGGTGCAGGCCAGTCAAGCTCCTCCACACCAAACTCGCTCGCTCATCCATGTCTTTATGAACCTTGCTTTGTGCACTGGTGTGCAGTCATGTTGGAACAGGAAGGGGTCATCCCCAAACTGTCCCACAAAGTTGAAAGCATGAAATTGTCCAAAATGTCTTGGTATGCTGACATCTTAAGAATCCTCTACACTGGAACTAAGGGGGCAATCCCAACCCCTGAAAAAACAATTCCACACCATAATCCCCCCTCCACCAAATGATTTGGACCAGTGCACAAAGCAAGGTCTATAAACACAGTGAGCAAGTTTGGGGTGGAGGAACTTGACTGGCCTGCACATAGTCCTGAACTCAAACTGATAGAACACCTTTGGAATGAATTAGAGCAGAGACTGCGGGCCAGGCCATCAGTGCCTGACCTCACAAATGCACTTCTGGAAGAATGGTCAAACATTCTCATAGACACTCCTAAACCTTGTGGACAGCCTTTCCCGAAGAGTTGAAGCTGATACAGCAACAAAGGATGGGCCAACTCAATATTGAACCCTACGGACTAAGACTGGGATGCCATTAAAGTTCATGTGCGTGTAAAGGCAGGTGTTCCAATACTTTTGTTAATGTAGTGTATATAAATATACAGTATCTAACAAAAGTGAGTACACCTCTCACATTTTTGTAAATATTTTATTATATCTTTTCACGTGACAACACTGAAGAAATGACACTTTGCTACAATGTAAAGTAGTAAGTGTACAGCTTGTATAACAGTGTAAATGTGCTGCCCCCTCAAAATAACTCAACGCACAGCCATTAATGTCTTAATTGTTGACAACTAAATTGAGTACATCCCTAAGTGAAAATGTCCAAATTGTCAGTATTTTGTGTGGCCACCATTATTTTCCAGCACTGCCTTAACCCTCTTGGGCATGGAGTTCACCAGAGCATCACAGGTTGCTACTGGAGTCCTCTTCCACTCCTCCATGATGACATCACGGAGGTGGTGGATGTTAGAGACATTGTGCTCCTCCACCTTCCGTTTGAGGATGCCCCACAGATGCTCAATAGAGTTTAGGTCTGGACACATGCATGGCCAGTCCGTCACCTTTACCCTTAGCTTCTTTAACAAGGCAGTGGTCTTCTTGTAGGTGTGTTCGGGTTCATTATCACGTTGGAATACTGCCCTGCCTCCCAGTCTCCGAAGGGAGGGGATCACGCTCTGCTTTAGTATGTCACAGTACATGTTGGCATTCATGGTTCCCTCAATCAACTGTAGCTCCCCAGTGCTGGCAGCACTCATGCAGCCCCAGATCATGACACACCCAATACCATGCTTGAATGTAGGCAAAACACCCTTGTCTTTGTACTCCTCACCTGGCTACCACCACACACGCTTGACACCATCTGAACCAAATAAGTTTATCTTGATCTCATCAGACCACAGGTGGTTCCAGTAATCCATATCCTTAGTCTGCTTGTCTTCAGCAAACTGTTTGCGGGCTTCTCTTGTGCATCATCTTTAGAAGAGGCTTCCTTCTGGCATGGCAGCTATGCTGACCAATTTTATGCAGTGTGCGGTGTATGGTCTGAGCACTTACAGGCTGACCCCCCACCCCTTCAACCTGAGTCTGTAGCAATGCTGGCAGCACTCATACATCTATTTCCCCCAAAAAATCTCTGGATATGGCACTGATCACATGCACTCAACTTCTTTGGTCGACCATGGTGAAGCCTGTTCTGAGAGGAACTTGTCCTGTATAACCACTGTATGGTCTTGGTCACCGTGCTGCAGCTCACTTCAGGGTCTTGGCAATTGTCAGATCCTCAGAGAGTTCTTTGCCATGAGTTGCCATGTTAAACTTCCAGTGACCAGTATGAGAGAGTGAGAGTGATAACGCCAAATTTAACACACCTGCTTCCCATTTGCACCTGAGACTGTGTAACGCTAACAAGTCACATGACACCGGGGAGGGAAAATATTAACAAATTGGGCCTAATTTGGACATTTTCACTTAGGGGTGTACTCACTTTTGTTGCCAGCGGTTTCGACATTAATGGCTGTGTGTGGAGTTATTTTGAAGTGACAGCAAATTTACACTGTTATACAAGCTGTACACTCACTGCTTTACATTGTAGCAAAGTGTCATTTCTTCAGTGTTGTCACATGAAAGATATGATGAAATATTTACAAAAATGTGAGGGGTGTACTCACTTTTGTGAGATACTATATATATATATATATATATATATATATATATATATATATATATATATATATATATATATATATATAAAATTGTATTTCTTTTTTGTTTTACAAATAAACAGATTCTGAATCAATGACATAACGTTCACAGAGCATTTTTTTCTAACAATAGAGCACAGTATAAGTTGTTCTTTTTTTCTGAAAGGAGATGGAGAGGACATGATTAATCTGATTTATCAATTTTCTTTGTATTAATGTTGGCAATTAAGCTTTATAAACTGGCAATTCTCAACACCAAAAGAGGTAAATAGAATGTGGCATTAACCATGTAAAAAGGAGAACTGATTCCATCTGCTGACTACATATGAAAATACATAATGTTCAAATGTCTTCTTTTCCCAACTAAATAAAGGAAAATTGAATAGTTTTAAAAATGATTACAGTCTTGATGGAACAATAAAGGACAAATAACTTTGCCATAAGTTGTCTAAAATTTCTTTATAGGTTGTAGCGTTAAAGCATATCTAAAGGCAAAATTTTTTTTTTTTTTTTTTTTTTTGGAGTGGAGATGGATTAGAACACCTACTGGGCTTTTACTGCTGGCTGTGCCCAGTTAGGGAGATTCACCTCTCTATTTGTCCTGTATACTATTATCATTGAACATGAATTTAAGAGAAAATCACAATTTTTTGTTGTCCCTAGAAATGTAAGAAAGGGTAACCTTCCAATGTGGTCACTTGTTTAGTAACCTGGGGGTCCCCAAGGGATAACCTTAAATTGCAGGGCTTTCCTCTGACTTCCTGTTTTGAAAATGTGACAGAAAGTGAAGGGAAATCTCCCCAATAGAAAACAGATGGCAGAATAAACCTCCCAGGGGTTATAACCCTCCTGTACTCTATAAAAAAAGAAAAAAAAACGTTTGCCTATAGTTCTACTGTAAAAGAGAAGTTGGAGATTTTTTTTTTTACTTAGGTGGATACAGCATTGGTCCGATGCTGCATCTGTCCCCCTCCGGCTCCAAGGCTTAGACCCAAGCGCCAATCACTCGGTTCTCAGAGCTCCCTGAGCTCCCTGAGCAGAAAGCTGAGTCAGATACCACTGTCTGTTCTGCCCCTCCAGCGCTCACTTGTGCACTAGGCTGTGGGGGGGGGGGTGGGGTGGGGTGGGGTGGGGTGGGGTGGGGGAGCAGCCGACTCAGGCTCAGGCTCTCAGTGGCTGAGAGGCTGAGCAGGGTGCCAGTCCAGGCATGCAGGCAGATCCCACCCATATGGTCGCAATCTTTCCCGAGCCTGAACCTGCTATGCAATGCCAGCTGACAGTGGGCTTCACAGGGTTGCAGAGCGAACTGCACTCCTGTGATCCACAAGAGAAGTACAGCCAAACGAGCTTTGGCTACACTTCTTTAACAGTACCCTTCACCGAAAATGAGTCATGAGTGGGTGGCAATATTACAGAGACCCTAGTCTTGTACAGACAACTGCAGTCTGTAGTCTCTGTCCCAACAGCTGCCTTTAAGAAGCAAACAATATTTTAAAATCCATTGTCTGTCATGCTGTAAATTGTCCTTTATCTTAGCAAACCATTTTAATAGCAGGACAAAAGCATCAGGATTTTCTTTCCCGTCCATATTATCTGCAAATATTGTACTTTAACGAGACTATTCATGTGTTTAATGTTTTCATCAAATTCAGGCCCATTTCCTTTACGGCCCTCTTTTATAGATGACTGCCGTTACAGTAAAACACAGCGCCACAAAGTCATAATCCAACTCGTATTGATTAAAACGCAATAATTGCTCAGGAATTTCTGACTTTATGGTGCAGTATAAAATTGTCTTATGATTGCAACTTAATATTTTATTTCATATTTAACAGCAAAGTTATATCATTAGAGTTTTTGTTCTTTTCTCTTTTTTTTCTGTCTTTTGTCCGACAGCATTTTCCATGTGTGAGAAGTGTAAAATGTGTTTCGTATTTAACATTTAAAGCCCTTGTTTAACTTTTTGTAACCTCTTCTACATATTGAGATTTTGTTGATTTAATAACTTTTTACTATAAAGTGGCGCTCATAGATTTACAAAAAAAAAATGGCATGATCTTTAATTGGCCACACACGAGGCAAATTCAAGCCAAGTTCTTATTCAGCATCCAGTCAGAAAATCAATCAGATGGAACTGAATGGTCCACAGCCTGATGTGTGATGTTGTGTAGGTGTTGGTCATTTGGAATGAGCTCCCAGAACTGGGAGCATTGGGAAATATTATTTGCTCTGTGCCTGTACTGATGGGCAACAGCATATGAACCCAGCTCCTACACAGGGATCTCTGAACCAGAATGCCACAAGCCAATGCCAAAATGACACGATGCTGGGATCACTGTTGGAAGAACATGCTTCATCCTTAGTGAACTCTCAATGCAAATCAGTTGAAACCTCCAGAGTCACAGTCAAAAGAGATTTCTGAATCAGTTTACACCTTCATAAGAGTTTCTTGAAACAATTGTAATTATGGGTGGCAGATTCCTGCCATTGTTCATTTCAGTACAAATATTGTTTCAATTGAAGCTGATGGAAAAATTCCAAGATTGTCACATGTATGGCCACATGCCTGTTGATCTTGTATATCGTAGCTCATGGGAACCTTAGAAGAGAAATAGTGCATACTGGCAAGTCATTTTTTACATTAAATAGGAGCTGTATATTCTGAAAGATGTGTTCAATAAAGGCAGCCAGAGGGCAAAGATCTAATCACCAGTAGAGACCTGTGGTCTCCATGCAGCTGATCTTATCCCATTATTGACTTAAATTGGAACTATACTACATCTGAGCACCAGAAAGCAAAAAATACTAATTCATTTCCATCCATCCATGCCCCCATTCTCATTTTGCTGAAAAATCACCTCCTTGCATTTCTAGCTCTGAACATACATGGAAAGGCATGCTCACTGACTAATAGTGCCATTGTCCCTAGTGGTAAACCAAGAAAGAAAACCCTCAAGGGTGGGGCTATATCGGCACTGAATGATATAAATTATAACAGTGTGGTAAAAACAATACGTTTATTGGTACATATAGAAGTAGAAAAACATGGTACAAAAGGATAAAATTGAATAAATGACATGCCACAGATGGAATATGGTACAATACAGGCCTCTAACGCATTTCAGGATTTTCCTTCATCATAGGTAGTCTGGTGTAACCACTGTGGGTCATCTTCCAATTGAGCAAATAGATGAAATAGGAGGCATGTCTTTAGAACGGTTTAAAAAGTCATGAACCACCATCATTAGCTGCAGCCAAGGCTGGCAGAAATGCATCCGGGAACAAGGCCTGCAAAAGTTCAATTATGGGGCCAAGGAGGGGGCCCGTCCACAAGGTGCTGCCCACTCTCCTGAACTTAAATTGGATATTAAACATGCATCAAGAAAGCTAGCTGTGCCATAGGCCCTTCAAGTAATGTGGTGTGCTGTCAGTGCGGAGGGCTCAAACATGCTCATGTTTTAACAATAATGGCCCAATTACACCAGCACATCCGCAGTGAGAGATGGTAAGTCCCTTGACCATCTCTCACTGCGGATGTGCTGGTGTAATAGTTACACCCTTGAGGGTTTTCTTTATTAGCAATTCTAGCTATGACCATCTTGAGTAAGGGCAGATGATTCATGTAGAATTGACTTCTTGGAATCCATCTGCCCTTAATTCAGGCATACCAGCTGGAGGGTGTGCTTAGCTGAGAAAACCCCTCCTCCCCTCCAGAAGACTCCTTGGATGGCTGACTTAAAGTGGATGTAAACCCTCACATATAACAAGTGATACATAGAGATTAAACCAATCTCCCTACATACAGTAAGTTTTGCATGTATAGCTTCAGCTTTATATACTGTTGAGAAAGTGCACATTGTGTTAGAATTTTCACTTCCTCATTCAGCAGTAGCAGTGTAGTGTTGGATTACACTGGGAGACAGCTGATTGGAGGAAAGGCACACACCCCCCTCCATGTAGGCAGAGAGCTGTCCTGTGAGTAGAGTAGCTGTCTGCTAATCTATTTATAACACCCACCCTGACACTGGAAGAGTCAGATTTTGAACTTAATTTTTTATGGGACTCTAACCAATCTGTGGGCATGGAGGGTGGTGCCCAGAAGGTGGAGAGAAAGTGTTTAAATTGTATGAGGCCTGGAACAGCGGGACCTTGTCCTGTAGGAAAATATCCTAGCCTGGAGAGCCTTCTTAGCAAACCAGCTGAAAGCCTGCAGAGAGTGCAGAGAGTTTACAGAGGGCCTAATTTCCTGGAAGCAGTTCAGAGCCAAGTAAAGGGGTGCACTGATGATCTGGCCTAGAGGCTCACGGTACAGTGTTTAGACAATATTGGACAGGATCAGTCCAAGTATCTGAAGGCATAGTGAGTAAAAGCCTGGAAGTGTGGATCCTAGTGACTGCTTACCATTTAACCCCTTGAGTGACTGTGCTAATACTGCCAAAATGTGATTCACTCTGCTGGGAATCCCAGAAGTGTTGTTCCTCTAGTCTCTGCAGAAGGGTGAGATGCCTCTGAAAAGAGTAGGCAGAAGAGAGAGAGTCCTCAGAGTACTTTGTGCACTTCATTCTGTAGTATTCTAAGGCTTCCTTACACCATATCCAAGTTCAATGAGCATTAAACCTTAAAGTGGTTCTAAAGGCTCAAGGTATTTTACCTTCATGCATCCTATGCATGAAGGTAAAAAATCTTCTGTGTGCAGCAACACCCCCAGCCCCCTTAATACTTACCTGAGCCCCATCATGATACAGCGATTTGCATGAGAGCCTCGGCTCACCAGTGACTCTCACTCCTCATTGGTTGAGGCAGCAGCAGGAGTCATTGGCTTCGCTGCTGTTAATCACAGCCAGTAAGCCAATGGGGAGAGAGAGAGGGCGGGGTGAGCTGAAGCTCTGTGTGTGAATGGACAGGCAGAGAAACTGCTTGGGCGAGCCTACTTGGGTGCCCCCATAGCAAGCTGATGGGGTCACTTGGCAGGAGGTGGGGACCCGAGAAGGTGAGTATGACATGTTTGTTATTTTTTAAAAAAAAAGCCTTTAATATCACATTAAAAGGGACTCTCTACCTGTTCTTTGTATTTTGAGACTGTTGGAGCTGCTGTGTGCCTGGCTGCTGTGCAGTCACATGGGGATAGAACCTGGGACAAATCTGAAAGGCCTATTTAGGGTCTGTGCTACACTGGTAAAGCAAGCAGTTTACTATAGCTTTACTGTAAATGCTTTGATAGCTTGCTGTGCACTACCTATTATACAAACTGAAGCTTGTGTAAACAAGACCTAAATATTAAAGCAAATGTAGAAATGGAAGCCCCATATCCTGTACCTTCCAAAGTCTCATGTGTCTCCATCTTTAGAGATTCCCATATGTGCACATAGGAAATATCCAATATTTCATTTTTGTTATTTATTTTATCTAGGAAAAGAAAGGGTAAATTCATGGGGATGATGCCACGTTCCTCCTCTTTATTTTCCCTTCTTTTGAAACTTAAGTGCCAGTCAAATTTGCTTTGTAGGTCAATGTTTACAGCATGGAAAGTATGGATGCTTGGATGCATTTAAGCTTATGAGTCAGATTGATTTTTGCATTTCCTCTATTACTCACCAGTCACAGTCCGATCATCTGTAAAAATACAATGTCATTACAAATGTTGGTCCTATTAGAAGCTTAGCAGGAACAAAGACTGCTAGTACTCCTTTTTTCACACACATTCAGCAACTGGGTTAAGGCTCAACCATTTCCATTGTACTGTGATTATTTCCCTCCAGTGGGCACTTCTATTTAAACACATTATAGGTTCTTGAAAGTGAGAATAAAAGGACTCAAGGGTGTACATAATAATGCTAGCATTACTGTTAAAGTACGTGCATCTTATGTAGAAAGGTTTTAGAATTGAATCTAGGCTTCAATCATTTTAAAGAGGAAAGATAGAATAGAGCTTAGAAAAAAGTTCCCCTTTTACAAAATTGGGTTACATTTGCAAATTAGATTTGACAAGGTTTTGTTGATGTAATATAGGCAAGACCAGGCTAATATAGAAATGAAAAGGGTGCAAATGTTGGGGAAAATCACAGTTCTGCTACTTACACATTTACCCTTCCCTTGTAAGCTCATGAGAGAGCCTGAGGTCTTCTATGAAAATCAATTCCCCCACTTGTTCTCTCTTTTACCAAAATGATACTCTATGGACAAATACCTGTGGGCAACTGAGCATCATATCTACATAAGCTTTTTGGACATCTCACTCCAAAACCATGGGCATTGATTCAGGCTGGATCTAGACTGATCTGGGGGTCCAGAAAAAAAGTCAGGGGATCATAAAGTTAACCCACTATCTTTTTTATCATCTCCTCCCCTAATTCCCTACACCCCTATGTGGCTGTGATGAAAAGCACACGTATTAGGCCATGCCACCCTTTAAACGTATGCAAACTCCTGAGACACCTCAGGGGTGAACTGTATTTATTGGGCTGAAGGATACTGACATCTGCACTGGATGATGATGTCACCCACTCCTTGATGCCACATGGGGGAGCTTAACCCCCTTTACATCAAAGTCCCCGCATTACATTGCCTCGCTCAGATCAGAGTCGCCCCCATCCCATCAGAGCCCACCTTTCTATTGGAGTACCGGCATCACAACAGAGTACCCCCCATGATAACAGAGTTCCCCCCTATCAAGACTAAGCCTTGCCCTATCACAACAGAGTCGCCGCCCCCCATCTCAACCTAATCCTCCCTTTATTAATTGCAACAAATGATGCTATGCATCCTTGTACACCCCCCCCTTCCCCGCAGCATGGAAACAAAGGATGCAGTGTGGGGGATATGTGCAGGGCACTATATAGCCATGCCAACGTAGCTCTGCCAAAGCTGCATGTTAAACACGTGCTGTTCTTTTCGTTCTGAATTAATATTTGGACAAATGTTTCATTATTCGGACACCACATTATGGGTGTCAGGTCCGAGCATTCCTTGAGGAACAGTTTCCTGGAAAGTGGATTGGTCGTCGTGGGCCAGTTGAATGGCCCCCAAGGTCTCTCGATCTGACCCCCTTAGACTTTTATCTTTGGGGTCATCTGAAGGCAATTGTCTATGCTGTGAAGATACGAGATGTGCAGCACCTGAAACTACGGATACTGGAAGCCTGTGCTAGCATTTCTCCTGCGGTGTTGTGAAGAGTGGGAGAAGAGGGTTGCATTGACAATCCAACACAATGGGCAGCACATTGAACACATTTTATAAGTGGTCAGAAACTTGTAAATAACTCATGAAATAATAAAGTTACGTTAAAACCAAGCACACCATTGTTTTTCTTGTGAAATTCCCTATAGGTTTGATGTGTCACATGACCCTCTTCTATTGAAAAAACAAAAGTTGGATTCAAAATGGCCAACTTCAAAATGGCCGCCATGGTCATCACCCATCTTGAAAAGTTTCCCCCCTCACATATACTAATGTGCCACAAACAGGAAGTTAATACCACCAACCATTCCCATTTTATTAAGGTGTATCCATATAAATGGCCCACCCTGTCGATTAACGAACTGAAACTAAACAAAACAAATCTTTCCGTCATGCACATGTCTACTGCATGCTGCCCCTAGCCCCTCTACTTCCCGATATTAATGTCACTGGTCCTAGGGGGCACCACAGAAATACTGAAGGGGCAAAACCCACCCCAGCATCCTTCTAAATTCCCCCCACACACAGACAGACACATTTTTGTGACTATAAGAGCCTTCATTCTTCTGGGAAGGCTTTCACCAAGATTTTGTAATGTGTTTGGGGGAATTTGTGGTCATTCACTCAAAAGAACTTTTATAAGGTCAGGTAATGATGTTGAATAAATAGATCCGTCAAGCAGACAGCATTCCAATTCATCCCAAACATGTTCAAAAGGGCTGAGCTCAGGGCTTTGTGCAGGCCACACAAATTCCTCTACACCATACTCATCAGATGAATGAACCTGCATACCACCCAAATTTGTGATATGGTAATGAGGGACACCTATTAGCATACATATGTTGGCATAGGACACCCCCTACCACGCCCTCTTAAAGGAGAATTATACAAAAAATAAAAATAATTTAAACACCCAAGTGCTTTTTTACCACTATTTCATTTCATATTGGCTTATGAAATGTACAAATACAGCAATTTAGAAATTGGATGAAAAGTTTAGCACTGGGAAACACTTTTATTTTTTTATTTTTTTCAAATTATTTTTTTATTGAAGGGTTTTTATATGGGAAACATACATATCAACTCAAATAATGCCATCAGTCACCAATAGGAGATTGGATCTAATAAAGGAAGGCATTAAATAAGTAGCCTATAGGATAGAAAAGAGTAAGTTGTACATCAAATAGAACATTGGAAATGTAGTTCCACAATTGTTTGGTACCTGAACTAAGAAACTCACATAGCAGAGAGATGCAGACATTTTAACTTTAAAATGATAGAAGAAGTTAGTAAATATAGTCTGGATAGGACAGAATTTTTCCTCAGCAGACAGTTTGGAACAATCAAATATAGTTTTTTTTGTTGGATGTGGGTCAACTCCTATTTTGTCACTGTGTGACCATGCTTCTACTGTTTCTGACCCAACACTCCCAATTTCATTGGGTTTTGGTATAGTTGCCATGTAGTCTTGCGAACATTAGCTCCATAGATGCATGAGCGTTTAAAAAGCTAATGGTTTTAGATAAGGAGGGTGGTATATCAGATTTCCATGCATTGGCTAGAGTTCTCCTTGCTGCTATCAGAGCGTGAGTGATGAAGACACGGAACTTGGAGGGCCATTTCTCTATGCCAATACCAAAGAGTGCTGTTTCTAATGGTAAAGTATGAGGCATCCCTGTGACTGAGGAGATGGTAATGTCTTTCCAAAAGGTGGCAATTTGGGTGCAGGACCACCATATATGAATTAAAGAGCCCACTTGCCCACATTTCCTATAGCACAATGGGAAGTGAGCGCCTAGGGGATATTTTGCTAGTCTTTGTGTTGTAAGACACCACCTATGGAGTATTTTCAGGGTAGTTTCCCAGTGAGAAATGCATCGAGATGTCCTCATAGGTCGTTGAAGAGCTTGATACCATTGTTGCTTTGTGTAGGAGAATCCAAGATCATGTTCCCAAGAGAGCATGGCTGGGGATTTGTCCACAGATGTTTCTTCTTGTAGGGCTGCATAAGTGGTAGAGATCCCTTTTTTTGGTTTGTAGGGTAGAGGAAAAAAAGGTGAAAATTGGTTTCATTAAGGTGTTCTCTTTTAGGATAATGAGGATAGTAGGTGTCCTATTTGCAGGAATTTGTAAAAGTCCAAGTGAGGGGTACCAAAAGTACCAACAATGTCTTGAAAGGTACGTAGTTGACGGATTATGTAGAGTTAGCCCACTAGTTTGAGGCCTTTGAGCGTCTACTGTGAGATGTCTAAGTTCAGAATGAGGAAGGACAATGAAGATAGTGGGGTGTTGGGGTCCATTTGTCCATTTAGCTTCCTTGAAGTGGATATAAGCATGTCTTTTATATAAAAAAATTGGATCCGTGTGATTACATCGCCAGTTACTGAAGCTGGGAGAAAGCTGGGTTTAACCTGGCAATGTGCCCGGTCTATGAGGAGGTCCTGCTTAGTTACTGAGGTTAGAATTTTTTTGAACAATGTTTGGAGGTAATTCAGGTTGCGTTACAGATTTAGGGATCCCCCTGATCTTGACATTGTTCCTGCAGGACCTATCCTCTAAACCTGCGATTTTGTCTGTACGTTGCTGTATTTCTTGTGATTGTTTCTGAGTAGGGTCCACCATATCATTGTTGGCTGATACTAATTCTCCCACCTTGGATTAATTCATCCGTGCGTTCATGTGGTTTAAGTGATCTGCTCCTGTGTGTGCCTGAAATATCTATCTATCTATCTATCTATCTATCTATCTATCTATCTATCTATCTATCTATCTATCTATCTATCTATGTTTGACTGAATGCATGAGCTTCATTTCAGAGGTAGATGCAGGCTTATCTGAGGCTGGGAATTCCTCAAAGGGGTTATCATACTTTGATAGATAGATAGATTGAGTTTGTTACTCACATGTGGCCTGGATAATGGGGACTGCAGCGGTGATGAGGCCGGACGCTTGTCGGGGTCCTTCTGCAGTGATTGAGGGTCCGCAATGTCCTCTGCGTCTTCAGGATCCTCCTGTGTGGCTGATTGTGCATGGGCGTTCGTCTATGCTGCCGGCATGGCCGCGCTCAATGAGTCCTGCTGTGTGGAGCCGGTGCCATCTTGGCTTCCTCCATCAGAAGACCTGGGGGAAAAGTCGGTCAGCTTGCGGGGCTGCACAGGCGTGGATTTCCCCAAAGTAGCTCCTTCTTTCATCTGGGTGTCCTTACCTGCTGTTACTGCGGGTGTCTGGGCTGCTGACATGGGTCTCGGAAAGGCCGTGGATCACAGGACCTCCCGTCTCAAGCTGCCATGCGGCTCTGCGGCTAGGACACGCATGTGATATTTGACTCTGTTTTTCATAAAAAACGAACACATCAGTATCTGGTTCAATGGATGTAGTAGCAATTCACAATGAATCCTCAAGCTGTCATCAGTTATTTTGGTTCTAATTTTGCACTTTGTGAGCTTCGTCCTTCAAATTTTTACAATTTTTACAAAAAAAAAAAAAAAATCGACATTTTTAAATGTATATATGCTTTTGCATTGGGCTGCATTCATAGCCACCTATCTTGAACAGCATGAGGCCTGTGTGCCGC
This sequence comes from Glandirana rugosa, assembly GCA_018402905.1. Classification (NCBI taxonomy): domain Eukaryota; kingdom Metazoa; phylum Chordata; class Amphibia; order Anura; family Ranidae; genus Glandirana; species Glandirana rugosa. The sequence goes on from BLSH010505473.1 coordinate 220,122, forward strand.
AGGTTGAACACTCCTGTATTATACTAATCTCCTCAGCAGCCCATGTTCCCTACCTATGATCTGCTCCAGTGGCAGCAGCTACTGCTCTTGGCTGTCATGTTTGTTGTCAATAAAGGTCAGGGAGTGGCAAGAAGAAAGAGGAACAGGGCATACAGCATATGACCCAATATTTTTGTAGCCATGTCCCCCTTAGGGGTGGCTGAGTGTTGTGGTTCACCTGCTCACACTGCCCTCAATCACATCCATACCGCACCCGGAGTCACAGAACATGCTGGTACTTTGTTTTGTTTTGTTTTATTTGGGCATTGAACTTGGATGGGGATTGGGGATATTATGGAATGCCAAGAGAATTAGTTGATCATTTACAAGGGACCACTATATACAGCTCGGTATATACACCAGTTCTTGTCCTCAGCACTTCACTTGCTCCAGTTACACTTCTTCTTCCAGCACATCACTTGCTTCTCTAAACTCCAGTTCCTCTCTCCTGCACATTGCTTCTTCCAGGCCCAGAAGGAAATTGACTAGGCCTTCTCTATTCCTCCAGCCTGACTAGCACATGGTGAGGCCTGCCAGGCTGTGCACAGGGCCTCAGAACCACCCATTACAGGTAGGGACAGTTGGTCCCCATGTGTTTAGGTATACTGCTGTGCTAGCTGGCCTGATGGACTACTACTCCTAGCCCATCCTTTTGCTCCAGGCCCTGTCAGCCACTCCAGCTGCGTTGGCCTTACCCACTGCCTCCATGACACCACAGTCCCTTACTGACTTCTGCATCCCTTGTAGATTGTCTTTCACCCCAATCCCCTTTAGCATGCCTCTACAGCTTCCCAGGTTGTGTGCCACTCACCGAACACCGCTGAGCTTGTACAATAGGACTGTTTTATGCTCTCCTGCTCCCTTGTGCTGCTCCGGGATCTCCCTTTCCTCCTGGCTGCACCCGATCCAAGGCCTCCAGGTCACCCCCCTGACTGGGGGCTCCCTCCCAGGTGAGGCCTCCACAACCTCATCTACATTCCAGCTCTTCCACCCAAACTCTCCACCCAGATTGGGCTGACTCCAGATAGCTACACCACCCTCCCAACTCTCTGTCCTGAAACCTTCCACTAATTTCTGGAAAGAAGTGGGAGGTCCTGGTGACCTCATCTGTGAATCACTCAATCCTACCTGAGCCACTCCCAGCCCAGCAACAAAACAATCAGGCCTGCACACCAGTTAGGCCAGATTAAATTATCCTCACCTACCAAAAATCTATTCCCACTATCTCCTACCTTTCAGGGGTCGCTGTGCTTTGTTAAATGATAACTTCACTTTCATGGGGAAAAATAGCAAATAAAAAGATAATATAGGATATACAATTGCTACACAAGTCATATTGAAATTAAATGTAATTAAAAATTTGCCTTTCCTTTTCAATCTGCATTTTTTTTAAAATACAATGCAATATGGAAAACTGGAGGCGTTCTGTATACAGATGGTATATTAAACGCCCCCAAGAATCTTAAATTTCCTGCTTGTGGGATTGGTTTACTGATTTTCCAAGAAGTCTGCGCTGGGATACAAGTCAGATTTTGGGCGTCCTCTGCAACATTTTTTTTATTTTATTTTGGTGAGATACTCCCAAAAGAAAATCTTATCAAAAGGGATGTAGACCCTGACACTTTCCTCATTAGAAGAAGGGGCAAGTGCAGCAGCTGATTAATAATTAAAAGTCACTCCCATTCACAAACATTGAATTATTTTAGAATAACAGAAGGTAGGAATCTGCAACAAAGTTTGCTAAAATCCTTGCACTACATACATAGATCATCAAGAGGGTAATGTTTTTCTCTCAACAAAAGTATAGTTACTATTTAAAGTTTTAAGGTCGTATGTCATATGCTGGCCAAGTTGATATAATCTGGCTGCTGAATAATAGTTTTTATGATTGGTCATCATACAGATACACAAGTTCAAATCCAGCGATCTTGCATGTTTGGTCTTTTGGAGAGGGAAACAAGATGCTCTCCATGGACCAGCTGGTCATCAATAGGAACAGACAGGATAATCCCTCTGATCCTGTGCTGGGTTGGGCAGGAAGCATTGGGAGAAGCTTACAGACATACACACAGTCCCTGCCTGCGTATTAAGAACCTTCTCCTACATCTTTAGGCACCTTTTAGGTTTTTGAGGATAATCGGCTCTTGAGATAGACTCTCTTAATAGTTCCTCCTTTCTTATCAGAATTCAAAATGTGATAAGAGCTGTAGTTGGCATGGGTAAGTGGCATAGCAGAGCAGCTTGCTGAATCCTTGACATGATGAAGGCAGTTCCAGAAATTGTGTGCAGCCCAAAATATATCCAGAAACTGAGACCAAGAAAAGCAAAGTTCTATCTGGGTGTTTACCTTTGAAAAAAATAGATGTTGATTGCTGCATGCAGTTCACCATATCTCTCGTGCTTTGCTGTGTTTTGTTATATATAAACTGTATATCTTCAATATGTATAGTGTGGATTAGTGAGACATTTTACAGCTGTGAAGTTTCTTAGAACTGTTCTGTTTCAATGAAAGCCTGTTCATCCTGATATATTTGATATTTGGTTCAATAACCCAGTTACATCTGTTCTTAGCTTCAGGTAGATCTGAGATTTAACATATCAGGGGAACCGTGGCTTGTTCTACTGAATTTAAAATAAAATCACTGCAGTCTCTGGGGTCGGGCTGGAAACAGCGCAAACATATTATAAATTCTATATTTGAGTATTTCTGGTACATTGACATACACAAACTAAATTCATCAGAGTTAAGGAGTAGGTTGCAAAACATTAGTTTTAAGACTGCAAATGCTAAGAATATATATATATGCTATATTGTCAAAAGTATTGGGACATCTGCCTTTACACGCACATGCAATTTAATGGCATCCCAGTCTTAGTCTGTAGGGTTCAATATTGAATTGGCCCACCCTTTGCAGCTATAACAGCTTCAACTCTTCTGGGAAGGCTGTCCACAAGGTTTAGGAGTGTCTATGGGAATGTTTGATCATTCTTCCAGAAGCGCATTTGTGAGGTCAGGCGCTGATGTTAGACGAGAAGGCATGGCTCGTAGTCTCTGCTCTAATTTATCCCAAAGGTGTTCTATTAGGTTTTGGTCAGGATTCTGTACAGACCAATCAAGTTCCTCCACCCCAAACTTGCTCATTCATGTATTTATGGATCTTGCTTAGTGCACTGGTCCAAATCATTTGGTGGAGGGGGATTATGGTGTTGGGGTTGTTTTTCAGGGGTTGGGCTTGGCCCCTTAGTCCCAGTGAAGGAAACTCTTAGGACATCAGCATACTAAGACATTTTGGACAATTTTATGCTCCCAACTTTGTGGGAACAATTTAGGTTGGCCCCTTCCTGATCCAACATGACTGTGCACCAGTGCACAAAGCAAGGTCCATAAAGACATGGATGAGTGAGTTTGGGGTAGAGGGACTTTACTGGCCTGCACAGAGTCCTGACCTCAACCCGATAGGACACCTTTGGGATGAATTAGAGCGGAGACATGCTTTAAAAGCACGAACACTCTTGGAATGGTGCCAAACTACGGTACTTAAAAATTTCTATTGGCGATGCCTTTACTGGTTACAAGTTTAGAGTTACACAGGAGGTCTGCTGCTAGAATTATTGCTCTTGCTATAACGTTTATGGCGAGACCTTGCATGCGTTGTGCAAACACCGTTTGCATAAAGTATGCATGCGCAACCTATATATGATTTTGCCTTTGAATGTGAGTTTTCATTCATTTTATTTGTACGCTGTCTCTTTACATTTTTGTGTCTATCAACTTTATTGCTTTTACAAGGAATGAACAACATCCCTTGTGATAGCATAAACAGTGACAGGTACTCTTTACTGAGGCCTATTTGAGCTCAGATCTCTCCTCTGCCCTTAAAAGCATCTGATCAAACCAAGATCAGTTTGATCAGATGTTTTCACAGGCCAGTAACAGCCTTTAATGCTCAGAAATAGGTAGGTTCTTAAGTTGTATGTTTTTACTTTAAGCCAAGCTCCATGCAAACAGCTACAAGCACAAATGCATTACTGAATCACATTTATTTAGATTGTTTTATCTGACAAATGATTTATGATTCTGTTGATCCATTCTTGTGATCCAGACACCCATTCCAGACACCACAGCCAGGTCAATGAGCTCATTTTCTCCTCTGCAGTTAAGCAATATAGCATATAGGTGTGCGCAGCCTATCGCATTAGGGTGTGCACCCCACAGCTCAACACATATGTCTTTCTCTGCAGCCTCAGCTGCACTGCACAGTGAATGAATGGCAGGAGCTCTGTGCTGGGCGGCTTCCTGTTCATTCACAAACTGAAGCATAGTGAACACAGTTTACTATGCTTCAGTTATGAACGGCACAGTGAGTGAATATGTTTATTTAGAAAAGGAACTATTTACTAGCCCCCTTTCCCCGCTCTCCATCCTGTAACATCCACCACGGACATTTGGGGGAGAGAAGAGGAGGGAAGCCAACAGCACTGGAAGTTGGGGGGTCTAACAAGGAGGGATGAAGCCTGGAAAGTAGGTGGAATTGGCAATGCACATAGTGATTGGGGTGTGTCCAGGCACACCTGACACACCCCCTGCATACGCCTATGCAATATAGCTTAGACATAGATCAACTCCATTCATCTAATTGGAGAACAAAGGAATGACAGAACACTGGAAAAGTCAACCCTGAGCTCCTCCTCCTGTAAACCTATTTCCTGTGTTGCATTGGCAGAATAATGCAGAGCAAAGAAGCCCTGATTGGCTGAGTGCATTCACCCTCCCTCTACTAGTGCAAGTGACTTTGTGCTAATATAAAAATGGTTTAGGTACTTATACTGGTTATTTTAAAAACTGCTTATTATTTAAAATGAACATTTTTTTTATTTATCTATTCATTTTTAGACCTGCCAGGAGTTTAGGTTTATATTAGAAAAGACTCTGAGGTGTAGTTTTTGGCTCCAGTAATAGTTATATGAAGCCAGATTGACACATTTTCTAGATACATAATATTGTGTTAGGAAATATCATTGCTAGAGCACTGTCATGACGCCTTTTTGTTCTGCCATCTGGCAGGCAAAAACATGCTGAAGCTTCACGACTCAACTTAAATTAAACTGAATAATATCTTCATAGGATAAATATATACCTGTCTAATGTCGAGTACCTGGGAATCGACCACAGCCTCAGTCGCACTCTATAATAAACTGAATTCTGTATTCTGTGTGCATTTTAGCATGGCAAATCCTCAGGTTTTTGTAAGGGGGACATTTTAAAAGGAGCTCTAAAGAGGAAAATTTAGTGCTGAAGGAAGCAAGTCAATTAGGGACACCTTTAAAAGAAAAATCTGCATAGCTGTTCATCCATTGAAGTCGCATGTTAATTTGTACCTGCAAATGGGGCAAAATTGAATGTTCTCAGACTATATTCTCTGCAGTTTGAATGTGTAAATGCACAAAAAACTGCATTATGGCCACTAAATGGCGCTATCATATAAAAAAAATTGCTCCTCAGCTCCATCTAGTGTCCATAATGTAGTATTTTCCCAATGCACATGTTTGAATTGTAGAGAATATAGCCTAATAACATTCAGTTTTGCTCCGTATGCTTTGAGTGATGTTAGTGCCCCCTTAGGTGCATTGCCATGCGTTGGCAGCCTAATTCAAAATGAATTGTCTGCCTTAACATTAAAAGCACGTTAATAAGAAAAACAACAAACTGTATGTTATTCCTTTCAGTTCTAAAATGCTGACTACATATAATTGGGGGCCATTCCTATTTGAGACAATTCTGAAGCTGCATCTTCCACTTAAAGAAGTTCTAAAGGCTTTAGCTTTTTTTCTTTACCTTAATACATTCTATGCAATAAAGTAAAAAACCTTTTGTATCTAGGATCCCCTAGCCCGCCCCTTATAATTACTTGGGTCTAATTTAGATACAACACTGTGCCCGAGAGCAAGGGCTCTCTCCTCACTCTCCCTCCTCACTGGCAGACAGATAGCGGTGGAAGTCGGTGGCTCCTGCTGCTGTCAATCAAATTATATAATCAGGGAGGAGACCAAGCCCCCCTGTCGGTGTCTATGGACACCAGCAGTGGGGCTCGGGAGGGAGCCAGCACGAGTGCCCCCATAGGAAGCTGCTTCTTATGGGGGCACTCTGTGGAGGTGGGGGCAGAGCCTGGTGCACTGATGGAAACCTGAGAAGAGGAGGATCGGGGCGACTCCATGCAAAACCACAGAGCAGGTAAGTATATCATGTTTGCTATTAAAAAAAATGCTTGAAGGTTTACAAGCACTTTAAAGAAATACTGTTGCCAAAAGTATTGCATTTTAAAGCGGTAGTACAGTCGATGAAAAAAAAAATGTTTCCTCCTGCAAGGCAATATCATAATGTGCTAGAATGTACCGCATACTAGCACATTATGAAACGTTTAACTTAAAACCTAGCCTTCCAGCAGCATACTCTCACAGATGCAGAGGGTTCCATTTCACCCAGTCTTCCTTCTGGTTTTGCGGAATCCGGCCGTCTGACTGGCCGGGCCACAATGACAGGAGTCTCAGCCTCTGCACACAGGGAGGGAGCAGTTAGAACTTTAAGAACTGTATGAGGTTAATAAAATAAATGATACAATTCACAATGGGAATTCTTCTTTTTATTTCCAATGACTTTGCTTTCCAGCACAGGTGACAGGTGTTGTGATAAATTCCCACACTTACAATGGTCACCTCTTATGCATACAACCTAAGGGCATATTCCACGTTCTCCCCAAAAAAAAATCAATGCATAGATATTGCAGAAAATTAAAAAAAGTGAATTTATTAATTTTTTTGTACTAGAGCCTGCTAAGCCTTGCAACTGCGATCATTGGATTGTGGGTATAATGCGGTGGCTCCCGCAGGCTATACCTCCAGCTCAGGTCCACATTGAGGAACAGACTTATGGGGCTGGGGGAAGTATCAATGGACTACAAGCGTTGGTGACATCACCACACTTGTGCTCCATTGGGAACTACTGTACAAGTCCCTCTGCCATGGTGGCAGATGGGACTTGTAGTATTTTTCATTCACAGTTCTCAGTGAATGTATGAGAATGCACAGCCGCGCACAGTCAGATCAAATTAAAATATGAGAAGCCAGAGGGGAGCAGAACAGCATGATTCTGTAAGGGAGGGGGCAGTTTGGGGGTAGGTAGAGGGTTGTGGACTCTGACATGTTTCATATTCCACCCTAAATATGGGTGGAACTTGAAACCTGGTCAGAAAGATTTAAATCTTTAAAAAAAAAAAAAATTTAATCTTTGAAAATAAAAGGTGAATGACACTTCTGAAAGTCTTAAGGGTTTCTCAAGGGTTTGTCCCAACCCTGTTACCATCACTATTGCTGTACAGATTTGTCTGCTTGTAAAATGTAGAGGAAAAATAAATTTTAAAAAAATGACTCCATACACTGAATACTATCACAAATCTTCCCCATAAAATATTAGAAAGCTTCCCATGGTGCCTTTGGACAATTGCAATTCATAGTAGAAAGGGATGAAGGCATGAAAGGACCATGGCAACCCAGTATCAGGATTAGTATACGGTGCAGAGAAAATACTTACAGTTTCAATGAGTTTTTATTTAAGGATTTGTAAGGTACAATACGGTGGTGGTTAAGAAAAGCATATTCCATGTTCACATTACTCTCCAATGGAAAATCCCATAAAAGATTTTAACTGTGCTATAAGAGCCAGCCTAAGAGGTAAAGAATTGAGAAAAGTAAAAGAAACAAAGAAGGGGGCAGTTTGGAGAAGAAGTAGGTAGAGGATGGGGGGGGGGGCATTTGCAGGGCGTGGACATAAGGTACGCTTTGACATAGAGCATTGACATAGGCTGCTCTTTAACATAGGACATGGGCATAGGCTGCTCTTTAACATAGGACATTGACATATGCTGCTCTTTGACATTGTGCATGGACATAGGCTACTCTTTAACATAGGGCATGGGCATAGGCTGCCCTTTAATATGGGGCATGGGCATAGGCTACTCTTTAACATAGGGTGTGGACTTAGGCTTCTCTTTAACATAGGGCATGGACATAGGCTTCTCTTTAACATAGGACGTTGATATAGGCTGCTCTTTAACTTAGGGCATTGACATAGGCTGCTCTTTAACATAGGGCATTGACATAGGCTGCTCTTTAACATAGGGTGTGGACATAGGCTGCTCTTTAACATAGGGTGTTGACATTGGCTGCTCTTTAACATAGGTTGTGGACATAGGCTGCTCTTTAACATAGGGTGTTGACATAGGCTGCTCTTTAACATAGGGTGTGGACATAGGCTGATCTTTAACATAGAGTGTTGACATTGGCTGCTCTTTAACATAGGTTGTGGACATAGGCTGCTCTTTAACATAGGGCATTGACATAGGCTGCTCTTTAACATAGGGCATGAACATTAGCTGCTCTTACACGTAGGGCGTAGACATAGGCTGCTCAGGTGGTCAAGGGAGAATAGTCAAATTCCTTAGTCTTAGGTAAGTAATGTTCAATCCAGGTATTCCAGATCGTTCACATGTACATAATTTATCCTTGAGGATCACAAATATCTTTTCATTCAGGAGATCCCATATCATTTTATTCTTCACCTGTGATATTAAGAGGGTGGAAGACCAGCAGGCTTTTGCTAGAACTTGTTTTGCCATTGAAAAATGTTCTGTAAGAAGCTGGAGAGAAAATACTTTCACCCATCACTCCCTCGATGGCTAGATACACAAACTGCTGTTTTGTTTTTGTCATGAATGATTGATGGCTTGCTCACCCAGACAACAAGGTATGGAAGTGCGAAGTAGGTGAGTATTTTATTTGCTCAGCGTAGTGATCCTATCTCTGGTAAGTTGGGATACCAGACAACAAGGTATGGAAGTGCGAAGTAGGTGAGTATTTTATTTGCTCAGCGTAGTGATCCTATCTCTGGTAAGTTGGGATAGGATTGCCGATGTGCCATGGTCCTAACTCCCTGTGTTAGTCTCTGGTTCTGTTCAGTGTCCTCAAGCTGAATTATTTTCAATCTGAACTTGAGTTAGGAATCACAGTCTCAGCAAGAGTCTTAAGCCTCGTACACACGGTTCGACGATCGCACATACGATCGTGTCAAATTGTATGTTGTCTGTTGTATGTAGCATACTGACTGCACTACACGATCGTACGACCGCAGAAGAACGTTCAGGTGCATGTAATTAGCATCAAGCCATTCCTGACTTTGGAGCATGCGTGTTTTGAACGATACAACTTTGTTGTACCAACTGCTCTGTACACACGATACAACGGTCGTATGAGAGCTTGTTGGTACGACCAAGTTTTCTAGTCTGCTCTTACAACTCCCTTGTACAACCGTCGTATGTTTGACTGTTCAAATCGCGCATACGGTGAGTACGACCTGTTGTATGCGATCGTCGAACCGTGTGTATGGGGCTTTACTCTCAAGTTCCCTGTTGGTCAACATTATTCAGCAGAGAAGAACATGAACTCTTGAAGCATCAAGTATGTCAGTAAATGGACTCTTTGTAATGCATTTGTACTTCATTCTTCGCTCATCAGTCACCCCATTTAAACCTCTGTGAAGTTTGTTTAGTCAGATATTTAACTACATTTGGCAGAGAACCTTTCATTTCATAAATTAAATATATTGGTCTTTTTTTTCTTCATAAATGTAGGTTTGCAAGAAGTGAACCTAAGTGTGTTTTGATGAATGCTAATAAGAGCCCCTTATTATACAGTGTGCTGTGCATTAGAGTTTCAGAGTTACCTCTGTATAAATATGTATTTTTGCTTCGGATGAGCACTAGACAACTCTGTATTTTATTTGGTTAAAGAAACTCCTTTTCACATGCTAAAAGCGTTATCTGGATTTTGACCTCCAGTAATTTCGCGACATTCTGCTTCAGTGATCGCACGGTACTTTAATAAAAATGCTAAACTTGAATTCAAGAAGTGTTGTGAAAGTAGGTTGTGCTTGTTAAATCATAGTTTTATGTGTTTGGGTAAGAAGTAAATAATGAAGTGCATCATTTAAAAGTTGAAGGCTGCTGTAGGTAGGGAAATATTTCAGGATCTGATTGGTGCTTGGATACAAAGGATGTTTGTTGCCCATAGCAAGCAAACTGGAATGTATTTACAATTGGCAACAAAACTTACTTCAACATTAAGGAAAGGCAAATTCCATTTTTTTATTATTTTTAGAGTGGGGGAAAGATTATGACCTCAGGGTTATGGACTGCGGTTTTTGTATTCACTGATGGGAGGACTTACTATTACCCCCCTCACCAAGAGGGGAAATCTCTCCAAAGAGAGACCACAGACCACAATATACTTTTTTTTTTTTCAAACGTTCTTTCTAAACCTAACATCCTAAAGGCTCAACTCTGGGCTGCTCTTAAAGTGTTACTGAACCCAGGACCCTGCATTCACTATAACTGGTCTCCCACAGTATGCAGAACATGGAAATGTAATTATTTTAGTAAATATAAAGTGCTAAATACATTTTCTCATCAGCAGTGTATAGCAGTCTTGTGCCTTCTATCAATGCCTGGTTAAAGCTTGTAGGAGGAGTTTTCATTCTACTCTGTCCTATGAGGCTGCAGGACCTCTGACTGACTGTCTGGACTGTGCTGATTGGCCCTGTGCTGATCACATGCACACTCCCAAAAAAAAAAAAAAAACTCTCTAGCGATACACACCAAACTGAGCATGTGTAGAATGTTTCCTAGGGCTCTGTGCTATCAGCAGATGGATTGGGGACAGTAAAAGGAGGGGAGGATCAGAGAAGACAGGATCAAACAGCCATTTTACGCAATGCAGAGGATTAACCCCTTAGGTTCCACAGTGAGTATAACAAGCATGCTTTGCTGCATTACAGACTGATTTTACTGTTGTGGGTTTAGTAACACTTTATATTTACCCATGCAGCCCCCCAACCCCTCCTGCCACAAAATGCACGGGTTAAATGAGGAGAAAGGAATAAGTACAAATCCTTAGCTTATTCCCCACTTTCCAAGCAGGTGGTGCTCTCCTCCTTTGTCCAACACTTCTGGGATGTGGACAGGTCCTTGTCATTCTCGTGTACATTGAGGAACTGCTGGTCCTGCATTGCACGCAATGACATCATCAAGAGCTGATGAGAGCTGTGACTGTCCAGGCAGCGGCTTTGGGGACCAGTTGTAAAGAAAAAAGGAAGGCCTACTTGGGCAACAAATAAGGTAAGTATGTCAATTTATTGTTTTGTTCCCATCCAAAAACAAATTTATCCATGTAATGCAGAGGAGACCCCAGAGCTGTACTCTGCAGGATTGCCGAAGGCTCCCCAGCTGAATGAATGGGACAAAATCATAAATAAATAGGATAAAGAGGATCCAGGGGGTCTCTCCTATTTCTCCAAATGAGCTGCACCCAGCAGGTGAAAACTCTGGGATGTTTTGTAGACACAAGAGATCATTGAAACTTATGATTAGTGCATCTTTCTGGATGCTCACCCCCAGACCATTCCACCTAAAGGTCAGCTACAATAGACAGTCTGGTATTTTAGGGATTTCTGAACATCTTTACAGCTTAACCTGGGATGTTTCTTTGATTACTGGGATCTTGTACACATATTGTTCCATATATAAGTATTCAGCATGATATCCTCATTGAATCCATGGCCTCAATGATCCGTAGTCGGCTCTCCCTGCGGTCTGGTGGTCCCCTTTTGGAGTTGTGGAAACATCGGCATATCGTTTTAAAGATTTTAATGTAGTGTTAAGCAACATGATATTTATCCTACACTATGTACACCCCCAATTAAGAATAATACATTACTTTGAAATGTTGGGGGCCTCTGTATCAACTAAATCTCAAGTCATAACACTGGTTTTGGTTATGCAATGTTGACAGGAGGTTAAGGACTCTCTGTACAAGTAATGTTGCATTATATGTGCGTATATATAACAGCCGAAGTTCTACTTTTATTATTTTTTATTATTTTATTTTAATGCTTGTTTGTAACAATAAAGAGTTATTTTTTTGTAACACAATGTAATTGTTGCCTAGAAAGTCCCAAAACAAAGAGGGAATTATTTCTCATTATGAATATACAGTATGGAAGAATAATAAACAATAGAAACTCAACTCTACTAGTGGAAGTCTAGAATGAAATAGTATTTGTAATCAACAAGCAAGATAAGGTTCTCCCTAAAAAAGATTATTGGGGTTTGGGCTGAACCCTAATGTCAGAAAGGCAAATAATTAATGTGGGGCTATTCACAATGCCAGATGCAGCTCAAGCTGGAACTGCTTTGGTAAACCTGCGTCGCCTAAAAAACACTATTTTTGGCAACACAACACACATATACTAAGGCTACTTTCACACCAATACCGCCCGAGCGCAAGCGGTAAAACACCGCTAATTTGCCGGCTAGGGGCAGGAGCGGTGGAGGAGTGGTGTATACATCGCTGCCACACCGCCCAAAAGATGCGGCTTGCAGGAGATTTTTTTACCGTCCTGCAAGCGCACTGCCCCAGTGTGAAAGCACTCACACTGGGGTGCATTAGGAGACAGTTTAGAGGCGCTTTACATGCACTGTTTTTAGTGAAAAAATGCCTGTAAAGCGCCTCTGGTGTGAAAGGGGCCTTACTGTATATGTGAATTAGGGTACTATTTGGAATGAATGGACAAATGGCATTGCACTGTTACAGTATATCTGTGTACTAGCATGTGTGGCTGCAATGCACAATACATGGTGTACTACACAATACATATAAGATAAGTGCACACTTTCAGCCCTGCAAACTCCATATGTGTTTTGTTCCGAATTAATTTTCGGACAAAATTTTCATTATGCGGCGATACGGATATATCCAAAATCTGAATTACAATATAAACAAATTTTACTGAATGCTTCAAATAACGAAACAAAATTTGTCTGAATTTTGGAAATTTGGACTAAAATTTGAATAGAATTTTACAATGAACTCTAGTCAAATTCTAACTGTACACATATTACTGAAATCAAAAACTGTGGGTTATTACAGTACCATTTCGAAATAATGCTGTTTTTGTTAAGCTAAAGGTGATTTAAAGAGTCATTGTAATCATTTGATGAAATTTTTCTTTTGTTTGTTCACTTTGCCACATTCAAATTGAAAAAAAAATCTAAACTTATCAATTCGACCGATTCAAAATGTATCGATTCGAATGTTTCAAATATAAAAAAAATCGGTGAAGACATAAAATAAATTACGAATACGAATTCCGAATACAAATTGAAGGAATCAACCGAATTTAACAAAACTAAATAACTAGATTAACGAATCGAAACAAAATGAAACAAACTTTTTCGCCATGCACAAGTCTAGTTAAAGTGGACTTCTAGCAAAATTGAGATCCTAAAGGTAGGTCTACCTATAGCAGTGGTTCTCAACTCCGGTCCTCGGGACCCACCAACAGGCCAGGTTTGCAGGATAACTGAAATACATCACAGGTGATATCATTTGCTGCTCAGTGATTGCAGTATTCTAGTCTGCATCTCCCCAAGGTAATAACTAAAATCTGGCCTGTTGGTGGGTCCTGAGGACAGGAGTTGAGAACCACTGACCTATAGGAACATGGATGAGGGAAAAACCAGACACAAGTTTTAATCCTTTCCCACCCCATAAAAAGGTTTTGGCTGCAGATATGTTTAGCTTTAATATACTGTATAAGCCCCAATATATTTTCTACAAGTAATTGTACAAAGTTTTTTCTCAAGAGAGGAAAATTTGAAGGCTTAACTTTCAGTAAATATTTTCTGTAAGTGTCCGTTCTACAAATTTCTCACAAGCTCCCTGTATGTCATAGTGGATGAAAAGGGAACTGGTGTACTATGAGATTGTAGAGCTTAATAACTAATTCCTAAAACCAATACCCCCAGCTCTGAATTTACAAACAAGGCAAATAATATTGCCTGCACTTCAAAGAATTTTTTCCTATACACATGATAAATTAATTAGTTAGCACATCCTTAAGCATTACTTATGCAGATGGCCTAAATAGGTTTTTCATGCAAATTGTGTTCGCTTGCAGTTCACCTTGCTGTAAAAATATTTAAAGTGGAGTTCCACCCTGTTAAATGTCAGCAGCTACCAAAAGTGTACCTGCTGACTTTTAACAATCGGCCACTCACCTGTCCCTCGTTCCAGCGATGTGGCCGCCCGAGGACTCGCTTGTCTCCCCCTACCCTCGGTGGCGCCGGCATCACAGGTGTGGGCACCTGGCTTTGGCTTCAAAGCTGGGTGCTCACTGCCCATGCACGAGTCGCGCTGCGGCTTGTGAATGGCTTGGCGCATCTTCTGGGACCTGTGACGTGTCCCAGAAGATCACCGGGTGGGAGGGATGGAAGGTGAACTTCCTTCCAGCTCCTCGGCGCTAGGGGAGGAAGTGGACCTGGAACCCTGTGAAAACAGGGTCCACGGCCCCCCCCCCCAAAAAAAAAGACATGCCAATTATGGCATGTCGGGGGTCACCTCCCCTTAAAGCGGAAGTTCCACTTTTGGGTGGGACTCTGCTTTAAAGAATATCTGATCTTATACACAGGTTTTGACCGCCATGTGTGAGCTACAGTTGCTATTCAAAAAGATTTTAAAAAAAGAAATGAAAATTACCGCACTTAGCGACCTAAATTAAAAGGCTGCAAGCACTACAATAGACAAAATATTGTGTTGGTGAAATCTGTGTGATAAAGTGCTGCGCTCAAGTGTCAGTGGTTCAATGAAGGGAACCACACAAATGCGATCATAATAAAAAATGTGCTAAATGTAACAAAGAACCTACTAGAGCAGTGTTTTTCAACTCCAGTCCTCAAGGCACACCAACAGGTCATGTTTTCAGGATTTCCCTCAGATGAAACAGCTGTGGTAATTACTAAGGCAGTGAAACAGATCAAATCACCTGTGCAAACTCATGGAAATCCTGAAAACATGACCTGTTGGTGTGCCTTGAGGACTGGAGTTGAAAAACACTGTACTAGAGGTTACATAGATGACATATAAACCAATATATCAAAACAAATGTTACACATAGATAACCGAATATACATGACAAATATGTGAAAAGAAACATCCACATAAGTGGACACTAAAGTGCAACGTGCATGTAGAGGCAATAATAGTTAAAAGTTAAATTATACAGTCCGGTGTTGGATAACAGATTTGTATATAAATCCTCAAAAGTGTGGAGAAATCCTGTGATAATAGACAATTCAAGTAGGACCTTGAGTAAATCACCAGGAAAGTGATATCTACCACCAATGAACATATATGCTCTTACCTCAAAGGGTAAACTCAGAAACCATACAGTGCTGAGTCAAACAGGCTGACGGGGAGATACAGCTCCACAAGGGTAATCCATTAGGTGGCTCCAGGTGTTTCACACTGCCAGGCTGTAGCTGAAATTCCACTTTCTCTGTAATATCATACGATCCAAACATCCAAAAAAACAAAATGTCTCCATATAGTGTAAAACCGTAAGATAGCAAAATGTATTTAACCACTTCAGCCCCAGAAGGTTTTACCCCCTTAAAGCGGAATTCCACCCAAAAGGGTAACTTCTGCTTTAAGTGCTGGTGACCCCCTGACATGCCACATTTTGAGCGGGTACCTAGTTTTCACAGGTACCCAGCTCCCACTTCCTCTCCTGGCACCGAGCCGAAGTTCACCTCTCCTCCCTTCATCCTTGCAAATCTTCTGGGACATGTCAAAGGTCCCAGAAGATTGCCAGGCCATTCAGATCGCGCAGCGCGGCTCACACATGCACAGTGCGCACCCAGCTAGGAAGCCCCAGCCGGACGCCCACCTTTGCAATGCCGCGCCACAGAGAGGAGTGGAAGAGGAGCGAGGCTTCGGGCGGCCGCATCGCTGGACCTTGGGTCAGGTGAGTGTCTGTTTATTAAAAGTCAGCAGATACACTTTTTGTAGCTGCTGGCCTTTAAATGGGTGGAACTCTGCTTTATTAACCAGGCCATTTTTTTGCGATATGGCACTGTGTTATTTTAACTGACAATTGCATGGCCGTGCAATGCGGTACACAAATAAAATTGACGTCCTTCTTTCCCCCACAAATATAGCTTTCTTTTAGTGGTATTTGATCACCTCTGCTATAAAACATATCCAATAAAAAAAATTTAAAAAATATAATTTATTCATCACTTTTGGCCAATATGTATTCTGCTACATATTTTTGGTAAAAAAAAAAAATCCCAATTAGCGTATATTGATTTGTTTGCGTAAAAGTTATAGCATCTACAATCTATGTGATAGATTTAGGGACTTTTTTAAATTATATTTTATTAGTAATAGCGGCGATCAGCGATTTTTAGCGGGACTGCAACATTGTGATGGACAAATTGGAAACGAAGTGACACTTTTTGGGGACCAGTGACACCAATACAGTGATCAGTGCTAAAAAAAATGCACTGACATTGTATAAATGACACTGGCAGGGAAGGGGTTAACATCAGGGTCGATCCAAGGGGTAAATGTGTTCCCTAAGTGTGCTTACTAACTGTGTGGGGGATGGACTCACTGCAGCAACTGATTAGCAGGAATCAAAGATCTTTCTGTTCCTGTCTGACAGAAGGACGGTCTGCTTTGTTTACATCAGCAGACCGACATTCTGTCGTTCCCCAGTCTGATCGCGGGGGGCCAGCGGCCATCACGGCTTTTGAGCCCGCTGATTGGTTGCCACTGTGTCCAATTATAGCGGAAGCGGGTCACCGAGGGCGCAGGCGTGCCCCAGTCCAGGTCGCATGGACAACTTATAGGTACGTTGTTTTGGGCAGCTGGGTGGACCTGCCACAGTGTATGTGTGGTGGGTGGTCCGGAACTGGTTAAAAGGTACAGAACACATACATTCCATCCTTAGGTTTAGCGCTCAAACAATAAAATCCATCCACATGTCAGACGTGGTCCTCAAAGGCCGGGCTGGAACTCGACCCAGTCCTTGGTGGTGGATATCACTTTCCTTGTGATTTAATTAAGGTCCTATGTGGAATTGTCTATCATCACGGAATTTCTCCACACTTTTGAGGATTTATATATACATCTGTTATGCAATACCGGACTGTTTGCATCGTATAATCTGGGACTATTATCACGTTGTACTTTAATATCCACTTATGTGGATGTTTCTTTCCACATATTTGTCATGTATATTGGGCTATCTATATGTAACATTTGTTTTGATATATTGATTTATATGTCATATATGTAACCTCTAGTAGTTTCTATGCTACATTTAGCACATTTTTTATTATGATCACATTTGTGTGGTTCACTTTATTGAACCACTGACACTTGAGGACAGCACTTTAGGGCAGCAATTTCAAAAAGATTCAAGATTACAAAAGAGATATCACTAAGGATGAGGTTTGGGGCTGCTGCTAACTAAAGTTTGCATAGAATCACCAGGAGTAGTGAAGTGCACAAACTGGGAACATTTGATCAAAAGTTTTCAGGTTCTCCTCCAGAAATAAGGAACAACCTATAATTCTGTGCGTGGCCTTTTGTTCTGGTAATTGAGTCACAAGACCCAAAAATATGAAGGAATTGGTAAACCCATCCCCTTTTTTTTAAAAGGAAGGGCTCACAACAGCCATATAATTAAATAAAGAGATTTTACACCCAACCCCACCAAAGATTTGCTGATCCTTCGATATCACTGAGAAGCTTAATGGCAATTAGAGATCAGCAGAAAAAAAAGTAAAATTTCTGAAACTTTGTCAAGAATCAGAGTCAGAAACAGTTCAGCAAAAATGCGTGAGTGGCTGCTCTCCAGGGTCTCATAGGAGAGACAGCAGCGGGAGACAATGTCAGGCAATCACAGCCAGTAAGGAGAGAGCGGGGGCAGGGCCAGCCCCCGTTCTATGTATCTTATTGCTATGGAGGCACCAGGAGCTCTGGTGAGTGACCCTAGAAGAGGAGGATCGGGGCTGCTCCTGCTGCACAGGGCAGGTAAGTATAACATGTTTTTTGTTGTTGTTTTTTATTTAACCTTTAATATTACTTTAAGCAAAGTTCCTAAAGCAACAGGAGAGATGGAAAAAGCACAGATCCATGGAGTGAATTAAGTAGAAGCAGGGACAGCCTTACACTGCAAGTCTTCATTTGCAACTTCTTCAGCAAGAAGAATATTGAGCCACAGAGTAGTAACAGCTCCAAATCTCAATTAAAATGTTTTGAGACTTGTAGTTAGAGGCTGCAGCCCTAGATGATCTTACACTACAGATACAGAGCTTCGAGGCTCAAGACATAGGAATGTCCAGTAACAGGAAGTACTGCTATTTTTCAAGAGGAATTCAGGATAAAAGGTGCATCTTTCAGAGTACTACTCAGGCACAGTTAACACCTCTAAGTGTTTCATATAAGAAAGCAAATCTTCACTTTTTGAGTTCAGGTCCATTTTTGGTAGCCAACTTGTGATATAACTTTCTAACAACTTTGCAAAATTGAAAACAAATTTAAATAACGTTTTAGGCAACAGACTTCCTTTTAATCCCAGACCCAGGGCTTTCAAGAAAACTACAATTGTATTTTTTTATTTGTTCAGGGTGATGCTATAGGATCTTTTCATTTGTACTGTGTTTTATATTGCGGTGTTGGATAATGCTAAACTATGTTGTGTGCAGGTCATTGTCCGATCAGGACCGGGAACGTTCTTAAGCATGGCAATCTACGATAATTATATATTTTGGTCAGACTGGGTGAGAAGAGCCATACTCCGATCCAACAAGTACACCGGTGGAGAGACCAAGGTTCTACGCTCAGATATCCCTCATCAACCAATGGGGATTATTGCAGTGGCCAATGACACCAACAGCTGTAAGTAAAAACAATGCTTCTTGTTACTTGTTTAATATGTTTATAATGTGGAAGGCTGGAATGTATCATCATAATAGCAGAGATAATATTTCAAAGAAAAACATGCATCAGCTCCTTTATTTTGCATTTAGTGTGCAGAATGCTGTGTGCCTTAGTTGCATCAGCAGGGGCACCATCCTGCTTAGTAACACAGACAGTTTGACTTGCCAAGCTGCTGAGATGACTCCCAGAATTCAGTAAATTATGTTGTAATACGCCTACTAGTAAATGTATCACCTCATTTTCCCTGGCTGGCAATGAGACATAAATGTAGACATTTCATGAAAATATAGAGAAAAATACACCCCTTCAATCCATGCAAAGTAAATGTAAAACCTCTGCTAGAGTTATGCTAGAATATTTAGTGGCTTATCTGAAAACTGTCAGCTCCTAATTCTGGCAGATGTTTAAAGATTTAGATTTGGGTAACTGCATACAAGAAATTTTATTATGTGACTTGTGACAGCTCGCTATGTGTATTTAAATAGAATGTTATATAGGAAAATAACAGTCTGAGAAAGTTCTGATGAACAAAACCACCTTGTGCCACACATTAGACCTAGGTCAAACAGAATTGGGTTACTTGCCCTCAGAAGTCAGAGACTTTGAAATGCTTTGATGCTTGAAAATGCAGATTCTCAGCTTGAAATATCCCAATACTACCTATCAGTAGCCCAAGAAATCACCAGTAGAGGTTCCAATGGCTTTTATGAGCCTAAAGTGCAACAGTAACCAAGCTACGGACATCAAAACATTTGCATATTCCCAACAAACAGTAAATAAGCTTTAAAGCAAGCAAACTCTTACCACTGTAGCTGCAGGCACCATGGAGTAATTCATCTTCATGTTTATAGTATAAACATTGTCACAAGTGTCGGCTGGTGGTATATATTTGGGGGGGGGGGCAGAAATCCATCTGCCGCCACCCCCCTGGTCTGTTGATCAGTCCCCCCACTTACCCCTTCTAGGTTGCGGGCTTCCTCCAGGCAGCTGTGCCTCCTCCCTCCTCCTCCTCGGCGGCCAATCGGGTCTCAGGACACACTTCTTAAAGCGGGATTGGCTGGGAGGAGAATCAGGAAGATATTAGTGAATATTAATTTGCTATTGTCACACAGCTGGGTGGGCTCGGGGTGCAGTGCCTCTAATCGTGTGCTTCTAAGAAAAAACCCATTGGAATTCATGCATCTGGCGTCTTGCATGTCAATTAGGGGCCGGGCGCATTGATTAGGGGGCGGCGCCCCTGCACCACGTATGGACGGTCTAACAATGTAGTGAAAACGAACCGCTCATCCATATGGGGTTAAAGTCAAATTAGTAGAACTGGGTATAATAGGGTAATTAACCCTTCACTTACTCCAATTGGAGAATAGTGAGTCACAAAGCCTCTAGTGCATATAAGGCATATCAAAACAAAAAGGGAAGAGGAATATTCTTCCCCCTAGAGCAACATCAAGGAGGCAATCAAGGTTGTGTATAATGATAAGTAAATTAATTGAAAAACACACACAAAAAATAGCTGAAAAGCAGAGTTCCAGCTACATAAATACAATAATGCAATAAACCTCCACCACATTTCCTGTTAAAATTGTCAACATTGACAGACTACCCTCATGAACCACCACTCATATAAGCAACCATCCATACAAATTATTGCACTAGCCCATATGTCCGTAGAGTGCTCATATAAACAATGGTATAACAAATTAATTGCTGGGGTGAGGGCTATGTTCCATGTAGTGAATTTTGGGGATAGTATGCAAGAAGTGGGATGGGAGTATAAACTAGAGGAATCCCCACAATAGGCCACTGAATGCTGATATCGCTACAATCGGATTGGGTAAAAGTTTATGTCTATGGGAGATACGCAGTGTAAACCGATTCCTATTCATTGCATAAAGGGTCTCTTATAATAGATAGAAGCATTGAGTATAGAAGTTAATAGTAAAATGGTAAATGGTACCAGTAGCAGCTCCGGTATTGGTGATCGTGGATGGCAGTCTCACCGTCCTTCCATCGGAGCGTTAATGGATATGAAATTCGAGCAGTGTTGCTGTGTATTAAGTCCTTGTCGGTACTGCAGGCACTGGACCCCACACGTCTCCTCTGACCCAGTCACTGTATTAGTGGGCAAGTGGCGGTAAGGAGGTCTACAGCCACTGTGGTAGATGGTCATGTTCCTCCCAGTTCTGCTGGAGGTCAGTGGGCTGTAGATACTGAGTTCACGCTGGAGCTGGGATAAGCTCAGACCCAAGACATGGATGGCTGGCTGGTGCAAGGAAGGTATCACCATTCAAAATACTCATAGATGAACAAAATAGAAGGATTCCAGATAAACTCCAGATGAATGGTGGTAAGTCTGTGGGATATTCTCACGGATAGTGTAATGTCATATTGCTTACGTATGGACGGTCTGTCACTGATTTTCACTTTCAGCAAATTAACTCATTCTGTTCCTCCCTCCCAGTAGTGACTTTGCTGCCAGCCTTCTAACTTTAGGATGAATTGATCCACAGTGACTGCAGATACTGTGGTCAGTGATGGCTTCTTTTAAAGCTAAGTTACTGCTTGTTAAAGTCATTGTAAATGGTCACATTGTAAAACAACCTATTATGTTTAAAATAGAAATGAAGGCAAAACTTTTTTGTATAGATATAAAATTAAATTACAAATACTTTTTTCCCTTTTTTATATTGATTGCATGCCCTCTGTTCTCAGCTGCATAGGAGCTGGGGGAGGAGAAGCAGCAGCACAGTGAGATTCCCAGTGGATGGTTGTGCAGCGAGGAGGTGTCAGAACAAGTCTGATCATTGGAGGAGAGTACACTGAGTTCCCAGAATAGCTAGAGAACTGACCACACTGTGTTCTTCTGCTTAATGTGGTCAGTTTTAAACAGGAAAGCAGAGGGACTGGCAGAAACACCAGGGATTTCACGTAAAGGAAGCAATACAAAGAGAACAGGAGACTTTTTCATACAAGTACATTATACAGCAGCCACATATCAGGAATATGAAGTTTTGGGGTAAAAACACTTTAAGAATATTTAAATACTTGGTTGTCCATGGCCATGCCCCTGGTCAGCTTGTTTACGTTGCACTGCCAAAAGAAATGCAATATGACCTATTTTATTGTGTGCTGAGAACATTAACATTTGAGAACGTTAACATTATGTGTAGGTCATCACAACACAAGTAAGAGATAATGTGGGTAAATCGCCTTTAGAAAACTTAAGGTAAGCCTATAATAAGGCTTACCTGTAGGTAAAATGAATATCTCCTACACCTGTAAGGTGTAGGAGATATTCCCCCTCCAAGCAGCTGTGATGTCACGGCACATGAGCTGTATATGTCCTGGTACATGTGCCGTGATGTCCCGGCAAAGGCCCGGTGCATAGCGCCGGACCGTGCAGGAAAGATGTGCGGGAGTGACATCTCGTGGCTCCGGCCAGTCAAAGCGCCGGAGCAGCGTACCCGGAAGCAAGATCTGAGGGAAGATGTTCGCTCCCTAGTGTGTATGCAAAGACAAAACATATTATTTTGGATAGTGTAAGGAATGATTAAAACCCTTTTTTTGTACCAATGAGGACATTTCCCTTCACTTCCTGTTCTAGAAAAGCAGCAGAGAGCTAAAGGACCCAAAGTGAGGCATTTCCCTTTTAGACAGTTATTATTATTTTACATGATTTATATAGGGTCAACAGTTTGTTGAGAAGAGAGCAGATGGTACCGTTTTAGTACAATTCAATACAGGAGGAATCAGAGGACCCTGCTTGTTAGAGCTTACAATCTAAAAAGGGAGGGTCAAGTGATACAAAAGGTAATAACTTGGGGATACGCTAATGGGTTGTCCCTAAAGCAGGTGTCCCTATTGAAAGATTTCCACCTACCTCTTGTTCTGGGGACAACTCTAAAACGTTAGATTTCCCCTTTATTCATTGGTGACAATGGTCACCAACACAAACAGAGGGACAAATCTCCCCAATGGGAGCACAGACACCAATAAATACCTGACAGATGGTCTAAACCTCCCTACTATATCCAAAAATGAAATACAAGTGTAGCGCCCCTGGTAAGTGGGAGCTAGTGTGATTCGATTTTTGGTAGGCTAGGAAAATTTAGTCAGGCCTGACAGGTGTGCAGGCCTGATTGTTTTTGTTTCTGGGCTGGGCTGGGAATGGCTCAGGTAGGATTGAGTGATTCACAGATGAGGTCACCAAGACCTCCCACTTCTTTCTAGAAACTGGTGGAAGGTGTCTGGACAGAGAGCTGGGAGAGAGGTGTAGCCATCCGGAGTATTCTAGGGAGCCCTGACCAATCCCTAATCTGGATTGGCAGGGGGCAGGCCTCCTTAAATACTCAATCTGGGAGGAATGAGGTGGAATGTAGCTGAGGTTGAGGACCTTGAGGCCTGGGCTCGTGTGCAGCCAGGAGGGGAGGAGAGAGATCCTGGAGCAGCACAGCGGAGCAGAAGAGCAACAGACAGAGCTACTGGAGAAGCTTAGTCGGGAGTCCACCTGGTGATTGGTGAGTGGCACACACCCTGGGAAGCTGTAGAGGCATGCCAGAGCGGATTGGGGTGAGAGACAATCTGGGAAGGATGCAAAAGTCATTAAGAGACTGTGGTGTCATTGTGGCAGTGGAGAAGGCCAACACAGCTGGAGTGGCTGACAGAGCCTGGAGCAAGAGGGTGGGCTGGGAGTAGTAGTCCATTGGGCCGGTTAGCACATCAGTGTACCTACACACTAAGGGACCAACTGTCCCTACCTGTAACGGGTGGTTCTGAGGCCCTGCGCACAGCAATGCAGGCCTCACCATGTGCTAGTCAGGCTGGAGGAATGGAGAAGGCCTAGTAAACTTCCTCCTGGGCCATGAACAAGTAATGTGCAGGAGAGAGGAACTGGAGTTTAGAGAAGCAATTAATGTGCTGGAGGAAGAAGTGTAACTGGAGGAAGTGAAGTGCTGGAGGACAAGAAGTGGTGCATATACCGAGCTATATATAGTGGTCCTGTGTAAATGATCAACTAATTCTCTGGGCATCCCATAACATCTTCAATCTCCATTCAAGTTCAATCCCCTAATAAAACAAAACAAAACAAAGTACCAGCCTGTTCTGTGACTCCGCGTGCGGTATGGATGTGATTGAGGGCAGTGTGAGCAGATGGACCATAACACAAGCCACCCCTAAGGGGGCCATTGGCTACAGAAGGTTTTACCTAGACTAAATTTTAACCACTTCAGGCCCAGAAGGTTTTGCCCCCTTAATGACCAGAGCACTTTTTGCGATATGGCACTGCGTTGGTTTAACTGACAATTACGTGGTTGTGCAACGCTGTACCCAAACAAAATTGATGCCCTTTTTTTCCACAAATAGAGCTTTCATTTGGTGGTATTTGGTCACCTCTGCGGTTTTTACTTTTTGTGCTATAAACAAACAAAGAGCGACAATTTCGGAAAAAAATTTTTTTTTTTTACTTTCTGTTATAAAATATATCCAAAAAATATAAAAAAACAAATGTGTTCATCAATTTAGGCCAATATATATTCTTCTACATATTTTTGGTAAAACAAATTGCAATAGGCGTACATTGGCTGGGTTGCGCAAAAGTTATCGCATCTACAAACTATGGGATTTATGGCATTTTTTTTTTTTTTTTTTACTATTAATGGCTGTGGTCTGCGATTTTTATTGGGACTGTGACATTGCGGCGGACAGATCGGACACTTTTGACACTTTTTTGGGACCAATGACATTTATACAGCAATCATAGCTAAAAATAGCCACTGATTACTGTATTTTGTCTAGTTCATATTTGGGATGTGGCATGAGTATCCCCTTTCCCCTGCCCAATTTACCTTGTTTTGGCTAAGCACACCCCATCTATTGCTGTTCTATATAATTCTGATTACTGTATAAATGTCACTGGCAGGGAAGGGGTTGAACACTAGGGGGCGATCAAAGGGTTAAGTGTGTTCCCTTAGTGTGTTCTAACTGTGTGGGGGCTGGACTGACAGGGACATAACAGATCTCACTGTTCCCAATCACTGGTAACAGTACATCTCTGTCATGTCCCCTGACAGAACGGGGATTTGCCTTGTTTACATTGGCAGATCCCCATTCTGCCTCTGTAGAAGTTGATCGCAGGTCACTGGCAGACATCAAGTCTGTCTGACCTGCGGGCACACTCGCGGCGTGCAGTGGGGCGTGCACCCGCTCTCTCCTATGCAGGGACTGCCGTACAGCTACGGTGATTTGCGCAGGAGAGCTGACCTGCCACCGCATAATGACGGCTGCTGGTTGGCAAGTGGTTAAGACAAGTCCCATAGTCCAGTGGTTCTCAACCTCAGTCCTCAAGTACTCCCAACGGACCATGTTGTCAGGTTTTCCTTCACTTTGCATGGCTGCTTTAGACCAATATCCATCACATGGTATTGATAAGAGCTATTTTATATAAGGGAAGGTCACAAAACATGGCCTGTTGGGGGTACTTGAGGACTGAGGTTGAGAACCACTGCCATAGACCATTTCCAATAGTTCAGTTGCATGTTATTAATGTAAAATGTGTGCTTTGAGTTTGAACCAGAGAACATTACCTGCCCCCATCTGGTTTGAGATTTAGGGCCCCATGCAGTGCAGAAGTCTTTAGACCTGAGCACTCTATAAACTGAGCATCCACGATCATTCATTTTTCTGTTACCCATTGTTTATTTTTATTTTTATTTTTCTCAGACAAGTGCAGATTTGCATTGTATCACTGAAGACCTTCTAATTATTTTAGTATGCTTATACAGTATAAACATATTTATATTCATGTATTTATGGTAAAATATTCATATCCGTATTTGTTAAATTTTTGTGGGTTTCAGCATATGAATCAGGGAGAATATATACAATATCTCACAAAAGTGAGTACACCGCTCACATTATTGTAAATATTTTATTCTATCTTTTCATGTGACAACACTGAAGAAATGACACTTTGCTGCAATGTAAAGTAGTGAATGCACAGCTTGTATAACAGTGTAAATTTGCTGTCCCCTCAAAATAACTCAACACACAGCCATTAATGTCTAAACTGCTGGCAACAAAAGTGAGTACACCTCTAAGTAAAAATGTCCAAATTGGGTCCAATTAGCAATGTTCACTCCCTAGCTGCAGCACAGTGGCCAACCAAACCATACAGTGGTTTTAACAGGACAGGTTCCACTCAGAACAGGCCTCGAAATGGTCGATCAAAGAAGTTGAGAGTATGGGCTCAGCATCATATCCAGAGGTTGTCTTTGGGAAATAGACGTATGAGTGCTGCCAGCATTGCTGCAGAGGTTGAAGGGGTGGGGGGTCAGCCTGTCAGTGCTCAGACCATATGCCGCACACTGCATCAAATTGGTCTGCGTGGCTGTTGTCCCAGAAGGAAGCCTCTTCTAAAGATGATGCACAAGAAAGCCTGCAAACAGTTTGCTGAAGACAAGCAGACTAAGGACATGGATTACTGGAACCATGCCCTGTGGTCTGATGAGACAAAGATAAACTTATTTGGTTCAGATGGTGTCAAGCGTGTGTGGTGGCAACCAGGTGAGGAGTACAAAGACAAGTGTGTCATGCCTACAGTCAAGCATGGTGGTGGGAGTGTCATGGTCTGGGGCTGTATGAGTGATGCCGGCACTGGGGAGCTACAGTTCATTGAGGGAATTATGAATGCCAACATGTACTGTGACATACTGGAGCAGAGCATGATCCCCTCCCTCCGTATACTTGACTGCAGGGCAGTATTCCAGCATGATAATGACCCCAAACACACCTGCAAGACGACCACTACCTTGCTAAAGAAGCTGAGGGTAAAGGTGATGAACTGGCCAAGCATGTCTCCAGACCTAAACCCTATTGAGCATCTGTGGGGCATCCTCAATGGAAGGTGGAGGAGCGCAAGGTCTCTAACATCCACCATCTCTGTGATGTCATCATGGAGGAGTGGAAGAGGACTCCAGTGGAAACCTGTGAAGCTCTGGTGAACTCCATGCCCAAGAGGGTTAAGACATTGCTGTTTCACTCATGTGGGGATTCACTTTTACAGGTTTAACCCGTGTTTCACAGTTATAAAACACACCGGTGGTAATAAAAGGTCGTGACGGAATTGGGAGAACCCGTACCTCAAGTGGTCTCGAAGTGTCCAAAGGTGACCTCAGGAGAAGGTGAGGAGGTACTACTGTAGTGTCTCTACCACCTACAATCTCTGGAACGCGAGGAGGTGGAAGGTAACTCCTACGGGGTGTCTACGAGTTATCCCAAATCCAGACCTCTGTACGAACCGGTCAAGTAGTGGAAATGGGAGTCGAAGAAATCGTTCCATCACCAGCAGAACGTCCACACAAACCCCAGTAATAGTACGACCTTATGACGGGA